>CM053625.1:49227334-49246744 GCA_028646595.1 Phalanger gymnotis | reverse complement strand
AGTAGTGTGTAAATTAATTCAATGCCAAGTTATACATGGAAGTTATATGGGATTCCATGCCTTCTTGGGGAGGGGGGAGAGGGAGGGAAGAAAATCTGGAACTCAAAATTATGTAAAACTGTTTGTTGCAAACTAAAAAGAAAAAAAACTAAAAATAAAAATAAAAAAATAAAATTTAAAAAAATAGACCTTTTTTGCTTTTTTTAAAAATCTTTTTGAGATACAGACCTAGTAGCAGTATTGCTAGATCAAAGAGCATGCACAGTTTTATAGCTCTTTGGGAATAGTTCCATATTGCTCTCCAGAACCTACTAACTTTTAAAAGTATCATTAAACTAAATCTTTTGTATTTCAGTTTGAGAGAATAATAAGATTCTCTAAGTGAGAGCTTCGCTTAATTCTTCTCTCTACAGTGATCTTCAAAAAGCATTTAGTAAGAACTTGCAAATAACTTTCAAATAAGCAAAATGTAGCATAGTATTAGGTATTATACAGAGTAAATCAAGAAAACACGATGGCAGCACTCTGGAAATGAATAGGTCAAGGTAGACAAAAATGAAACAGATACAGGCAGGGAAACAAGAACCTACATAGTAATAGATGTGTGGTTAATGCTACAAAAATTGTGAAGTATAGACTGTTAAATCTGGAATGGGCTTTACAATATTGAATGTTGGAGATGAAAAGGATTTAGAATATAGAATAAGATTAATCAAACATAACTATAGTGTCCTGAGATTAACCAAGAATATTCTTTATAACAACCCCAAAAGGTAAATTCTACAAGTATTTTTTTTCCATTTTATGAGTGAGGAAACTGAAGTGCAGAGAGGTTCAATGTCTTCCAGAGTTTATCCATTAATACTGTAGATAATATAAAGCATTGGAGTCAGGATTTGAATCCAGGTCTTTGTTACCAAATCAATGACCTTTCCATACTACTTAAATTGCTAAGGGATTTCTGAGGTCCCTTCCAGCTCTGTGTTATGAATCTTACCTTAGGATATAGAATATCGGAGCTAGTAGAGACCTTCCAACAAGGAAGGTTAAACCTAGAAGAGACCCAGAAACATAAGAGGCCAGTGTCCTCTGAATATAGAAGAATATAACATTTTAGCAGAATCCAGGACTCTGCTAAAGGAACCTAAAAATAAAATATTAGAGCCAAGATGACAAAGAAGCTGCAGAACTCAAAATCACTTAACCCCTTTAAGTACTTAGTTTCTAAACCTATAAAATGAAGGAATTGGACTATGTGATATTAGAGGGTCCTCTTGCTTTAATAGCTTATAAGGTCATTTGTCCCAATCCCCTTATTTTATGGATTAATAAAACTCTGGTCCTTAATTGGTATACACTGGCCAAACAAGATGACTTCTCCACCTCCCGTTGAGCAAAGGAAAGCTTCCCGAGGGAGTGGGATTTTAGAAGCTACTTGAAAAAACTTCACATTGCTAGGGTGCAAGCCACATCCAGTATTACAAAGAGATAAAGTTTTGCCCTTAGCCGATCTAATACAGATGTTTTAGAACCATACAAACTGAGTAAGCATGCTCACTTAATCCTAGAAAAGTATAAAAAGAACAAGCATCCATTAACACTGCTTCTAGGAAGCATCTCTATCTACACATCTCTATGCATTTGTCTGGCTCTAGACTATGCAGATTTAGACTGAGGATGACAAAAGTAGCTTTGAGTTCTTCACAGGTATATTTGAATGTATCAGCCAAAGCTAAACCCAGAGGTTGGAAGTCAGGAATCAGGTTGGCTTTGGAGTCAGGAGCTGAAATCATGTATGTTCATTTATTGCCCTAACTTTCTCAATCTACATGCCCCTCTTCCTCCTTTGAAGTATAGAGCTTGGTCTAAAGAGCTACCATTAATTCTCCTTCATAAATTTTTTTTGTTTGTTTCTGCCAATCTCAACATTCCATACCTCCTTTATTTAGAATGCACTTGATCCTTATCTAAACTGCTCAGAATCCTGAGATGATTTCGTTATTTCATTATTGCACTCAGATGCCACCTTCAAAGTCTTCCTTGGTTCCAAAAGTTATTACTTCTCCCTCTCTCTTAAAATTAACTTGGATTTATTTATCTGTATGCGTACTGTATCCCCCTACTAGAATGTAAACTTCTAATGTAAATTAATCAGTTATCAGAGATTTTTTGCTGGGAGGGCTTGCATATCCCTAATGCAAAGGCTTAGTACAGGGGTGGGGAACCTGCAGCCTTTGGTCTTCTAGGTCCCTGGGTGTGGCCTTTTGACTGAGTCCAAGTTTTATTAAAGTGATTTGTTCCGTGAAGTTTAGATTCAGTCAAAGGGCCCTACTTGAGGACCTAGAAGCCACAGGTTCCCCACCTCTGCCCTAGCATAATGCCTTATACCAAAGGCAGTTAATAAATATTCATTGAGGTATATTGAATTGAATCTCCAATATTTTTCTAAAAAATATCCATGAAGAATAAACTCTTTTGTTTTGTTTTTCCCCAAGAACAGATTTATCCATTGAAGTTTAGTAAATAAAAATTGCTTATAAATTCTCAAGGTGATTTTTTTTCTTTGAGCAATTTCAACAAGATAAGCATTATCCTTTATTTGAAAGGTTTTAGGAACCTGGAATAAATTTACATTTGTCCCTAGATGGTAATACATGTCAGACCCTCTCCAGGGTCTTACCCTAACTCTGATCAACACTGTCATCTTAGATCTTCAGATGGAAGTTATCTCTCCCATAATGATTCTCGGCATGACCCTGACAGGTTGAGGTTTCCAGAAATCTTGCTTATGAAATGGACAGATATATAGTAGGCACTATATAAATGTTATCATCTTCATTTACATATTTGTTTGTTTATTATGAGCCCTCACTGGTGTAATTTACATTGATTATAAGCAACAGCTTCAGTTAGCTTTTAGAAGTGGTTATTTACTAAAATGGTATAAGAAGATTACCTCCCCAAAACCTGAGAAATGCTCTTCCACAAGTATACACAGAGTCCAGGGGAATAATGTATTTAAATTTAATGTATGATGATAGTGAGGCATACTTGCAGAGAACATATGTGGCCAAAGGGTAAATTCACAACTCCTGGTTACTGGAAGTCTTTTTTTGAATCCATAGCTAGTATTCTTTTCTGATTCAAGGGATTATGCACCTTGAAGCTGCTCCCTCTCTAGGATAACTACCTTTATGCATCCATCTTTGCCTTTCTTTGCCTTTGCCATGTTTTTCTGTATACTGGGTTGAATGTGGAACATCCTATTGGTCTCTGATCTCCAAAAATAGGATTAATGAAGGGGGAAGGGAAGTGTAGAGGAGAGAGAGGGAGAAACCCTCTCTGCCCCTTGAGTGGTTCCCTCTGAACGACTTACCTCAAAGTGTAATCTTCAACTCTAAAACTAAAATCAGGCCACTGGATTGGAGCCCTCTGGGTTGAACTTGTTGCTGAACCAACTGTTCTTTCATATGTATGATTAATAGCCATGACTAATCCTCTCAGCCAATCATATCATTCTTGGCCCTATGAAAGAGATTCACTACTCCTAAAAAAGGTCACTGGGTAGAAACCACTTGTTTCCATTTTTTAAAATTGTTTCTTGATTGATTGATGTGTTAATTAATGTGGTGGAGAAACCTCACTTTTACATTCTATTTAAAGTTTTCTCTCTTATAGAGAAAAAATAATGGAAAATAAATTTCCCTCAATTTCATCATTTAGTTTTCAAATGGATTTTTCAATGTCGCTCAGTACATGCGCTGGCAGTAAAAAAAAAAAAATAGTTAATGTAATGTTGGTCTGCATGAAGAGAAGCATAACTTGTAGGAATGAGGAAGTGGTGATCTTTAGAAGTTCTGTCCTACTCAGACCGGATCTGGAGTATTGTGTTCACTTTTGGGGACCATGGTGTGAGAAGGATATTGATTTAGCTAAAGAGTGTCCCGAGGAGGGCAACCAGGATTGTGAAGGTCCTTGAGTCAATGTTCAAGGATGATCAGTTGAATGAACTATGACTATGTAGCCTGGAAAAGGGAAAACTCAAAAGAGATTAAACATCTGTCTTCAAATATCTGAAGGACCATCCTGTGTAAAGGGGTTTTGATTGGTCCCAAAGGGAAAAACTAGAAGGAAGAAGTGGAGGCTTCAAAGTCAAATGGTAAAATGATGATGATGATGATGATGATGATGATGACGATGATGATGATGATGATATCTACATTTTATATAGCATTTTAAACTTCGTAAAACACTTAACAAATATTATCTTATTCTATCCTGACAATAATCCTGGGAGATAGGTACTATAATTATCCCCATCTTACAGATGAGGAAAATGAAATACAGTGGTTTGCCCAGGGGCCCACAACTATCTGAGGTCAGAATCAGGTCTACCTGAGCCCAGCAACAAGGCTGTATCCATTGTACTACCTACTATTAGATTTTATGTCCAGAGAAACTTCCTAATGATGAGAACTATACAAAAATAACCATCATTCCAATCTGAGGTTTACTGAACACTCCAAGACGGTGTATCAGGGTTAATAAATTTGACTGTAGGAGTTATTCCTTTTGGCCTTTGGCCAATCTCTCCTCCCTACCAGAAACAGATTCTTCAAACCTTGAGTTCCACAGACCATCTTTTGCTCCTGCTCTGGGGATTTCATAGGACCATAAATGGAGAACAAAAAGAAACCTCAAAAGACCATCTAATCTGACCTCCTAATTTTAGAGATGAGGAAACTGGAGCTCAGGAAGTAACTTTCCCAAGATCGCACAGTTATAAGTATCAGCTTTGCGATATGAACCCAGGTTTTCTGACTTCAAAGTCAGTGTGTTCTTTCAGCTATAGCATGTTCCTTAATTTGACTACACAGCTGTAGGGCTGAGTTGTCCTGATTGGTGCATGAATGAATAAAAACTCATCTCAACTGATTACATCTAGTCAGACCAAGATAAGACCATGGATTATATGTCATTCGGCCACCCATCAGGACACCAGAGCCTTCCTAAAGTCCATATTCCATTCCTTACAAACCTGGGAACTATTGCTCTGGGAAACATTATCGTTATCAATTCCACCACTGCTGTTAGAAAACATATGTTATCTATTCTCTCTGAGCTCTGCTTCCAATCCCTATGACTTCCTAGAGTAAAGCTCCCTTCCCCAGACATTAATTCCTCATGTATGTATGTTAGATAACACACAGGAGGCACTGGAGTTTTGAGACTCCATCCTCTAACAGGTTCACTCTTGACCTGGTCAGACAGGAAAGAGAGATTCAAAGGGGTTAATAATCTTTCTTCTAATCTAGTCTTCTCTAACAAGGTATTGCTGGTAACAGAAGCTCCTACAGCATTCCCTAATCACACTTCGCAGGAGGAGGTGAGAAGGCAGGGGCAACTACACTTAGGTCTGGATGGGGTCAATTGAGACAGGCACAACTTGTGCATCCCCTAAATGCCCTCAAGCCTCAATGGGGGCTAGTTGAGGCAAACACAGGTTTACCCCTCCCAAGCCTTGATGGGGGCTAGTCAAGGCACACAGCATCCCAGCTTGTGCATTCAACCATAAAGTTCCCCCAACTCACTGACCAATGGCCATCTGTTGCATAAGGCATCAGACGAAGAAGGCATATTGCCAACAATAGCCTCACAAGTTTACATCACCTCATTCCTATATCTCACTGCATGGTTGCGGTGGATGTTTACAGTTTCAGCACACATGTTTATATTATTTATCCTCATATAATGCTGCACAAGTGTGGTGGAGATGTTTTGAACCATGAGCCTGGGAACTCATATCTAATACCTGGGAAACAGAGATTGGTATGGCCACGGATCCCGGGAAACTGAAGTCTAAGAAATAATAACAAAAATCTACTTTACACACACTAAAATCCACCTTACTTACACTAAAATTCACTTTCCTGACAACGTAGTATCCTCCTTTTAGAATGTAAACTCCTTGAGGGCAAGGAAAGTCTCATCTGTGTATTTCAACCCCAAGGCTTAGAACAGTGCTTGACATATATATAGTGCTTAATAAGTGCTTGTAGATAATTGATTGAGAGAGTCTTGCAGGCTGTTTTTAAGGGAGAGTTACAAGGCACAATTACCAAGCAAGGAAAGTGTCTGCTGTATCTAAGAAGGACTTGTGGTAATATCTAAGGGAGATAGATTCCTGGACAATGGAGACATAAGCATAGAAGCAAAGTTTAAGATATTCTGGTAGTATCTGACATCCAGAAGGTAAATAGGTTCACTGTACATTTGAGGACTTTGAGCCAATTCATACTTGCTGTGCTCTGCATAAATCATTGGAAATATACTTTAGCTTACTTGTACCCACAATATAGTAAAAGCAAAAACTGTCTTGCTCGTGTTTATACCTGAGAGCTTAGCACAGTGGCTAACACATAGTAAGGCTTAATAAATGCTTCTTTGTTTATTAATTCAATCATTCATTCATGAGACATATTGAGACTGGTTGAGAAGAAAGATGTTTCTCATTGTTCTTGCAAGGTAGAGGCCTTCTGCTCTGGCAAAAATGTCTCTGCAGAAAAAATTTCAGCAGTATGAGCATGACTAAACATTCAAAATCCCTGTTGGTTTCCCCATTGCTTTTGAATCTGACTCGTCTGTGAGTGAATAGGTCTCATCTCCCACTCACTGGCTAAGAAACCACCATGGACAAATTTGTATCTAAAATGTGGAGATAATACTTGCTCTAACTCACAAGGGTAGTGAGAGGATTTATTAAGTACCTACTATGTGCTGGGGACAGAAATAAAAGCAAAAAATAGTGCTGGCTATCAAGGAGCTCATAGTGTAATGGAGGGGAAATAACATGAAAACAATTATGTATGAACAAAATATATATGAGATAAATTAGGGTAGATTCATAAGGAAGGCATTAAGTTTAAAGAGTGCTGGGAAATAGAAAATGAAGCTTTAGGTGATACAGGAAGCCAAGAAAGCCAGGGGGTGAGAATGAGGAGGGAAATACTTCCAGGCATGGGGGAACAGCAAGGAAAATGCCCAGAGGTCTAGAGGTAGAGTGCCATGTGCAAGGCATAGCGAGGAAACCAGTGTCTCTGGAATGTAGAGTAAGAGGATTGGAAAGATTGGAGTAGGGGAGGGGAGAAGAGAGAGTTTAGACTTTGGCGGGGTTTTAAAAGCCAAGCAAAGGATTTTATATTTGATTCTGGAAGTAATAGAAAACCACTGGGGCTTTCTCTCTCTCTCTCTCTCTCTCTCTCTCTCTCTCTCTCTCTCTCTCTCTCTCTCTCTCTCTCCGTCTCTCTTTCTCTCTCTTTCTTTCTCCTTCTCATCTTTCTCCTCCTTTTCCTCTTCCTTTTTCTCTTCTTTCTCCTCCTCCTCCTCCTCTTCCTTCTTCTTCCCTCTTCCTCCTCTTTGGATATTGGTATCTGGAATCATTGGTACTCCAGGATTGTCTGTCAAAAGGACATATTGTCAGTCACAGGTTACTGAAGGTAAAAAGAGATATAAGGCTGAGAGTATACAAAAGACTCATCTACAGAGGCCACACACTAAGACAGAAAGATTACCACTCACAGAACTAGATGATCTGGATTCAAGTCCCACTTCCATCATTTGCTTGCCAAGAGACCTTAGGCAAGTCACATCATTTTTCTCAGTCCTAAATTGGCATTTCCTACTTGACCAGATTATTGTGACAATCTAATGAAATAACAGTGCTTTATAAAGAAGACCTATGATTTATCATGAACATCATCATCATTTTCATTGTCCAAGGACTGAGACATGCTGCTCTCTAGGTCCACTGATAGCAGAATAAGTGAACCCCACTTTGTCTACTACACTATTTCAATCATAACATGGAGGATTTAAGTTAGAAAATAGCTTCAGAAGGAAGAGTTATTAATAGTGATTAAAAGAGGCTCCTTCCTTGCCAAATACACACACACACACACACACTCACCTGTTTTGCAATGTCTATGTGCAAGGGAGCATTGTCAATTGCTTCCTGGCTCCCTGCCTCCACACTCTTCTGTTCTGGTCAGATGAAGTTGATTGCCTCAGCTTTGTTTCAAGTCCTACCCACATTGTGACCACAGGTCAGAAGGCTTCCATTCCCAAACTCCCTGAAAAGTTTGACTTAGTATGCAGGTCATCTTTACTTCTGGTTGCTAATACCTTCTTCCCAATTTCTGATTCCCAAGATATGATGCAGGTTACCCAGTGTCTATGTCTGTGTCTATGTCTGTGTCTGTGTCTGTGTCTGTCTGTGTGTGTGTGTCAGGAAGGGACCCTGCTTCTTCCCTTAGAAGCCAGTATGGTGTCCTATTTCCCTCTAGCTCTGGAGCAAGGAGAGGAGGAGGGAGGGAAGGAGGGAGGGAGGGAGGGAGAGAGAGAGAGAGAGAGAGAGAGAGAGAGAGAGAGAGAGAGAGAGAGAGAGAGAGAAATGGGTCAAAGTTTTCAGGGAAGAGAGGAAAAATTATGATTCTTGAGTACTACAGTCTCCCTCTCACTGAGGTCTCTAAGTAAGAACGTCCACAGGATTTCCCATCTAAGTTAATCTGCTGGAGATTATTGTATCCAGACCCACTCATTCCTAACTACTAAATATTGTCATCATGAGTTCCTTAAAAATTGCTTTGTCTCTCTTAAGTAATGATATTTGCTAAGGGTTTCAAGAAAATGTGACTCTCCCCATTACTAAGTATAAGTTCAACTTTATAGGATCAGCTCTTGGGATTTCACTCCAAACAATAATTTCTTTTGCTCAGATTAATAAAGCCAGTGAAGGAATGTCTCTGTAATTCCAGTTATCCTGTAGCTGCCTCACTTGAGTCAGAGCACTCCAGCAAGTACAACACCCCTTGATGTTCTGATTTCTGGACCTGTTTTACCAGCACGTCCCTCAACAAAGAGTTGATTGCTTTCTGGTTTCCAAGGCACAAGTAATTTCTGATTCCTAGTCTTTGCCTCGATGCTGCATTCTCAGGCTCCTTGATGCCTTTGCTGGGACATTTTGCACATATCTAAGTACAGACCTCCAAAGGACTTCCACTGGCCAATTTATTCTAATATCTGTCTTGTTTCTTCTTCTGTCCCCCATTCCCTGCCTGACCAATCCTGATTCACTCCTCATGCAATACTCAGCTTCTCCTTAATCACTCACTGTCAACTTTTCTCAGTCATGGACCCCTTTATTCTTACATTAAGTAAGTGACTGTCTACATTCTGTGACATAAGAGAGACCATTACTGTATGAGTCATTACTAATATAGCAAAATAAAGCTCTTTCACTTCCACATTGCAGGGACATGGAATTCCCACTATCGTTATCGCATATTTAGAGCTTTCTTTACAAGAAGTCAGCCTAGTTACAGTAGAATATACATTGAACTGGGAACCAAGAAACCTGGATTCTATTTCTTACTCTATCATTGGGTACCCTGTATGACATTTGGCAAGCCATTTTATGTCTCTAACCCTTAGTCTTGTTCCCTGTAATTAAACTAGATAGTTAGACTTGTTCTGTGTGTGCAATGGTAGAAAGTTTCAAAGAGATAAATTAAACTTCATGTCAGGAAAAAAACAATCAACTTCTTAACACTTAAAAGTTCCAAGTGGAATACCTACCTCTTTGGGTAGGTAGCGGTTATTTATTGATGGGAGATCTTCAAGCACAGGCTAGATGACTACTAGCCTAAGAAGCTATGGTGATGGGTTTTTTTCAAGTATAGGTCACTCTGTATGGCCACTGAAGTCCCTTCTAACTCCAAACTGCAATTCTCTTTGTCTCTGAACTGAATATACTTTACCTAATATCATCCATAGTCACCTACCAGGTTCTGTATCTAAGGGTATAGAACTTATAAAAAAAAAGAATTTCATGATGGAACAGGAGAGAAAAAGATTTGGAGAATGGGGTGCTGTAGAGGGAAGGATGGACTCTAATGGAAAGATTAAGTTGGAGAAACTGAGCAACAAAGAGACAATGTACATGCCTAGGAGGAGAAAGACTTAGGAAGGATGGTAGCAGCAAGAGGTGAAGCAGTGCTGCTGCGTCATTTTGCTTACTGTACTATTTCAATGTAATTCAACAATATTTGATAATCACCTACCAAGCTATTTCAGACAATTAGCTAAGGATCATAGCGGGACAATACGCAGGAGTTATTCTCTCTCAACATCCACGGTCACTGGCACTAGCTGGTTGAGTACCCAGAAGGTAATGGCTACTTCTCCCAACTTCCCATTCTAGGGATAAACCAAACAGATTGGGGGAGCTGTATTTATAGTGCTAGAACTCACAGGCCCCTACCAGTGTACTTCTCTCTCACTGATTATCAGTTAATATCAGTTCATCTTCTAGACTTAGCATTTTTGAAAGAGCAATTTAGTAACTAACATAGTAGGAACAATTGAGCCAAAACACCCTTCATCCAAAAAAAGCTAGGGGCAAATTCACCCACAAGCAACTACAGAGTCCAGGTAGGCTCGAGCTTAGAGCACTTGTAGCAAAAGAGGTTATAGCCCCTAGAAGTTCTTTTACTAGAAGACCTTTTCTCCTCTTTGAGGGGCCCTCATGAAACTCTCCATAGGTTTGGTGTGACTTTGGCTGCTGTACCTACAAAGTCTTAAAGCTGCATTTCCTTGGTATATCTAGTTTGTCCTTGGGTAGCAAACACTGCCATCTATCACTATTGTTTTGGGGACAGGGCTCAGTTGCTGATGAGAAGTCTAAATCCTCTCACCAGTTGAAGTTCACGAGATCATCTTCTTGTCAAGGGGAGGGAGAAGATAGAAATATCCCCTCCCCCCATAAAAAAAAAAAACTTCTCTTGGGCAGCAGGTGAGACTGCTGAGATTGCTGGCTAGACACTGGAATCCTGGAGTCTGAAAAGGTTTGCAATTCTACACAAAACCCACAAGGAAGTGTTAATAGGATTTTACTGAGCCAGTCTCTAACCTGAGAATGATAAAACAGCAGGCCAGAGACAAAGTGCTAGTAATCAAATAGCTGTTTAATTAATTAGTTTCATTATGAGGAACAGATTTGCAAATCAGGAATTCTCCAGATCAGAATTCCACCTTGCTGAAGTGAAAACAGAGATGATATACATACATAACAATGAGAAGGGAAGGGGGAAGGGTGACTATAATCATCACCAGGGCCAGAGTGGTTTCCCATGACAAGAAGACAACATAACAATTCAGGAGTCCTGTAGGAGTAATGTTGCTCGAGTCCTTGGGGGTCATCATTCCCATGTGGTGGTCACAGGTGGGTCATAGGATCAGAGTCCTGTGACTAGAACAGGTTTTGGCGCCTTTGATTCACGTCACTTAGGTACATAAGCGGTGATTCCAGTGATTGTGAGCATTGTCAAAGTTCGATTGATCATTTCAAGCTGACAAACTAAAAAAGGCAATTCTGAGAATCAAACCTATTAGTATATTCATTGCACATATCATATCGATCATAATTCCACAGAAGTAACCGACTTTCTTCAGCCAGCTCACCTATACTTCCTACGCATCATCATTTCCGTTTCACGCATGGCTTTCAAGAACATCTAAAGCTCAGGTTAATGTTGTTGATTCATTGCTTCAATAGAATTGTTCCCACATGGTTAAGATAGTTCTTTTTAGTGGAATGGAATGATTGACTCAAGAGAGATTTCTAGGCTTTGGTTCAATAGAGAATTCCTAATAACTCTAACATTAGCATAACATGCAGAGAGCTGCAGGGATCCTAGGAAGCCATCTAGTCTCACCCCCTCATCTTACAGTTGAAGAAATCAAGGCCAAGTGAGATTAAATGACTCACCCAAAGTCATGAAATAATAAATGTCAAAGGTGGGGTTTGAGCCTAGATCTTTGGACTTCAGAACTAGTACTTTTTCCATTGTCCCCAAATTCTACCCTAAGGCCTGAACAATACCTTTTGAAGAAACATCAGGCTAAAAGCTGTGGTTTCCTGCCATATTCTACACTCTACTCTCCTGCCTTACTATTCTGGTTCTTGTGTGTCTATCAAAAAGAGGTAGTGAGAGAGATGTTTGGATCGGGGGACATAGGGGAGCTGGTTATGACTAAGAAGAGAAAGGGGGAAGGTGTGCTTGTTGGAAAGAAAGTTTCCTAAAATCTAAATGTGAAGAGAGGCAGGATTTTTCTCCTGGAGTATACTTAAAGAAAGAGGAACAAAAAGCCCCAAGTAACTCTTATTTAGATAACAATTGCTCAATCATTCTGGGCCAAACAGCTGCCCCTCAGGTCCCCAGCTGTTTCTACTCATCTGGAATAAACAGCAAGTACATTAAGTCTGAGTTCCTTTCGGTGACCAGCCCAGCTGGGACAGGACAGGGCTCTGGCTTCCTCTTTCTAAATTGCTCCCTTTTCAACTTAGTCACACAGGACTTACCTCTTCTTGAACTTGTTTTGAGTTTCAGAAATCTTAAATAAACTCATTTTTTTTTCACTTTTGACCAGCTGGAAGAGGTACTTAGTCCCAACCTGTTTCTCTTCCTGCAAAATAAATCATAGCTTCTGATCATGTCAAGGAAGAAGGAGCCAATTCCCAACTCTGTTATTGGACAAAGACTATGTTAAATGATAAGTAACAACAGGTTCAAACACTTGATAATGGGGCCTAGATTTAGATTTATTTGGGATACAAGAGAGAAAAATGGAGCAGAAACGATCAATGAGAAGTCAAAACCCCAAGTCCAGGTTAAATAAGATTTTCTGAGGGGTGGAGCAGAGGTGAAACAAATCTCTTGGATGACACATTTTCATTATCAAATCCAAAATAATTTTCAAAGAAGTAAAATATCCCCATTAGCAAAGCTGATCCAATGGAAGTACGCTTAATAATATGATGTTACAGCACCATGAGGAATATGAGCTGTAAGACGTCAGAAATTATTTTTATGCCTCTTAGAGAAAGTTAATTTTTCTCTCTCCACTTCATTCTCTGCCAGGATTTCTCACCAACTTCATGCCCTAATCCAGAAAATAAACCTTAAATCATTTAACCCTTTCATCCGCTGAACCCTGCTTTCCTGATTGGTGGCTGCCTCAATGACCCCACTATAAGCTTCAGGCAGAATTAATTTTACTCTTCAGACTTTTCCCCAACAAGCCTTCCAGTGCATCCCTCACCACTCCCTTCCAGTCCTGGAACCATAATCAAATAAATTCTACCATTGTTCCTGGAAAGAATGTAATAGTTTTCTTTCCTATTACTCCATTCACACACCCTGAAATTTTCCAAATCAAATTCTCCTCTATTGCTCCCATTTTTCCATTTGTGTTGTCTCTCTTCTATTAGAATGTAAAGTCCCTGAAGTTATGGCCTAGCCTCCTTTTTCTATTAGTATCACTAAAGCTTAGCACAGTGCTTCGCAAAAGGTACTGTCTTTAAAAAAAGTTCCTTCCTTCTTCCCTTCCTTCTGTAAGGGCAAGCAGCATGGGACTTTTTACTGTTTTTTTTTTCTTTTGGAGTGCTCAGCACCAAGGCAATCAAGTGCCTTTGATTGAGTCTTGCCTTTGTTTGTAGGAAGGCCCACACCCTTTTGCTATTTAGGTCACAAGAGGTATGAAGTTCTTGAGGGGTGTGAAGCTCTCAGGCCCTGAAAAAGGGCATATATACTCTGAGGTTAGCATTTTGCTTGAGGCTCACTCACTGGAAGAGTATCATGTGATTTGATCAGACGAGACTCTGGGTAGCTGTTAGAACCCCTCCCTGCTTTGAAAAACCCTGTCTGCTTCTCTGTCTGGTAAGTATGGATGTAATATCTTGGAAGACAGCTAGAAGCCTGTCTGTTGATTTGTGTTATTTTGCTCTGTTTATATAATTTCTGCTTGCAATTTCTGTTTGTGTTTTCTCTAAAGTTCAGGGTGCTGACTTTTTACCCCTGAACTAAGTGAATGATATATGTATGTTTGATTAAAGTGAGATTCTAAACCCCTTAAAGTTGCTTTCCTTAGAAAAGCAGATCAAAGAACCTGTGCTAGCAACCCTCCTGTGTGCTGATGTTATTGGTCTTAGTCACAGTAGCAGAGTTACATTGTTGTTACTCCTTCCTTCCTTCCTTCCTTCTTTCCTTCCTTCCTTCCTTCCTTCCTTCCTTCCTTCCTTCCTTCCTTCCTTCCTTCCTTCCTTCCTTCCTTCTTTCCTTCCTTCTCTCTTTCTTTCCTTTTTTCCTTCCTTTCCTTCTTTCCTTCCTTTCCTTCTTTCCTTCCTTCTTTCCTTCTTTCCTTTTTCTCTTCTTTCTTCTTTCCTTCTTTCCTTCCTTCTTTGTCTGTTTCTCACCTTCCCTATTATTTTTTTTCTTACACAGAGATAATCGAGACATGATAAGTGAGACTACATTTCAGAGTCTTAGGCTCTTAATGAATGCGGTATTTGGACTCTTTACAATTAATCCTCAACATTCCTGCATTTATCTTTTGCACCTTCAAGAATTCCATTATTTTATTAGTAACCTCATTTTCACTCTTGCATTAGCAACCTGTACTTGTGCAGTAGAGAAAAAAATGATAAGTTCCATGCATTGATGTTTTACTAGGTACTGCACTGATCTTGTTCACTTGACCATTAGAAAGAGCTCCCGGGTATTTGTTGCGTGTTTTCATTGTTTGTCCTTAACATGCGAATTTTGTGTTGCAATTATGCCCCCAAAGTAGTGCAAGTCCTTTGGGCCCTAAGCCCAACCATACAAAGTCAGTGATACAGCTCAGTGAGAAAATAAAGGTGTTAGAAAAACTTCATGACAGAATGCCTGCAGCCACTCTAGGTTGTGAGTTTAGTGTTAGCAATTCATTATATCCTCAAAAAGGAGAAAAATATTTACGGTGCTATAGATTTCATGTGTTATGAAAAGTAAATGTTATCTGAAATAAAGATTCTATTTTTTTAATATGTTAGTACATGTCACTGAATTCTAGGGAATTACTATTGAGAAAAAACATTTTGCATATTACCAGTTTTATTTTGGGTATTTCATTTGATGTATTATTTCATGGTTGCTGTATTAGGAAAAGTGCATATTACCAGAAATAATGTTTTGTTATAAAGAATTGTATGTAGAAAAGTGTATTTTCAGCAATCCTTAGCAAAAGATTGCAGTTTTTGGTGGTTGTGGGAACTTACTCTCCTATTTCCCATAGTTTCAAAGTATCAGCATTTGCATTTTTTTACTTTTGCACTGTTTTCTGGGAACATTAGCCTCCCAGTTTAGTATTGACTGTGTGCTATATTTGGAAATCTACCTGTGCCGTCATCAAATATAATGAACCAACTCAAAGATGTACAGGTTCCATGTGACTTACTCCACTGATAGTTTGTTCACAGTCATGGCAGGATAAAGAGAAGTTTTGGATTATGAGTCAAAATAATGCAAGGGACTAAGAGAATAATGTATTGGGTGAGCTCTTCCACTCCACCTCAGCCACACACAAAGATGGCCATACTCTTGATCCTGCTGTCACTCACAAATGCTCCACTTCCTTGTTCACAAATTCTGAAATTCCTTTGTCTGATCACAATCTATTGTTATTCCACTTCTCCCTCTCCCTTTCATCCCCAAACCTTGTTCTTCATTTACACCAAACCTCTAATTCTTGAACCCTTCAATTCTTTCCAAAGCCTACCTGGAAAACTACTAGCTGCCCTCTCCTTCCTTGGTGATTCAGTTCAACTCTTCACTGTCTTTTTCTCCTGAGTCCCTTGCCCGCCAATCTTGCCCTGCCATGCCTTAGTCTTGGATCACTCTCTATGTATATGCTGCTGAACAAAGCTGGAGAAATTCATGAAACATTGTTAATTGGGTTCATTACTATTTATATAACCTCAACTGGGACCCCACTGCTGAAAGGCAATCCTTTTAGATATTTCCAATTAGCTCACTATCTTAGCTACCAGAGGAGCTTTTCCAAACATTTTCATCCCTCCTCAAACCTCCCATGGTGCCTCTTCCCCTAACCCCTTTCAGCTGAGAACTTTGACTCATATTTTACTGAAAAAATTGAGGTCACTTACTAAGTCCTCCCTTTTTTCCATTCTTCCTCATCTTTTCTTAGCCAGATTTATGTCAGATATAGGATTTATCAAGAGATCTAGAACACATGCAATTTGAGTCCTCCCTTGAGCAGACAAAACATTTAGCAAACATATCTCCCACAGGTCTTCCAGCTGATACTTCTATAATATTTCTCACCAGGTGCAGATGGAGAAACTCTAGAGTTAGGATCTTGGCATTCATGGCATAGGAACATGGATAGTGAAATCTGGTATGAACTAGAGAAACTTAGGAAAGTTAGTACTGATGCTCTCTCGTAGTTTTCTGGTCATTGGCAGAGACCTCTGACCTTCACTAAACCATCATGAGGCAGAGTGATTAGCACCAGTAGCTACCTCAGCAAGGGCCCTTAATGCCACTGAATGTCCTCATGTCCCATCCACTCTAAGTTTGCCCAACAGTTTATTGCTGCTGCATTAGGTCACTTGCTTTTTTTACTCTTCCAAATAAAAGCCTGGCTGTTTCTCCAAACAGTGGGGAAGGACAGCTGTAGAATAAAAAGGTGCTGCATTTGAAAAGGTTCTCGGTGTACCATCCTTTCAAGTGTCATTCCAGGATCTCATATAGAACCATAGCATCAAAAGATGACGCAGTTGGAAGTTACTTTAGAGATGCTCTTGATTTTATGGATAAGAAAGCCAAACTATTCACTCAGCTACGGTAGGAATAATACTCTCTACTTGAAATATTTAGTTTCTAGTCTGTTTCTTATTTGCAAAATCCCATTACATTGGACAAGTCAGTTCTTCAGCAAGGGTCTTAGAATGGATAATTTCTAAGATGCCCCTTTATAGTTATAATATTGTTATATTCCATGTGAGAAGAAAAGTACAAAAGTCCCAAGGAGATCTGGGTTACTGAACCATGAATTTTTCAGTTGTTACCTTAACTTTTTTGAAAACAGATGGAGAAGACAAGTAAGGAACTCCTTTGCAAATTTTGGGACAAACACCAGGAAGCAAACCTAAGAACTAAGCAAAAAAAAAAAAAAAAAACCAGAAAGTGAAATATATTTAATATGTGGCAAACACATACACAGACACACACACCCAGACACACACACTCAGACACACACGCTTTTGTAAAGTTTTGCTCCAAACACCTATAAAAAATGGCTCTAAACAAATTCTAGAACTGCAGAACCCATGAAATAGCAGAGGGAAGCAGGGCTCCAGCCCAGGACAGCCTGGATGCTTGCTGGGTAAGGTCTATCACACAGGAAGCTGGGAGCAGTGGGGAGTAGAGCCCAGCGTGGGCTGCGCCTGGACCAACCAGACTGGGAGCCGGGCAGAACAGGCCCTAGTTCCCTGAACTGTGGCAGTTACCAGACTTCTCAACCCACAAACACCACAGACAACAGAGAAGGTTAGTGGGGAAAAACTGTGGGCAAAGAGTGAAAGGAGTTCACAGTTTGTCCACCACCCCAGGGGCAGCAGAGGTGGTGCAGCTACAGAAATACAGCTGCAGTTACTTCCGGCCCTAGGCCCACCTGGTGGGAGGAATTAAGTGGCGGATCCAAGCAGGAGTACAGAACCTGCTCAGATCTGAGTCCAGTCCGGGTTGGCAGTTCTTAGGGGAGGAGGAACACTGGTGTGGCAGGACTATCTGGGTAGAGAAAGCTCTGGAAACAATGCAGCCCCTCAAGTTTGGGACAAAGTACTCTATAGTCTACGAGCAGTCATACCCCGGTGAAAAACTCAAGGGTCAAGTAGCTGGCTGGGAACATGGCCAGGCAGAGAAAACAGACTCAGATTCAGACTCAGACTTTGGAATCCTTCTTTGGTGACAAAGAAGACCAAAACATACAACCAGAAGAAGTCAGCAAAGTCAAAGAGCCTACATCAAAAGCCTCCAAGAAAAACATGAACTGGTCTCAGGCCATGGAAGAGCTCAAAAAGGATTTAGAAAAGCAAGTTAGAGAAGTAGAGGAAAAATTTGGAAGAGAAGTGAGAGTGATGTGAGAAAATCATGAAAAACAAGTCAATGACTTGCTAAAGGAGACCCAAAAAAATACTGAAGAAAACAACACCTTAAAAAATACACTAACTCAAATGGCAAAAGATTTCTAAAAAGCCACTGAGGAGAAGAATGCCTTGAAAGGCAAAATTAGCCAAATGGAAAGGGAGGTCCAAAAGACCACTGAAGACAATACTACTGTAAAGTTTTGCTCCCATCATTTGGTAAGATTGAGTTCCATTTTCATTTTATTTCTGGCTATATAGGAAGTTTATACTTAATATGACTGACCAGGTCAATGGCTCAGTCACTGAATTTGTTGCTTTTTAGAGTGATTCATAATATCTACAACATATGAAGCATCTGCATTTACAGTTGTGCAGTTAATGTATTATAATTACAGATGTAATCAAAAAGTAAAGTTTGATTTTTTGCTAAATGACAGCTTTAATCACTTCTCACTGAGGCATGACTCCAATTAGAAGCATCTTCAGAAAATCATGGCTAATAGCATCATTTATTAGAATACCAAATGAGCCACTTTCCCTGCCCTCCCCCAATGTCCTCTTCTCTGTATTTTCTTTCCTTCATAAGATGTGGCTTTCCCTATGCTATGGGATAAGACTAAATTATGATACCTGTAATTCAAGAAACTAATCATCCACATGAGTAATCACTAATAACCCAACCATTTTCTTCTTGGATGTCTTAGAAGAAGCTAATCCACAACTGTAAAAATGGAGTCTATACTTGAGGACAGAATGCCCCATCAGATAGGACATAGGACTTGGACTCAGGAAAACTTGGGTCCATATCCTACCTTAGACACATAGTAGCTGTGTGACCCTGAGCAAGTCATATAATCTCTGTGTTCCATAGTTTCTTATCTGGAAAGTGTTGGAATAAGACTCAGTGGCCTATAAGGCTACTTTTAGCCTTAAATCCATGATCTTATAATCCTTTTGGATTTGACAACGATCTAATGTGCCTAATGTGCACAAGAAGAATCTCTGAAGGAGAGGAACAGAAAACAACCCTTTGCCCTTTCAAAACAAAATAGCCAGTCAACATGATCATTAAGGGCAAAACTGCAGAAACTTGTCAGGTTTCTTCATAGGAATCTACAAAGAAATTCTGATAAGCACACAAATGCCTCAGATTTAGTCTCATGTAGCTTCTAGAGTAAGCAACTTTACCAAGATTTTCAGAGTTGACATTTTGAAATACAGTTCTCATCTGAATCAGAGAACAGAATTTCCCCCCACAACCTGTTGATCACAGCCTTTTACCTATGACAGCTGGGCTGGTGGGGGGTGGGGTGGGAGTGGCATTAGAGGCATGAATCTTTCTCCAGTTTATCAAGGTCCAATGAAGA
>CM053625.1:49215781-49227234 GCA_028646595.1 Phalanger gymnotis | reverse complement strand
CCCAGTGAGTAGAGCACTGGCCCTGGAGTCAGGAGGACTTGAGTTCAAATCCGGCCTCAGACACTTGACACATTTACTAGCTGTGTGACCTTGGGTAAGTCACTTAACCCCAATTGCCCTGCCAAAAATAAGTACATCATATCAGGAGAGAGTCTTGAAATTATTTAGTTTGAAGAAGAGATGATGACCAAGATGTAGCTTACTGATTCTCTTTGTATATAAAGGTGTTTATCAGTAAGAGAGTGTTGACCCATTGTCTGCTTTTTCAATAGAGGATTTAAAATTAGAAATATATTTAGATTAAAGCAATGATGAATTGAGTTAGATACAAGGAAGAACTGCCTGCTTGCTAAGATTATCAATATCATATTAGGGTACAAGGGAGAGTATAAAATTTTAATCCCTTTAAAATGAAAAATCAATTTTCTGTGGTTTTTAGGTATCCCCATGTTCCTTGTTCCAATTCTGGGGCCCGGCAGAGCAAGACTAATCCCTCTTCACATGACAACTCTTCAGACATTTAAAGACTCTAACAAAAAAGTGCTAATTTCACTTTAAATTAATAGTGTGGGAGGCAAGGACTGTCATTCTGGTATCCTAGTCAACCTGTGTTTACAGAACAGCAAGCTGTTGAACAGATTGGGATTTCTCTGGGTGTGTTTGTTTTTTGTAATGTTTGCATAGAAAGGAGTCCTGAGATAGATCAGCAAAATAACCCTGAATGTCGATGCTGATGGAGGTGAAGTTACTATAAACCATTAATTTCCAGTGTAGTTGTTGAGCAAACAAGATGAGTGAACATCCAGAGCTATTGTCACCATTAACCTGAAGTAATTGTACAGCAGGAACAGACATTGGATATACTGGAATAAGAACCCTAGAATGTGTGGTGCCTGAGAGGAAATACATACAGGATTTTGGTCATTCTTATCTAATGAAGATGTAACTTCATGGGACCATAGCATTTAGAGATGGATTCGAAACTGGAAATCATCCTATCTAATTCCCTTACTTAATAGATGAGGAAAACAAGGCCCATGGAAATCAAAAGACTTGCCCGATATCACATCTCGAGCTACTCCTCTTCTCAGACCTGGAAGCCATGTACATAATACTATTCTCTTTCCAAGACTCATGAAGATCCCTGAGACCTCAAACTTGGGATTTATTCTTGAGACAACTCTGAAGATTCCCACGACCTAGGAAATCTTCCTTCTCCATCTAGAAGGATGAATTTTCAGATAACAATCCCCAGAAGATATTGACCATAGCTCCACTGTGTGCCTCTGCTAGTACCTCTCCTGGAACTCTCAATTCTCCAGGATTGCCTCCAGCTATTGATATCTCTTACACCAGCTGCTCTCCAAGGGACTCAAGTCTCTGAACTATGCTCAGAAAAGGAAAAACGAAGGGCCGGGATTTTGATATCTGGAAACTCTTTTTTTAAGCCACATGGACAAGAGCACATGTAGCATACATGCCCCAATCCACCATTAACAATTCATGGGGTGAGAGTGAAAGATGTGGATGAGTCTACATGCCACTTGCTGTATGCTTCTGCCCCAAGGCTACCATCAACAGATTCTTCCCAAGAGCCTCTACTTCCTTCTTTGACTGCTCTATGCTTTGTCATTTTATTTTATGAGGTTCCCAGCCATTAGGAATCAATATAGCCAACAATCAATGTAATCAGCAAACATTTATTAATTGCCTACTGTACCAGGAGCCCTGTTAGGTATTTTAACTTAAAGATAAAAAATGAGACAGGCCTTACCCGCAAGGAGTTTACATGCTCTTGTGGGTGGAGAAAAAAATATATATATGGATGTTTTCTACACACACACAAAACACAGATACATTTAGAAAGCAAATACAAGGAATCTCGGGGTGAGGGTGGACAGTGAGGTGCCAGCAACTGGAGAAATTAGGAAGGGCCTTGGACAAAGTTAAGAAAACCAGATTCCAAGAGAGGAAGATGAGGAAAGAATACATTAAAGGCATGAGGAATGGCCCAAGCATAATTATAGAGACAGAAGGTGGAATATCCTCTGAGGCATAAGGAGAAGGCTAGCACCAAAAGGCATCATACATGAAGGGGAGAAATGTATTACACAGGCTGGAAAAGTAGGTTGGAGCCAGGTTGTAAAGGGCTTCAAATGCCAAACAGTGGGTTCTATTTAGAGGTAATAGGAAGTCATGAGTTCACTGAGAAAGAGAGTGACATAGTCATACCTACACTCTGATTAGGTCCCTTTGGTAGGTTTTTGAAAAAGGGATTGAAGGGACTTTACAAGCTCTATACTTGCCTCAGCACTCACGATTCTTCCATATGTGTGTGTGTATGTGTGTATATGTGTGTGTGTATATGTGTGTGTATATCTATATGTATATGTATGTGTATATATATACACACACACATATATATATATACTCACTCGATCTTGAAAGAAAGAAAATGTTTTCATTTCCATTAGTACATGCAAGCAGTCAGATACATGCACAAGAACCAAAGAAAGACAGCTTTGCCAGTGGTGGCAAAGAATTGGAAATCAAGGGGATGTCTTATCATTTGGGGAATGGCTGAACAAGTTGTGGTATATTATCATGATGGAATGATGAACAGGATGCTCTCAGAAATACCTGGAAAGACTTAACATGAACTGATGCGAAATAAAAGGGGCAGAACATTGTAAACAGTAACAGCAGTATTGTATGCTGATAAACCATGCATGACTTAGCTATTGTTAGCCATACAACGACCCAGGACAATTCTGAAGGATTTGTGATGAAAAATGCTATCCATCTCCAGAGAAAGAACTGGTGACATCAGAATGCAGATCAAAACATACTTTTTCTTTATTTTTCTTGTGGTTTTTTGTCTGTTTTCTTTGGCAACATGACTGATTATGAAAATATGTTTTGCATGACTGGGCATCTATAACCTATATCAACTCGCTTGCCTTCTCAATGAAGGGGGGAAAGGGGTAAAGTGAGAGTGAGGGAATCTGGAGCTCAAAAATTAAAACAAATGTTAAAATTGTTTTTACATGTAGCTGTGGGAAATGAAACATTAAATTTAAAATAAAAAAAGAACAAAAATGTGACAACTTACTGGAGTGATATAGAGAATCAAGAGAATTAAGCAGAATGGTGTAAAAAAATGGCAAATGGTTGCACATGCAACATGTTCTGTTATCATTTTTTTAAAGACTCCTATGCATTAACTTTAATCAGTATTGCTGCTTATCAGTTTTGCTGTTATTTGATATTATCTTAATTTTCACAAGATCATAACAATGTAGAATTCATAAGATCATAGATTTAGCTTCCCTTCTGGCTCCATACTATGCCTTTTCTGCTAGGACAATCACATTCACCTCCTCCACACCAGTAACCTGAACTCTGACCCTTAGTCCTTCAATTTTGAGAGGCTGGCTTTGGACTTATCTTGCTAGGGGTCCAGGCCTCCATGTCTGCTACTTGCCATGCCTACTGCGTACCACCATCTTTTTGACATCTCCTCTTTACGAGTTTTATTCTACTAGAATGTTATCTCCTCAAGGAGAAGGACTGCTGATTAATAGCCTATACAGCTAGGTCCTGATAAGTGTGAATAATGAATCCCCTAAAGTAGTTGCATTATTTGATTTCATATTCATATTTAGTGCAAATTCAAATACATAGGATTTCTTCAGGGGATTCATTAGTCACACTAATGGGGACATGGCTGTATGTGTATCCATAAAACTTAACACAGCGCTTGGCATGTAGTAAGCACTTAATAAATGTTCTATCCATCCCTCTAGCTAACTACCTAGATATGGAAAGGACCTCAGAGGCTACCTTGTGTAACCTCATTTTAGAATTAAAGAAACTTAGGTAGAAATAGGCTAAGTGACCTGTCCAAAGCCATATAAGTTGTAAGCATCGAAAATAACACTTGAACTCTAAATCCTACACTCTTCCCACTGTAGCACATCTTCGACACCTTCACTCCGTATCAGTTTCATACGGTCATCCCCTTGATCTCACCATCACCCATATACATTCTGTTTTCATGATCAAGAACCCTGGAATTCATCTTCCTTACCCCATAACTCTCTATTTTTCCTTAAATAAACTCCAAATTTCTTCTTTATTCTTATCATGACTTGTTTCAGCAAAGAGGGGCTGATTCAACATGGCCCATCTTAGTCTGCAGATTAATGGCAGAAGAATTAGCTTCCAAATCCCCTAGGGAACCCAAAGGATCAGATAGGACTGAGAAAGAGAGGAGTCTTTTTTTTAAGTAACCTTTCCCCAAGATTACCTGGACACCTTTTAACCTTTCATCTTAATTTAGAGTTCAAATCCCATCTTTGATTAAAAAGTTAGAGTGTGACCATTACTCAGAGTTGTGATATCTCTCACACACAGCTACATCAACTGCATGTTGCCATCTCTATACCCAGCAAAGAAAAATCAAAGACTAATCCATAATAAATTCACTTATATCAGAAATGCCTTTTGTGTGATTCACCTGAATTTACATAGGGTGGATATGGGAACCAGGTTCACAGAAAAGACTTGGGGTAAAAGAAAAAAAAACTTTCTCAGGTAACAGATGACTTGTGTTAATTTGGTCATCTCTAGAAAGAACAACCATTCACATATTGCCTCCATTGTAGTAAACCCATATAAGCTCATGGGACCATCCTGAGGATGATGACTCTGACCTCTTTATCTTATCCCAGGATCTGTGGGACTAAGTCTGGAGATGGAGGAGGATCCAAGGAATCTGCATTGTTACTGTTGTTCGGTCATATCTGACTCTTCATGACCCCATGGACTATAGCATGCCAGGCCCATTTATCTTCCACAGTTTCCCAAAGTCTATATAACCTAACTTTTGTTGCTTCCATGTAGTTTTTCATAGAATTGATCAACTTTGGCCTCTTCAGCATCAGTAGGTGGAGCACAGACTTATATTACTGTGATGTTAAACAGTTTGTCTTGGATCTGAACATTTTTAAGATTCTATCCCCAGTACTGCTTTTCTCACCCTTTTGTTAGCTATGAAAGGTACTCCATTTCTTCTAAGGAATTCTTGCCCATAGTAGTATATGTAGTGATCACCTGAATTAAATTCATCCATTCTCATCTATTTAAATTCATTGACACCGAAGATGTCGATGTTTAATTTTACCTTTACTTGTTTGACCACCATCTAGCTTATCTCAGTTCATAGATCTTACATTCCAGGTTCCTATGTAATTTTAATCTTATAGCATCAGACTTTCCTTTCGTCACCAGTCACATCCACTGCTCAGTTTCCTTTCGGCTTTGGTCCAGCTGCTTCATTAGTACTGGAACTTCTTGTAGTTGTCTTCCAGTCTTCCCCAGTGGCATGTTGGATACTTTTCAACCCAAGAGGCTCATCTTCTGGTGTCACATCTTTTATCATTTTGCTACTGTCCATGGGGTTTTCTTGGCAAAGATACCAGTTTGCCATTTCCTTCTCCAGTGGATCACCTTTTGTCAGAACTCTCTGCTATGACCTGTCTGTCTTTGGTCTCTCTGCACAGCATGGCTTATAGTTCCATTGAGTTACACAAGCCCCTTTGCCACAACAAGGCAGTGGTCCAGGAAGAATCCATGGACGAGAATATTGTAATCCTGTCTCAGACACTTACGAGCTGTAAAATAAGGATAATCACTGCATTTACCTCCATGTTGCCGTGAGGGCCAAAGGAGATATGCTTTGAAGACTTACAGTGATTTTTACAATGCCATTATTAATTATTATTATTGCTATCATTATTAATAATAATTCATGGACTACATGAATGAAAACTACCTTTTTTTTACTCTTAACTGAAGAAAGATAGGTATGTTTATATCCATGTCTATATCTGTGCCACAGATTGCTATTTACACAACATATAGAAATTTCAACATGTATATGAGTGCATATTACAAATCTTCACTACATTTTGTGTTGAGAAAAAACTCTAAATTCTTTTTTTCTATAATTGATACAACACACCATAATGGAGAAAACAAAGAAACTAACATTGTCTTTAAAGTCAGAAGATCTGAGCTCAAATGTTACCATTATCATTTCTCTGTGTGACCTTGAATAAGTTATTTTTCAGTTTCCTCATCTATATTATGAGAGGATTAAACTAGGTCAGGCATCCTTAACTTTTTTTTTTTTGGTTTTCTTGTCCAAGGTCACACAGTTAGTAAGCGTCAAGTGTCTGAGGCCAAATTTGAACTCGGGTCCTCCTGATTCCAGGGCCAGTGCCCTATTCACTGTGTGTGCAATTTTTAATTTTTTTTTGGTGAAGCAATTAGGGTTAAGTGACTCGCCCAGGGTCACTCAGCTAGTAAGTGTTAAGTGTCTGAGGTTGGATTTGAACTCAGGTCCTCCTGACTCCAAGGCCAGTGCTCTATTCGCTGTACCCCCTCCAACTTTTTTTTTAATCATGGACCTCTTTAGAAGTCTAGTGGAGCCTCTGGGTTATTCTGAATAATATTTTTAAATCCATAAAATAGAATTAAAAACCAACTCAATTATATCGAAATAGATATATGTATATAATTGTAGTTATATACAGATGTATGTATGTAATATACACATATATGTATATACACACATATAACTATATTTACACAGTTAATAATTCTACAGATCCCAAGTTAAGGACTCTTAGACTCAGCTCTATAGCCTGAGACCCAGCCGGATTTCTTCACTGTTCCAAACACTAACCATTCTGTGCATTATGCAGGCCAGGTGTTCCACAAACTACCTCTTTGGAAAGTATTTAGCAAACTGGAGCTGACAGCAGGAACCTGTCAGTGTGACATATGATAAGCCTCCCTCCAATTTAACATTTTAATGAAGAGAGTATTTGGGTGAGATTAGTTAATTGCAGACCCATCAGCAGTGAATACACTTGCTTAACATTCCTTGTCCTGTTGACTTTCCATGACCCCATTTTGGGTTTTCTTGCAAATATACTGGATGGTTTTTCCATTTTCCTCCCCAGCTCATTTTACAGATGGGAAAACTGAGGCAAACAGGGTTATGTGACTTGCCCAAGGTCACACAACTAAGTGTTTGAGGTCAAATTTGAAGTCAGCTCTTCCTGACTCCAAGCCAAGCATTCTATCTGCGGGACTACCTAATGGTCTTAGGCAAAGAAAGAACTATTTGGGAACTTCTCCAACCAGTCCTGAGGTGAGGCGTTAATGAGAGAGTGATAGAGCCTTTCATTCTCTATCACAACCCTGAGGGTCTTCCCCTCCCAGTTTGTTTTTTTTTCCTTTTTTTTTTCTAATTAAAGGGGCTATCCCTTGACACACTTCTTAAAGAAGTCTTAAAGCCTATGGACTGAATGGGTGTTACCTCACTCTCTAAGTGAGTACATGAAAAGTCCTTCCCTTAAAAGGGCCAGGGTCTCCCATTGCATACTGGGTCAACTCTAGTCACCTGATGAATATCTGGTCACTGGACCCAGATGGCTCTGGAGGAGAAAGGGAGGCTGGTGACCTTGCACAGTCCTCCCTCACTCAAATCAAAGTCAATTGCAAGTCATGTCATAATTTCCCTGATGTCATGGTCCTCTTTGAAAACGAAGGACAAACACAACCTAGAGCTAAGAGTTCTTGCTTACAAGGAATGTCCCGTCTAATAAATTAACAGGGAAAAATACATAAAAGATACAAGTATATGAAAAGACAAAAAAAATAGTAGTACATATTTTAAAAATATCATAGTACAAGTAAATAAATACTGAACGTAATTAAGAGGAAGCACCATAACATCATGACAATCGTGCTGGACTTTCTCTCCTGAGCTCAGACTTCTATATAGGTCTAGGTGTTCCCAGCTCTGCCTTCATAAGTGTACCCAGATTGTGAGTCAAATGCTTCGGAAGACATTCTGGGAGGGTTCTCATTAGTCTTCCCTGCTGAGGCTACACTCAGCCCAGGTTCTCTGCTCACTTATGCAGTAAAGGTGGACAAATTACAGTTTCTCTAAGTGTGTTGAATGATACTATCTTCATCTATTAAATAGGCATAATCAGATTTGTACTACCTACTTTCATAGAGCTCTGAGGAAAGTGCCTTGTGTACTTAATTATTGGGAAGACCTGTGTTCAAATTCTACCTCTGACACTGAATAGCTGTGACCCTGAAAAAGTCACTTAAACTCTCTCAGCCTTTCTTATCTTTAAAATCAGATCAATAATATCACTTACACAAGATTGTTATGAGGATCAAATGAATTAATATGTGTAAAACACTTTACAAAACTACAGGTTAGCTATTATTAGTTACTGCTATTGTGATGCACAGATGAGCTCAGGATTCTCAAAGCCCATTCTAGTGATGCATCAGGGCTAGAAAGACTTTGAACTACAGGTCTAATGATGAGATTTTCTCTTTCCTCACAATCATCAAGTACTTTAGCCAACAAATAATTAGCTAAGAGTTAATATAAGTTTTGATCACAACAATGCATGAAGACCCATCTACTAAGATACGAAGAGTTTGCAATCTGCAGTGGGAGAAGAAACACTCATTCCCTTGCTCAATCATACATCTCTGAAATATTAAATTATCATCATTAATACTTAATAACAATAACCTCAAACAATGAAACAATCCACAAGAATTTATTAAGATGGCATTAGATTCTAAGCACCATTCTAGGCACTGGGGATATAAAAGCACATGCAAAATAATCTCTGCCCTCACAGAGTTTAAAACCTAGGTGGAAGGCACTAGATATACATACATACATACACGCACACATATAATGTTGTTAGTGATATCTTGGATTTTTTTTCTTTGTGAATTACCTTTTCTTATGCTTTGACTATCTATTGAGGAGTAGCTCTACCTTTTTGTTTGTTTTTAAAGACTGCATCTGACCCAGACTGGATGTGCAGGGCCTACTCCTGATTCCCCATCTGGTGAGGCCCCCACTCCTAGGGCCTCGATATATTGATGTCAGACTCAGCACAGACACTCAGTCAACTTAGCCCAATGCAGGTCAGAACTCCTGAGCTCAAGAGATACACCAGCTTCAGTATCCCCAGTAGCTGGAATTACAAGTTTTGATGCCATGTTCTAATTCTTTTAAATTTGAGTCAGTTTTATTTCTTTGTCTACCTTTTATGTTCAACTTTTACCTCTGAAATTTGAGGCCAATATTTATTACCAGTTAGCTGTTTCCCTCCTAATTTTAACTAATTTTATTTATGCAAAAATTTTTCGGTTGTAAGTAATCAAAATTCTTTTCTGTTGAAATTGTCAAAATTTATCTTCTGTGATCTTCTGATATCCTTGCTTAGTTATGAACTTTTATCTATAGGTTGGTTGTATACATCCTTCCTTGTTAGTGTAACTCATTTATAGTTTGACCCTTTATATCTAAGCCATGTATCCATTTGAAATTTATCTTGACATATGGTGTGAGGTATTGGTTTCAACCTAATTTCTACGTGACTGCCTCCCACTTTTCCCAGCAGGTTTTGATGAATAGTGAGTTCTTACTTCACCCTGGGTTCTTTCAGTTTATCAAATGTTGACTTTTTGATGTCTGTTCCACTAACCAGCCTCTCTATTTTTAACCAGCACAAAATTGTTTTGGTAATTATTGCTTTGTGGTGTAGTTTGTGTTTTGGTACTGCTGGGGCACAGTCCTTCCCCTTTTCTTTTTCATTATTTCCATTGAGATTCTTGATCATTTCTTTTCCCTCCAGACTGAGGGTACTGGGGTCTATGAAAATGCTTTTTAAATATTCTGATAAATTTTAAATTATTATTCTGAAAAGGAATCCATAGACTTCTCCAAACGGCCAAAAGGGCCTAACATGTGTGAGCGTGCACACGCACACATACTTAAGAAATTATACTCCAGATAATTTTGTTACTATTTTTTTCTTAATTTGTTATTTAATACTTTTAGTTTTCAGCATTTATTTCCACAAGATTTTGAATTACATATTTTCTTCCCATTTCTACTGTCCCCCCACTCTAAGATGGCATAAATTCTGATTACCCCATTCCCCAGTCAGCCCTTCCTTCTGTCATCCCACTCCCCCCCACCCAACCCCTTTTCCCTTACTTTCTTGTAGGGCGAGATAGATTTCTATGCCCCATTGCCTGTATATCTTATTTCCCAGTTGCATGCAAAAACAACTTCTTTTTTGAACATCTGCTTTTCAAACTTTGAGTTCCAAATTCTCTCCCCTCTTCCCTCCCCACCCACCATCACTAAGCAGGCAAGCAATTTGACATAGGCCACACATGTACCATTATGTAAAACCATCCCACGATACTAATGTTGTGAAAGACTAACTATATTTTGCTCCCTCCTATCCTGTCCCCCTTTATTCAATTTTCTCCCTTGACCCTGTCCCTTTTCAAAAGTGTTTGCTTTTGGTTACCTCCTCCCCCATCTGACCTCCTTTCTTTCATCCCGCCTTTTTTATCCCCTTCCTCCTTCTTCCTGTGGAGTAAGATACCCAACTGAGTGTGTATGTTATTCCCTCCTCAATTCAAATCCAATGAGAGCAAGATTCACTCATTCCCCCACACCTGCCCTCTCTTCCCTTCCAACAGAACTGCTTTTTCTTGCCATTTTTATGTGAGATAATTTACCCCATTCTATCTCTCCATTTCTCCTTCTCTCAACATATTTCTATCTCATCCCTTAATTTGATTTTATTTTTTTAGATATCATACCTTCATATTCAACTTACCCTGTGCCCTATGTCTCTCTGTCTGTCTGTGTCTGTCTGTCTGTCTTTCTCTCTCTTTATCTCTCTCTCTCTCTCTCTCTCTCTATATATATATATATATGTATGTACTTACGTATGTATGTATGTATATGTATGCATGTATGTATGTATATACATATATATATATATATGTATGCAAGTATATATGTATATTCCCCTCAGCTACCCTAATACTGAGAAAGGTCTCATGAATTACACACATCATCTTTCCATGTAGGAATGTAAACAAAAAGTTCATCTTTAGTAAGTCCCTTATAAATTCTCTTTCTTGTTTAGCTTTTCATGCTCCTCTTGATTCTTGTATTTGAAAGTCAAATTTTCTGTTCAGCTCTGGTCTTTTCACTGAGAAGGCTTGAAAGTCCTCTATTTTATTGAACATCCTTATTTTGCCTTGGAGCATTATACTCAGTTTTGCTGGGTAGTTATTTCTTGGTTTTAATCCTAGCTCCATTGATCTCCAGAATATCATATTCCAAGCCCTTTGATCCCTTAATGTAGAAGCTGCTAGATCTTGTGTTATCCTGATTGTGTTTCCACAATACTCAAATTATTTCTTTCTGACTGCTTGCAGTATTTTCTCTTTGATCTGGGGGCTCTGGAATTTGGTGACAATATTCCTAGGAGTTTGCTTTTTGGGATCTTTTTCAGGAGGTGATA
>CM053625.1:49185161-49206148 GCA_028646595.1 Phalanger gymnotis | reverse complement strand
CCAGTCTAAGGAAATTTCTCATCTTAAGACAAGTTGTTTTATCTCAGTTTACTAATCTGTAAAGTGGATAAAGACAGTGTCTACCTCTAGAATTGTTGAGAGAACCAAATGATATGATGATTGACATAAACTTGATAATTCATTATATTAGATGGAGGAAAATAAAACTTACTATTTGATAAAAACTGCTGGGAAAATTGGAAAACGGTAAGGCAGAAATTAGGTAGAGACCAACATTCACACCATATACCAAGATAAGGTCAAAATGAGTACACAATTTATATATAAATGATGATATAATAAGCAACTTAGGAGAGCGTAGAATAGTCAATCTGTCAGATCTATGGATAAGAGAAGAATCTAGGACCAAAAAAGGTATAGAGAGCATTAAAGAATATAAAATAGATAATTTTGATTATAGAAAATTAACAAGCTTTTGCACAGGCAAAACCAATGCAACAAAAATAAGGAAAGCAAGAAATTGGGAAAAAAAAAACTTTGCAACAAGTATCAATGATAAAAGCTCATTTCATAAATTTATAGAAAACTGAGTCAACTTTATAAAAATACAAGTCATTCCCTAATTGATAAATGGTCAAATGATATGAAAAGGCAGTTTTCAGATAAAGAAATCAACACTATCCATAGTTATGTGAAAAAAAAAATGTTCTAAATCACTACTGATTACAGAAATGCAAATTAAAATACCTCACACCTATCAGATTGACTAATATGACATAAAAGGAAAATGATAGATATTGGAGACACAGGGACACTAATGAACTGTTGGTAGACCTGTGAACTGATCCAACCATTCTAGAGAGCAACTTGGAACTATACCCAAAGAGCTATAAAAGTGTGGATACCCTTTGATTCAGCAATACCACTGCTAGGTCTATATCCTAAAGATATCAAAAAAGGGGAAAGAACTTATTTGTACAAAAATATTTATAGCAGCTCTTTTTGTGGTAGCTAAGAACTGGAAATCAAAATCTCCATCAATTGGACAATGTCCAGGCAAGCTATGGTATATGATTGTGATGGACTATTGTTATCCTAAAATAAAAGGATAAGGAGGCTGATTTCAGAAAAACCTGGAAAGACTTACATGAACTGATGCAAAGTGAAATGAGCAGAACCAAGAGAATATTGTACACAGTAACAGCAATATTGTATGATGAATCAACTGTGATTGACAGCCCTTCTCATCAATACAATGATCCAAGACAATCCTAAAGGACTAATAATGAAGCATAGTATCTGCCTCCAGAGAAAGAATTGATATTGTTTAAACACAAACTGAAGCATGTTATTTTTCACTTTCTTTCTTTCATTCTTTTTCTTTTATTCTAGTCCTATTGTACAAAATGACTAATATGGAAATGTTTTACATGATTGCACATGTATAACCTATATCTGATGCTTACCTTCTCAGGGAGAAGGTAGAAGGATAGAATTTGGAACTCAAAACCTTAAAAAATGTTAAAAATTGTTTTAACATGTAATTGGAGAAAATAAATTATATTAAAAATGAAAAAAGAAATGTTGTTAGAAAAGCAAATGCTCTTTTAATCTGAATTCTTTTGGATTATAGATTCAATTGTTAAATAATGATATGAAAATGTATGAAAACTTTACTTAGAAATATATTAGATAATGATACTATTTTTATTGCAAAAGTCTTATCTTAGTATACTAGGTAACTGTTCTACGATTAAAAACTACAGAGTAAACCTTTCTAATTTGTGGAAAGAAGAAACTGTTTAAAGTGTGTTAAAATAATGAGATACAAGTTCCTAAATTTGCCATCTATTTGCTAGTAAATATACAGGTGACCTTGAAATATTTCAGAATGATATGAAAAAGATTAGACAAATATGAATAAGTTTGTGGGACAAAGATATAAATCTATCAATTAGTCAAGTTAAAACTAAAAACATCTGCTTTGTTTTAAGGAAAAGACTTTCAATGGAATCAATTATCTTAGAGAAGAGTAATGAACATATTTTAGGGTTTTTTCCCATTACAATTGAAGTTAGATAAGCTCAGGGTTGTTTGTAGGAAACAGTAGTTTGTAAAACGTGCCCAGTGGCTTGCCCATACCAATAATCAAGCATTATGTAAATGTTGGTTATTGTGATTACTTAATTCTCAGTGCTCAATTAGAGATAATTATACACTACGATTTAGCTACGACTACTATTTTATACCTAAAATGTTTTCTTCTATTGTGCAAATTAGGAATCATTTCATTGGATCTCTTTTTTTCCTGGGCTCTATACCTTGGCATACCATAACCCCTATCAAATTCTCCAGGACTTTGATTTGAAGAAGTGGATAAGGTTGAACCCTGTCTGAGTGAGACCAGACTTTTGAGAGCCTTTTGTTTGGGCCAAAAATCATTAATACTTTACCAGCCTTCCACCTAGAATAGTCGAGAAAGAAATTCTAACAACAATGACTTATAATATTTAGCCCAGCATACTTTGAGCTGACCTAACAATAATAATTGTGAATTTAAACCTGTAAAGTCTTATATATATTACCTTGTCATTTTAATGTGAGATTCATTAGTCTTAAGTGATTCTATTTCTAATAAGTTATATCTTCCTTTTAGGATATCTACTTAGAACTTATTGTCATTTCCTGTCACCTTGGTTTCTCATGTGAAAGGACATGTAGTAATAGCCAACCTTTCCCAGATTTGGCCAATGCATATATTACCTTTTGGATGGTTAGGTCTTTAATGAAATGTATTTTGCAACAGTACCTTTCTTGACTATGAGAATTGCATGTTTTTAAGCCTCTTGTGATAGATAATGATTTTCTATGTAAGATAACTTGGAAATGCATTTCACTAAATTAATGTCATTTGATTAGTAATAAGACTTGTTTCATGTTTTAAATTCATGATATTGTGAATGTCGTTAATGTGTTTCTAAATTTTCTTGTATTATAAATTCTGAGAAACCGTTATTTAAAAGATGTTTCTTAGGGAAAGATAAGATTATACCACTGGAGAATTTAACTTCTTTTAATTCAGATACTGTGCAATTATTAATTATTAGAAGCTATTGTCATAATGTTAAAACCCATGAGGCATTTAACTGGGCATATTTAAAAGGTAAGAATATCAAATACTTTTTAGAAAAGGTAAACAAAGAGAAAGAACTTGGAGGAATTTTCTTATTTGCAAACTTGCCAGGTTTCTTGAGACCATCTGCTTGAGCAGGGTCATAAAATCTGATAAGCACTGTGAAAAAACTGGCGAATTGATTTACTGAGAAAATAGAATCCCCTCCTTCATTACAAACACTCTTTGACAAAGGGAAGAAGATGAAAAAAAATATTTTTTATTTTTAAAATGTATTTTAAACTTAAACACAAAATAAGACAAGGGGAAAAAACATTGTCACATATATAGCAGAACATAAGAGAGGATTCAATATAAAGACATACATTTCCATTTCAAGAAAACCTATATAATGAATACTACACATTATTTTCAAAGCTGTCTATCTTTTCTTTGCTCCCTTGTATGTTTTCTTTTGTCCTCTGCTGTGCACTTTTTACTTTATTTTTTTCCCTTCCTCCCTTCCCCTCCAAAAGGCTACAATTAAGCTAGGATACACACCCACATCCACACCCCCTCACTCTGCCCCTCTCATACACATACTTACATATACGCATATACATAGATATCCATAAATGGTTTTTTATACATATACATATATGTGTTTACATGTATATGTGTACACATACATACACATATACACCCAAACACATATACATAAGACTGTATTATGCTTATTTCCACTTGTTATTTGTTTCTCTGAAGGTGGATAGCATCTTCGGTAAAATTGTCATTTTAAAACTTATATTAGCTTTACCTACCCATGTACAATAAATATTATTTCAATTATTTAGATCTAACTTCATTTGTATAAAAGGTATTTTGTGTTTATATTTATATAGTTTCTGTGTCTGTTTTGGCAGGTATACTCTCATATCTTTTATACTGTCTAGTAATTTTATATGGTCTAAAATTATTGATTAATATGGCTGAGACTTGAAGTTTCCCTATTTTTCTCTTTTGATTAAATCTGATTTTAAGTTTAACTTTGTCTGAAATCATGATTACTATCCCTGCTTCTACTCCTGACCTTTATTTTATATTTGTGTATACTTCTCATTTTTATAGCATTTCCTGAAAGCCACGTATTGTTGAATTCAAATTTTTAATATACTATTGGTTTCCATTTTAAAGGTAAATCCATCAAGTTCACATTCTAAGTTATAATTACTTGTTGTATACTCTCCTCCTTCCTGTTTTCCTCACTATCCTTTTCACCCTATTCCTAGCCTTCCTCACTCCTCTATATTACTTTTACCCAGGACCTTATCCTCCTATTCCTTAACCTACCTCCCCTCCAAAAATCCTCCTTTATTCTCCATCCCCCCTCTCTATCCCCTTACCCTCTTATTTCTTTCTGAATTTAGAAAACGTTTATGCTGTTCTAGATATATATGTATTGTTCCCTCTTTAACCCCTTCCCAATGAGAGAAGGGTTTTAGAACTCCCCTCCTCTACTATTTAACTCTTCTGTATCAGTTCTTCCTCTCGCACCTCATTTGTATGGGATAATTACTCTTCTTACTTTTTCCTACGTAATTTTGTTTTTAGAATCATATTGTACTTAGCTCTACCCAGCTCTTTCTTTTGAACTACCCAATAACTAATGAAAATCTTAGACACATGGTTTACATTTCCATGTATAAAAAGCAAACAATTTGTCCTTATTGAGTCTCTTATAGTCTTTGATGTTTACCTTGTATTTCTCTTGGATCTTGCATGTCAGATTTTCTATTAAGTTCTGGTCTTTTTTGCAACAAAATCCTGAAAGTCCATCAGTTGATTGAGTATCCTTTTTTATTATTATTCAAGATTACACATAACTTTGTTTGGTATGACATTTTCAGCCATAACCCCAGTTCTTTCACTCTTCAATATATTGTGTTATAATACCTGGGGTTTTTTAGTGTAGCTGCTGCTAGGTCTTGTGTAATTCTGATTGAGGCTCTGTCATATGTGAATTGTTTTGGTTTTTGTTGTTGTTGTTGTTGTTGTTGTTGTTGCTAGTAATATTTTTTCCTTAACCTGGAGGTTTTGGAATTTGGCTATGATATTCCTGTAGATTCCCCACCCCCCCCCAGGATCTCTTTAAGGTGGTGATTGGTGGGTTTTTTTCTATTTGTACTTTCCCTTCTTGTTCAAACACTTCAGGACAATTATATTTAAGTGTTTCTTGTATTATTATATCAAAATTCTTTTTTCTGATTATAGCTTTTAGGTAGCCCAATTATTCTTATGTTTTTTCTTCTAGATCTGTTCTCCAGATCAGTTATCTTTCTTATGAAATGTTTCACATTCTTTTGTATTTTTTCATTCTTTATATTTTATTATTTGTTAGTCTCTCATGAATTCACTGGCTTTGCTTCATGGATTGTTTTTCTTCCTCAAGATGCTGGATCTCCTTTTACAGTTGGTTGACTTTCTTTTCATAATCTTATTTTTCTTGGATTGTTATTACCTTTTTTAAAAAATTCAAAATCTCTTATATGATTTTTGAAGTCTTTTTTGAGCCCTCTATGAATTCTTTTTGGTCAAGTGACTATTTGACATTACTCTTTGGGATAGGAGAGGCTTTTATTGCTTCAGTATTCTCCTCTGAAGATGAACCTCAGTCTTCTCTATTCCCATAGTAACTGTCTATGGTTGTGCTCTTTTTCTTTTGGCTGCTCATTTAAAAAAAATATTTAGCAGATGTTATTATAATCACCTCCAATCCTGGAGTGGGGGCAGGGGATGTTATCTCTGGCCTCTGGACCTTCTTGCTGTTGTTCATTGAGCTTTGTCCTGGGCCCAACCTCCAAACTCCTTTCTTCCTCCAAGCCACGGCTAGCCCACCCCAAACTACCACCCTGACACATTACCTTGGAAATGCTTTTGCTCCCTGAGAGCTCTCTAGTGGCTATGACCTTCAATTCTCCTCTCTGGCCTAGAACCCTGACCAAGAACTCAGTTCTCCTGTAAGTGCTGATAGCCAGCAGCTTCCTCTTTCCACTGTGTCTACCCTCCCCAGGTGTGTGCTTGTTCCTTCTCACCTAGGACCCCATCTCAGCAGCATAGCTGGGCCTGGCATTCCTTGTCAGCAGAAGCTCCCTCAGTTTTTCTCTGCTCAGATTCCTAACTCCCCACACTGCCCAGGAGGTGAAAATTCCTATGGCTGAGGTTCAGACTCCCTTCTAACCCAGCTACCCCCAGGGCTCATTGCTTGCTATTTCAGCTGAGCTATCATGGAGGTATTCACACTTTACTCTGGCCAAACCTTCATCCTGGAATCCATTCTGGAATCTTTCTTTGGATCTTCTCCACTTATCCCAGGAAGAACAAGGTTCTACCCAGACTTGTTTATTTTTGCCATTTTATGATTACCCCGAGGCACTATTTTGTCTTGCTTGTGGAGGAAATCTAGAGAGCTTGGAATTTTCTGACCTAATCCACTATATCCCCATAGTATTAATGTGATGAAAGATCTTCCCCACCCATTGATAGGCCTCAGCTTGATTATTAGGGAAAGCTTGATTATTTCTTTGTTTGTAAATAGCCCTAAAGCCCCTACTTACCAGGTGCTAAGCAGATGTGGGCTTGAAGCCCTCAGGACCCTAAGCTGGGTTGCTAAGACCAGAGCCAATGTGCACTGAGTTCTAGTCAATCGTGAATTCAGCCAATCAGAGACCTGAGTTCTAGCTAATCAGATGCTGGCTAGGACTATATAAAAGGAGAGCCTAGAATTGAAGGGAAGCAGAATTGAAGGAGAAGAGAATTGAAGAGGAAGAGAACTGAGAGCAGCAGAACTAAGAGCAGCAGAACTGAGAGGAAGACAGTGAGGCAGCAGACATCAAGAGGGTGCTGAAGAACAGATGTTGAGAAACATCTGCAGAACTGCAGAAGAGAGTGCTGAGAAGAGACTTCGGGTGGGTGAGTGATTGTTTACAGGAAGGCCCTAGCAGGGGGGAAGATTACAGTTGGTTCCTTGCTGTAATACTGTGTTATAATTTCCTTGTTACTACATTGAGGTGGGCTTACTGGTTTTGGAATATAATTGCTACTCTATAGAATTAGGGGTATTGGTTCTAGGATTTGATTCTCTGGAGTCTAAATAAATGTTATACTTCCTCTGCCTTCTACACAGAGAGTTTTTCATACTTTGTGATTCTGAACCATTCAGGCATGTTCATGGTCATTCTCAAGGTCATGAATCTTGCCTTACTGATATGCTTCCCAGAATCTTGGTTTTTTAATAGTATAGAAGTGCTTCATGTGATTTGCGATTATGGAAATTATGAAGTTATACTTGGAATGGTATATATTAAAGTTATATCTTGAACCAACTTTTTCTTAACAGACTCCAGTCTTAAAGATATAATTTTGCTTAAGGGGTTAATGTAGAATACCTTTGAGATGCATATCTGTTAGTCTGGAGATTACTGCCAATGTTTTTGGAAGATTTTCTTTTTTGTGTGAATGATCATATATTTCCTATCTATGTAGAATCCCAGATTGTAATTATTTTCTTAATCTCTAATGGTTTATTTTTATACGAGGATGTTTCAACTGGGGAAGAAGGGAAAAAAAAAGAATAAGAAAAGGATATCAGGTGAAATTTCATGTGTGTGTGTGTGTGGGGGGGTCTGGTAAACTTTTATTGCCTATTAAAGCAACACCAGAGTAATGATAACTATATCCAGCCTTAAGTTATGATGAGTGAAACTTTGCTGTCTAAGGGTAAATCTTTGGGATTACGAATTTTCTTTCATTTCTTCCTTTCTTTTTTTTTTAAAAAAAAAACTTTATTTTCAGGTTTGTTTGTGGTATTAAGCCAATGTTTCATTGCTTCAAGAAAAATGCTGGCAGCTCAATCAGAGTGTGGTCTATGAATTGCTACTGCTGTATTTTTGTCTCTGGGGGAACACTTGGGGGGACAACTCAGTTTCCCATACAATAATATTCCTACTTAGTTAATTCGGTGCCTGGCTATGATACCCTGTTGTACAATCTTATGACTCTTACCTGAAAATCAAACAGAATCAGGTATGCTTTATCCTATTATACATGTATAGAGTCATTCTGTGCCCTTAGGCTTAGGCCTGGAGGATCAGTTTTGATGCTGTTATAATCATATCCTTTCTTTTACCTTTTATAGCAAAATTTCATAATCAGGGCAGGTGGTGAGTAGAAGACATGAGCATAATACTCATTCCACTATTTAATAGATTAATACTGGAACATCTGTAAGTTACTATAAAGGGATGCAAATATGTAAGATCTTATTGTTTTCAATCTGAAATTTTAGTCATTTCCATATCTTAATCAACTAAGTAAATGAATACTTGGGCTTGTTATCTACCTGCTAATAGTTATATATTCATATGTAAAGTCAGAACCATAAGATTTGAGCTAGTTTTTAACCACATGACACAGTTATTGAAAAATAAAGTTTGAGAGCTTGTACTAAACAGTATTGAGTTTTGCAACTGGCAAATTTTAGCAGAAACATTTAAGAATTGTTTTTAGTAACCTGAATCAGAGAAGCAGATCTAAAAGAAGCTGGTCTGAGAATAGAAAGTCCAAAAGGAGATGTTTTCAACTAGAAGACTGTTTGAGTCATCTGAATCCCAAGATATGATATCCTAATGAAATGGTGTAACAACAATGTTACTTGCTGCTACTGTGGCTGTGACTGACCAATAACACTAGCACACAGGAGGGCTGCTAGGACAGGTTCTTTTGGTCTGCTTTTCTAAGGAAAGCAACTTTAAGGGGTTTAGAATCTCACTTTAATTAAACACACACATATCATTCACTTAGTTAAAGGGAAAAAGTCAGCACCCTGAACTTCAGAGCAAATACAAACAGAAATTACAAGCAGAGAACTATAAACAGAGCAAATAACACAAATCCACAGACAGGGCTTTTAGCTATCTGACTAAGACATGACATACACAGTTACCAGAGAGGGAAGCACCAACATCAGGGTTTTTCAAAGTGGGGAGAGGGGCTCCTTAATGGCCACCCAGAATCTCATCTGGTCAAATCACGGGACACTCTTCCAGTGACTGTGCTCCAAACAAAATGCTAACCTCAGAGTATATATACACTTCTTCAGAGTCAGACTGCTTCACACCTCTTGAGAGTTTCAAACCTCCGAAAGGTTTCAGACCTCTTGAGGGTTTCACACCTCTCCTGACCTAACTAGCAAAAGGGTGTGGGCCTTCCTACAAACAAAGGCAAGACTCAATCAAAGGCACTTGATGCTGGGAAGCACTCCAAAACAAAAGACAACAAAAAGTCCCATTTTCCTTGTCCTTACAAATGTACATTGGGAATGTGTCACTAGGAAAGAGACTGAATGGTTACTCTTCACTCTTATTTCTTCCCCATGCACTGCTGTCTCTGTAAGATCTACTTGCCAAAAGGGGCTGCCCCTAATGGACACTGTCAATGTGTCATTCAATCTTATCTCTGTCCCCTCTCACACTATTCCCATTATAGCAGAGCACCTAGGATGTTATTTGATAATTGGCATATCAGTTAGTGATTCATTGAGGATATGCTTCTTATTAAATCAAAGAGGGAAAAGAAAAATTAAAATTATTCTCTGTTATTTAATAAGTGAGTCTATTCTGCAGATGACCCTATTCTGTTTTACTGTCCCATTTTGTATAATTGCTCATTCAACATTTCTCCATCTATGAGCCAGCTTTTGTTCAGAGCTAGTTACAGGTTAAAGTGTTATCATCCCCAAAAGGTATATTGTACATCCTTGCAAAATCTTTATCTTCCTAACAAACCTTCTACGTGCTAGGGAGTCTGCTAACTTAGGTCTGCTAATAAGGCCTGCAAGATGCAGGTCTTATTAATTGTCACAGAGGGTGGTCACTAGCCCCATATATGTTAGCCTGCTTTAAAAAAAATAACCAGTCATGTTGTCTCCATTCCCATGATGCTGTTTACCCTGTAACCAATTGTATTGTCTTTGCTACCTATCCAAGCCTGTACTCCTCAAAGCTATGTTAAGACTGGTGAGTCCTACTTTGGGGTCACTGGTCACTGAGAGAGACCACTGACCCAATTTATTGGTTACTGCGAGCCTCATGAATAAATTGATCATCAAATCACTGTCTTTCACTTTACCTTAATTTTCAAATGTAACACATTGTTTTCTTGGTCTTGGAAGACAACTTATTTTTCTTCACTGGAATTGTTTTGAGTCTTTTGGGAACAGAATTGTTCACAAAAAAGCCCACTCCAAATATTCCTCAACAATTGAAATTGACTGTCTTAGATTTATGGTACTGGCTTCTTTTTTTCGGTAGCTGAACTGCATCAAAAAGTCATTAAGATGACTTAACAATTTGTGCATAGGAGCTCTCCCAATTTAACAGACTGATACTTAACCATCACCATTGTTCTGGGAAGGATCCCATTTTGAATTCCAATTCTCCCTTCTGTAGCAACCTGATATCATTTGTCTCTGTAATTTGGGTGGCTATAATTAAATACCATGAAAAACCCCAGTTTACACATCTTGATCAAATCAGGAATATTCATTTCCACTTTTTTCCTCTGTAGGCTTGCGCTTGTGTCCAGGACCTGTCTCCCTTCTTTCTAATAGAAGATGAGTAGCTAGAAGGCAGAATGGCTAACAATTCTTGGTGGTAGAAATGGAGAGAGCCTGGTTATTGTTGGGAGAGACTTTGATGCTTATGACAACTTCCATAATGCTTCTAGGATTGCCAGTACTGGAAGCAGGCAAATGCATTTAGGCAAAGCACTTTTAAAACTTGAGATTCACAGTCAGTGTAAGATTTCAAAGGGAATTTAAGCAGTATGAGCCTGCTGCTCTGAAACATCAGGTATCAGAGTGAGATTTGATGTGCAAGGGACTTCGCTTTCTTTTGAAGCAGGAAGGTCACACTTTGCCAGTATTAAAAATAATTTGAAGCCTGGATTGGTAGCCATCTTCTTACAAACATGCTCTCTTCCTCTTCTTTTTCTCCTCTCCTAGAACTCTCTCTTTACTGACAAGAACTTTCGATTCCTAAGCCCATAAGTGTTTATTTATTTTTAATATTTCTTTTGAAAACATCACTTTCCTTTAATTCAAATTTCGCTTTTCCAGCTTATTGATTGCTTGGAGAAATGGATAACCTTTAATTTTTTAAAAAAATGCATTTTATTCCTACCTTTCATTTTTATATCTCATTTTTATATTGGGGGAAAGAATATCTCTCCCCCTTTATTCTCTCCACATCTAACCTCACTTGTAACAAAGAAAAAATTAAGCAAAAACACACTGATACAATTACTATATCTTAGAATGTGTACAATAGTCTGTCCTATACTTTCTACTGTGAATATTGATATATGTTTCTTTATCTCTTCTCTAGGATTATTTTTGGTTTTTCATTTAAAAAGAATTTAGTTTCCTTTGAGTGAACATTCCAATTACATGTCTATAGCCTTTATTTATTTTAATCTTTTGTTTGTGCTTATTTCATAATCCCAATTCATACAAATCTTCCCTTTTTCTCTGAATTCTTCATAGTCATCGTATCTTACTGTACAATAATATTCCATTACATTTTTATACGTCAATTTTTTTTTCAGCCAGTCCTCATTCATTGGCTATCCACACTGTTTCCTTGGTCTTTCCTATTGTTAAGTGTATTGCTACGAATATTTTGGTATGTATCAGATCTTTCCTTTTGCCTTTGATTTCAGTGGGGTGTATGACCATTAGTGAAGTCACTGAGTCAAATGTTATAGAGATTTTCTTCTCTTTTCTTACATAGTTCTGGACTGCTATCTTGAATGACTGCACCATGCCACAGCTCCATCAACAGTATACTACTCTACCTTTCTTCCCACAGGCCCTCCAAAATGGACTTTTCCTGTTTTTTTATCTCTTAGCTAATTTTCAAAAAATGAGGTAAAACCTTAAAATGTTTCAATTTATTTTTTCTTACTATGATTGCTTTGGAGAATGCTTTCAAAGGGTCATTTATAAATTACAAATTTTCTTTTGAAAGTAGTTTTTTCTCTTACCCTTTTGATATTTTCCTATTGGGAAATGGGTCTCAGAATTATATATTTGTGTCCATTCTCTATATAACTCAGATTATCAAACTTTCATTGATGATATTTGATGCAAAGATATTTTCTCATTCTATTGTTCTTTTTATTGTTCAATCTTCATTAATATAACTCATACGTAATCAAAATTATCTATTTTGTCCCAAACAAAATTCATTATCTTTCCTCCAGACTCCTTTCTTCTTCTAAACATCTTAGTTTATGTTTAAGGCACCACCATCCTTCAAGCGACATAGGTTCAGAACCACGTTGCCATTCTCAATTCTTCATTCTCATTCACACCACATATTCAATCATTTGCCAAATATTGTTTCCATAGCACATCTCACATCCTTCTCTTTCTCTCTAGTCTTATAGTCACTGCCTTAATTCAGGCTCTCATTCCTCCTTGCCTTGTTATTGCAATGCCCTCCTCGTTAATATCTCTGCTCTAAATCTATTTCCACTCCAATCTATCCTCCACATACCTGCCAAATTGATTTCCCTAATATTGGTCGGTAGTGTAGTACAATGCTGGGCCAAAAGTCAGGAAGATTAGAGATTAAATTGGATCCCAGGCACTTACTAGCCGTGATTCAGGAAAATCACTTAACCTCTGGCTCCCTCCTTTCTCCACTACCTTTCCTTCTGTTCCTTTACCTTTCTAAAATAAAGGTCTGTAATTATATTCAGGTCACATGTCCATTTGGAAATTATGGAAAGGAATATAAAGATGTAAAGTATAATTTGTCCCCCACTGCTTTCCAGAAATTATTGTCAAAAAAGGGAATCTTTCCATCAATAAGAAATGTTCTTGGGTTTATAAAAACTGTGTTGTTGTTGTTTATCGCTTTTGTTTCTTGCTCAAGTTTTTTTTTTATTAATCTACTTTCCTGCTTTATTTTTAAAGATCAAAACCAAATAAATTAGATAACTGCTGCCTTTACAATATAATTTGGAGTCTATTAATGCTATGCTCCTTTCTTTCACAACGTTTACATTGTTTCCTTGAAACCCTAGAAACTTTAGAACTTCTAAATTAATTTAGTTCTATAAATCAGTTAGGGATAGCTCATATCTTCACTCTGCATTAATATTGTATTGTATTATCATCTGTAAGGGATATATTTATTATTTTATTGTTTCTACCTTTTAGCATTTTTATTGACTCTTCATACGTTGGAGTATGATCAGGTTTTGCATAAGTGCCATGGGGTGCAGATATATGTGTGTATGTATATATTTATATGTATATGTACACACATATACATATATACATTCACATGTACATAGATATTCCTAAAATTCCCATGCAGAAATTATCAAAGGTCAGTTTAAATCTATTTTTCTAATAATTTGTTCAAATCTATATTATCTTGTTTCTCTTTCTTATGGATGTATCCAGCATTAAGAGAAAAATACTGATATCCATGATTCTTGTGTTAAAATCAGCATCTTTTTTATTGCTATCTTTTGTTTTGATTCCATGGTTTTTTTTGAACATATCCCTCCCCTTCTCTATGAGACTTCCCTAGAAATTAAGATTAAAAAAGGAAAAGGAAAAACAGCAAAACTAACCCATATATGGACCTTGTATTGTGATATTTCAGCTCATAGACTCATTATACCTGTAGTTAAGGCAGAGAAGTAAATTTTCTTAATACCTTCAAGGGCCAAGCTGAATCATGAAAATTAAACAGTATGAAGTTTTGTATTTAAAGTGGACAAGTGGTGGTACCCTTCAGTAAAGTAGAGGGAGTTGGAAAGTATTGGTCATTAATACAAGGAGAAAAGAGGAAAATCTTCTAATGGTCCATTTAGGTCAGTGGAAAAGGAAAACTATCTGAAAGATTGATTTTGCTATAGGTGAAATATTTTGGGAATTTCAAGTTCTTAAAACTTTCTCTTCAGTTTTTTTTTTACTTTTTTGGAGTTCAGTAGTCAGTGGAAAGGAAAGCAATAAATTCCCATGAAATATTTGGATTTTTTTTAAATGCCACAAGTATGACTATATACTGAGATGGGGATATACGCTAAGTTCTGAAGTAAAACTTCTAGAAAAGGCTTCTTTACTTACTAAATGATAACAATAGACATTCGCATAGAACTTGAATGTTTATAAACTGTTCTACATATATCATCTCATATGTTCTTTACAATAATTCTGTGAGGTAGGAGCTATTATTATCACCCCCATTTTACAGATTTAACTAAGCCTGACAAAGGTTAAGTGACTTTCCAGGGTCATATAGCTAGTAAATGTCTGGGGTAGGATTTGAACAGGTCTCCCTGACTCTAAGTCCAACACTCTATCCAATACACTCACCTAACTGCCTCACCAAAGGCAGATCTTGAACCCAGGTCCTCCTACTCCACAACCAGTGCTCTTTCTACTTTACCAAATTGGCTGACATATCTGAAAAAAAAGCCCTCAAAACATTCAGCATATAGTGTCATCTTTGCAAATTGATGGGTAATTGAGATTTTAAATTGATTGCTAGTGGTCAAGTGACAAAAACTTGAAAATGGGAAAATGGAAGGAGCGTAAATTCTCAAAGTCATTTTTAAGATTCAGCAAGTTGTAATTAAGAGAACACTGAATTTAAGAGACTTGATTCTAATCTGCGTTCTACCTCTGATGAATGATGGCTTTTGGTGACTTTGGGCCAGTTACCTCACCTCTCTGCCCCCCAGTTTCCTTATTCACTTGTACTGGATTGTCATCTTTTCCAACTCTAATATTCTATGATTTGGTCTGATCATTATTCCTTATTTGGGAAGATGGATATTGGTTCTTTCAGGTACATAATCCCAATAACACTTTCACTTTAATCAAGTAAGCAACATCAGGGAGAGTCAATGCAGTATTTTAGGAAGAGCACCGGACTTGGAATTAGAAGATCTGGGTTTTGGTCCCATGCTCCGTAATTTACTGTGTGGCCTTGATCAAGTGGCTTTACCTCTCTGAAATCCAGTTTCTTTATTTGTAGATAAATAAAAAACACACTGTTACTGTGTACCTTACAAGACTGGAGTGAAGCCAAAATGTGTTATTACATGTGAAAGTGGTTTGTAACCAGAAAGTATTATATATAATGTAAGCTGGAGTTGTTTTGAACCGTAACCGTTTTATTTTATAGATCTGGTAGTGCTGTGCTTCCTGAAGGCATTTAGTAGGACAGATGTTCCAGAGTACTTAGAAATGAGCATGGAGGTCTTCATGTGGCCTCATTATCACTAATCAGAAATATGAAGAACAACATCATGTGTGAGCATTTATCAGTCTGACAGCTTGCTGCTGAAAAATGAACACTTGAAAGTGAATCTTAATTTTTCTTCTGTGGAGACAGCTAATGGCTCCTCTTCAGTACCCAGATAATAGATTATCATATAATCTGTTACACTCTACAAATAAGGTAAAATCAAATATCTTCATCAGGAGGTTGATCACTCATTGTCATCCATAAAAAAGCGACATCCCTCCTAGCTTTTGAAACCCAAAATTACTGCAATTAAGGGTTAAGTCAAGCATGGTTGACATATTAAGGTTATTAATATATAACTAGAACAAGATAGGATGTCTGCCCAATATATTACTGTTGGGAAATCAGATGTATTTTACTTGAAATGTATTTTAAAAGATTTTAAAAAATCAAGAGTAATAAAATAAAAACGCAATTTTTGGTTAAATCAGTTTCATTTCTGTCTATTAATTTTTCACTCCCTCTGTGGTTGACATCTTTAACCTTCCTGGATCCTGCCAGTCATAGTGTCAGAGGTACCTTCTAGGTATCAGCTTTTCCTAATTTCACAGCATTTCAAAAGAGCAGGGAGAAGATGGAGACAAAATTATTGAGTAATACCAGCAACATGGTGACTTTTCCTATCTGAATACATGACATTTGGCAAAGAAAAGCAGAAAGAAATACAACTGAGTTTTACCCTCCTATAGCTCTTCCACAAAGATTTAAAAAAAACTTCAGACAGAAATCCAAGAAAAAAAATGACATGAGTCATTTTCCCATTCCTGGTCAGCAAAGGCAGGAAGACAGAGAGATCTGTGGACGTTGGCAATCTTGTCTAACCAGCAAAGGCCACAAAGGGCTATCCAAGCATAGGAAAGGAACTATGCACCAGGGCAAGAAAAGGTCCCAGACACACACAGAGGAGTTCGACTTTGTGCACAGTGCAAGAACAGGTACCAACTGTCAGGTTTTTTCTCCCTACTCCAGGGTAGACTAAGGAGGGAACCTGCACCTAGGGGTAATATTCCAAGGTGGAGACTTGTTACAGGCCCTAGACTGTGTATTGAGCAAGGTGAAAATTGAGAAGAAAGCTGTAGCTGTGTTTGGACCCCAGGAGAAGAGCATGTTTTCAGTTTCAGCTTCTAACCTAGTGTGAAGCCTGTGGTGGAATAACTAGGGCAGGAATTCCAGACCAAAGGGTAGCCTGAGATTCTCTCCATTTGAAGCAGTAGAGCTTTCCAGATGACTGAAAATGGTTGAATCCAACAGCAGACTACTAGAACTCCAAACAGAAACAAGCTGATAGATATGTTGCTCAGTCCTAAATCCTTGTCAGGAACCAGTAGGGCTTAGAACAAGAGGGCACTGATCAGATTTTGCCCTCGATCATAACACTTTGGGAGCACTAAGCACTTACAGGTCCCTACTTTGAGGTGTCCTTGAGATCCTAGAATAATACAACCCAGTACTCCCAAGAAAGCAGCAGAAGAACCCAGGAGGACACAGGGCCAGCCAAGGCTTTCTCTCAAGGAGTGTACAGAGACCAACCCTAACATAAAGTCCAAAGTCAGAAAATAGTATGGAAGAATAAGCAAATAATAAAAAAGAATTCCCCTATCAAAAGTTATTATGATGATGAAGATACTCAAGACATAAACCCAGAAGAAGAAAATGACTTCAAAACAACTAAAAGCAAATCTTAAAGAAAAACCACAGCTTGGGCACAATTTCAACTAGAACATTTTGAAAAAGATGAAGGGAGAATAAAAAAAAGAGTTTTTTTTTAAAAATAAAATGAGAATGCTAGAGGGAAAAATGGAAAAGAAATAAGGGCTACAGAAGAAAATATTGGAAAGGGGAATTAATGCTTTGGAATAAAGATACAAAAACTTTTCCCAAGCAGTAAATCCCTTGAAAATTAAAGTGCAAAAAATATAAGCCAATGACTCCATAAGACAATGAAAAACATAGTCAAAAGACTGAAGAAATAGAAAAAAAAATGTAAAAGGGTATCTCAAAGAATAAACAAATGACCTAGAAAACAAATCAAGGAAAGTTAATTTAAGAATCATTGAACCACCTGAAAACCATGACCAAAATAAAAGAGGCTAGATAACATTTCAAGAAAACATTAAAGAAAACTTCAGATCTCTTAGAATCAGAAGGCAAAGTAGAAATAAAAAAAATGCACTGGTCATCTCTTGAAAGAAACATCAGAATTAATTTTTGTAAGAAAATTATTGCCCAAATCCAACACTTTCAGGTCAAAGATAAAATGCCATAAGCGGCCAGAAAGAATTAATTCAGGTACCAAGGAGACACAGTTAAAGTTACAAAAGATTTTATAGCTGTCATATAAAGGAGCAGAGAGCTTGGAAGATAATATTCCAGAGGGCAAAGGCTTATAATCAAGAATATCTTACCTAGAAAATTTCAGCATAATCCTATGGGGACAAAAATTAACTTCTAATGAAATAGCAGACTTCCAAACATTCATCATGAAAAAGAACAGAACTGAGTAGAAACTGAAGTGTGAACAGTCAAGTGAAACATTAAAAGGTAAACATGAATGATAAATAATAAGGGAGTAAACAAAAATAACCTATTTACATTCCAATAGGGAAAATAAAAATGTCTCTCCTCAGAACTCTATAATCATCAAAGAGCATAGAGGAAGTTTAATTAGAGAGAGCCTGGAAATGGATCTGTCATGTTCTGATGTTCTTCAAAAACAATGGAAAAGGAGTGTAAGAGGAATACACTAGTAGGGAAAAGGGAGAGGAAAGATAGGGAAATATCTCATTTAATTGTAGTATGCAAGTAGAAATCTATACAAGCAAAAAGAAGGATGTGGGGGGGGCAGGTGGCATTGGAACCTCATTCCTAACTAAACTGATCAAAGGAGGGAAGAATACACAGTGAAATAGATAAATACATTTCACTCAACAGGGAAGTACAAGGGAAAAGAGGAGGAGGATCCTAGAGTAAGTAATATAATTGTAAATAATATTAAAATGCTATCTAGTTTTACACCATTTTGATTATCTCATGTTCTGGGAATTTTGTAGAGAAGAATAACACATAGGAGTGAACCACAGAACAATTCCACTCATGGTATCATATGGTCTGGAGGTACATGGACCTTTTGGAGTTTCCTGAAAACTATACCATATAGACATCTGCCTATTTTAAGTACATATTCCTAATTAAAAGCAATGGAAAGATCAATTCTCCACTTGTCCAAGAATTCTTAAGTAGACATTGTTATCACAAGAAATAATGTATTCTTGTCTGTAGAATCTGAAAGAGATCAACTGAAGTTATTTTGAGGGTAAATACATTGGCATTTCTGCCTGCACCATCACTATATTCAGTCAGGACACTTAAGGAACAGAAGTAATTTCTGGTCTCTTAACATGAGCCTACATCTCATGGCTCTCTTTTGTTGCTGAGCAATATCTTGGGAGGAGAAAGGAAAGGATAGACCTAGGTTGGCCACAGTTGAACTGTGCAAAGGTGTAGCTATGATTATCTCCAACTTTGGTGTCACCTTGTTGATTGCATCTGTGTGTTTTTTCTATTAGCCTGAAGAGGAACCAATAGAATGACTGGTATGTGTTCCCTCCCTCCAGGCACTTTGTTCTTTGTGTTTTTTCTTGTTACAGTTCCTCAGAGGTTGGCAGCAGTGGCATAGTACCAGAGAACATGTAATCGAAATGAGAATGATTCAATAAAAGCTTAGCTTCCAATTTAGCAACCTTAGAGTCCTTTAAGGGCATATCTAAACTCTCAGGCCCTCAACATTTCTGCTGTATTGTCCTACCAACCTCACCATCACTGTCCCTAAAAAAGAAAAAAGAAACTTTATTGAAAGAGAACTTCCAAGATGAAAAGGAAAGCAGAAAATTGAGGGAAAAACTATAGCCAATTTCTCAGATAAAAGTCTCATATCTCAAATGTATAGAGAATGGAGTCAAACATATAAGAATGAGTCACTTCCAAATTGATAAATGTTCAAAGAATATGGACAAGCAGTTTTTGCAAGAAGCAATCAAAACTATATATAGTCATATGAAAAATGCTGATTGATTAGAGAAATGCAAACTAAATCAACTGAGGTACCATCTCTCACCTATCAGATTGGCTAAAATGATAGAAGGGGAAAATGACAAATGCTGGAGGGGATGTGGAAGAATTGAGACACTAATTAATAGAATTATAAAATGATCCAACCATTTTGGGGAACAATCTGGAATTATGCCCAAAGAGTTATAAAACTACATATGCCCTTTGACCCAGCAATATCGCTGTTAGGTCTATTTCTCAAGGTAATCAGGGTAAAAGGAAAATAACCTAAATGTTCTAAAATATTTATAGCAGCACTCTTTGTGGTGGCAAAAAATTGGAAATTGAGGGGATGCCCAAAAATTGGGGAATGGCTGAGTAAGTTGTGATATATAATTGTAATGAATGAAGTACTACTGCGCTATGAGACATGACGAACAGGTTGGTTTTAAAAAAACACGGAAAGACTTGCATGAAATAATGCAGAGTGAAATGAGCAGAAATGAGAATATTGTATATAGTAAGAGCAATATTGTTCAAAGAATAACTCTGAATGACAAAGCTACTCTGGGTAATATGATCACTCAAATCAACCACGAGGGACTTACAAAGGAAAATTATGTCTACCTCCAGAGAAAGAAGGGATATATGGAAATATATATTGTGTGCTTCCACTTATATATCAATATCATATGTTGGTTTTCTCTAATTTGGGGTTGGGAGGGAGGGAGACAACTCAGAAAGTAAAAAAAAAAGGAAAAAAAGGCAACTTAAGATCACATTTTAACTATTTAGGAAAACACCATCTTAAACTTATTCAAGTCATCAAAATACAATAAATAAATATTTAGGCATTTTAAGGCATATAATTTACTTATTTAAATGCACATGTTAAAACATCAATTTGCTGATAGACTATAATTACTGATTAGCTCATTGCAAATTTTAAATATATATTAATTACAAAGATAATTTACCCAATAGACTATATTACTATTTACTTACTACATTGAAATCTCAGTTGTATCATTTAAATAATGTATTTAAGCATTATCTGAGGTTTTCTTTTACTCAATTTACTTTAGTCTAGTTTTTTTTTACACAGAACAAGTTTTCCTTCACCCTCCTGTGAGAGGTATTTATCAATCTAATATGAGGAGGAAGGAGCGCAGAACTCACTTAACTAACTGTGAGAATCCAGCAAGGATATAACAAATGATCTGCGTTGAATTATACCCCGGAAATTTAAGGGACACAAATCAATCATGTTCCTAAATGAGCTTGCACATTTTCACTAGGTAGCCATTTCAGCCTAAAAGAAAAATACTGTAGGCCCTAGTGTGCTAGGTAGATACTAATAAAATCTTATACCGATATAATAGAGTTTAAGAACTAGAAAGGTTTTCCTGATCAGAGATGAGGAGAGCACAGACTTAGAGCTGGAAGAAATCTTAGAAGTCATTAAGGAAATCCAATCC
>CM053625.1:49159834-49184661 GCA_028646595.1 Phalanger gymnotis | reverse complement strand
TTTTTTTTTTTTTTACAAATGAGAAAACTAAGACCCAAGGAGATTAAATGCTTTGTCTAGAGCCATGCAGCTAGGAAGTATCTGAGGCAGAATTAGAGCTCTGGTCTTCCTAACTTTTAAGTCTCTCACTCTACCCATACTACCATCTACATGGAAAGAGGAGGAAATAAGAATGGACTAACAAACTGTCTAGAAGGCATAGATGTGGTAATAGATGACCAAGACTATAACCATCAACAATCTTCTATGGGAATCAGCAATGCTAATCTCGATTCTAATCAAGGATACCTCTCGTGTAAACCCTTTTACATTTCCCCAGTTAAACTTGAAGACCAGAAGAGTTGGGAGCAATGTCCAGAGCAGGAATGGGCAACCTGCAGCTTCCAGACCACACGTGGCCGTCTTGGTTCTTGGGTGTGGTTTTTTGACTGAGTCCAAGTTTTACAGAACAAATCCTTTTATTAAAGGGATTTGTTCTGTGAAGTTTGAATTCAGTCAAAGGTCCACACTTGAGGACCTAGAGGGTCACATGTGGCCTTGAGGCTGCAGGTTCCCATCCCCTGGTCCAGAGTATTTTGAGAGCTAGGAACAAGACATTTTTATTGATCCCTCTTTAAGTTCTGGGGATAATTCATCTGCTGGGAATTAATCAGGCGTCAAAGGTGAGAAACAAAGCTGATAACCTCAAAAAGATCAACCATGTCATCTTTTCCTCAAGAACAATTTAAGTAACTAAAAACAAAACACTGATTATGTTCAGGTCCTATAGCTATATAGTGGCCACAATTCTGGCATTTTTTTATTTATAATCAACCAAATGCATCCTGCTGGCATGCCTGAAAACTATCCTTTTATCTTAATGTGGAGATGAACTTTATGATCCTTAGTTATATAAAAGAAAAACATACAGATGCACTTTTGTTCAAGCTCCAGGGAGTGATGGATGTCAGACTGAGTTTTGCACTTTGATAGATAGAATTGGGTATAATAGAGAGAAAAGTGAGGCTGGAATATGAAGACCTTGGTTCTGGCCCAAGCTAATTAGTCCCTGACTTCCAATTATCTTCCTAAGTTTCATTTTCCTAATTTGTAACAGGAGGGTTATTGGATCCAATGATTTTTAAATTCCTGTCAAACTTATATGACTATATCTTCCTCTGAAGAAGTGCTCCATCCTCCCCATAGAGTTGCTCTGAATGCTTGGTCCCATTTAGGTAAATGAAACAGCTTTGTTTGATGAGGGGCAGAGACAAGAGGTGGGGAAAATTAGTAATAACAACAATAACGACTTTAAAGTTTGTAAAGTATTTCACAGAATTACCTCATTTAATCCTCCCCACAACTCTGTGATGTAGTTTCTATTATTATCTTCATTTTAGAGATGAGAAAACTGAGGCAGATTTTAAGTAACTTAACCAGTTATACAACTAGTAATTATCTAAGGTAGGATTCAAATACAGTCCTTCCTCACTCTGAAGTTAGCACTCTATGAACTATACAACATAATTTGCTCCCCTTGCTTTTTTTTGTAATAAAATGAGAATTATTAGTTCTAATAAGGAGCAGTTCTTTGATACTTGTAGGAAGAGGCTTGGAGTTGCCATTGATCTGTTTTGCTATTGCCTTCTGGAAAGGAAAATGGCTTAACCTTTGAATCTGTTTAACTGATGGTTTTCTCAGGCAAAAGAAATTGAATTTTGATTTATAAGATAAGCAGTAAATTTGCTGGTAGGGAAATTATATATATATATATATATATATACATACATACACACACATACATATGTATGTGTATAGTGTTTGAAACTTGAATTTCATTGGACTCAAGCCTTTGAGGATATGTCATTCATTCTGTGTGTGGCTTCCTTTTGGTTTAATATCTTCTTCACTTAAAATATAGAAAAACAGAGACTGGAGGGATGCAGTGACAGATTGGTTCATACAATTATTCAGATAATAATGAGGCACAATAATGCAAACTGTTGATTTTTTCCCTCTGGTTCCTGCAGCCCAGATGTTTTGAATAGGCTCCAATGATTTCCTTCTCTGCCTAGGGTTAAAATTTAATCTTCTTAGCCTAACAATTAAGGCTTCCTATAATCTCTTTCAAGCCCACATTTCTAACTTTATTTTTCTTCATTGCTCAACATAAACCCGCTTTTCCCTCCAGGCTGGTCTCCTCAGTGGCCCTCAAACATGTCATGCTCATCCTTCACCCGTGCCTTTAATTCTATCATTCACTCTGCCTGGATAGATTTCAACCACCACCCCTCCACCACAACCATCACCAATTTGTCAACATCTTTCTTAGAGCTCCCAGAGCTGAACACAATATTCCAGATTGTGGTCTGATTCATTCACTAATTTATAACTGAAATTTCACTGGCTGTGTGTCACTAAAAGGCAATTCCCTCTGGGATGGGTAGCACTATAGTCATTATCAGTCATAAACACTTGTCCTTAAGGGTGTTCAAATACATCAGAGTACCAAAGATAATAAGAGACCTGGGACTCCTGGAGCTCAGAGGTTAAATGTTGAGTACTTGCTAGGGGGTAGGGAGGTGGTGACTTCTATGAGTGCCTCATAACCTGTCATCTTGGGATACACCTACAGGGCTGTCATTAGAGTTCAACCTCGCTTAGAAATTGGAACTTTGGTTATTTACTATGGACCTGAGGACCACCCACCTTTCTCTTTTAACTCTTGACAAGTTCCTTAGTGTGAATAATCTGTGAGACCAGGGGTAGGTTTAGGTGAATCCAGAGCACATAGCCCTCCCTATAGTATAACTGGGAAGGCCCTAATAAACTCCCACCAAAGTCTTGCTGCAGTCCCTAAAATTTATCCTGAGGCAATAAAACTGGATTTGGAATCAGAATAACTAGATTCAAATCTTTGCTCTGCCATTTATACTACCTATGGGACCTGAGAGAAGTTACTTAACTTCTTTGGTCCTCAATTTCCTCATCTGTAAAATGAGTTTAGCCAGAAGACTGATAACATCACTCCCAACTCTAAATCTGTGACACCCTCCTTCAAGAATACCTCCTTGTTCAAATTGTGTTCTCCCTGGAAGAGGTAGTATTTAGTTAGCAGACACCGATCTGAATGGTCAGAAAGCTGTTACGTACCTGGTTTGGAGTAAAGGATTACTACCATCCAGCCTGTCTTCTTCAAGCAGTGCACAGACACAGGTTCCCAATGACAAGATCGTCATCAAGATATACTGACTTTGTTCAATTAACATTTCATATAATGCAAAGTATTATAAATATTATAAGAAATCTAACTACATTATTAAAATCATGGCACTATGCACAAGGTATATTTAAAAAACAAACTAACATAATTGAAAATGCAATAAGTCAAAACTTGTTTTACAGTGCATAAATACATAATGATACAATAAATATATACCATGGAACAGTATATAAATCTTTTTTAAATGCAATCATCTCTGAATTAATACTTTGTGAAAGATAAGCAGTCATCTTCTGCTATGGCAAAGTCAAAAGTTTGCCTAACCATTCCTTGTTCTGTTTCATGCCCATAAAATGTTGCTATTCTTGTCAGTTATTCAATTGTATTTGACTCTTCATGATTCCTGTATATGCAGTTTTCCTGGCAAAGATACTGGAGTGGTTTGCCATGTCCTTAGTCAGTGGATTAAGGCAAACAGAGGTTAAGTGACTTGCCCAGGGTCACGTGCCTAGTAAACGTCCGAGGCCAGATTTTGAACTCAGGTCTCCATGAAGAGAACTAGATTTTCATAGATAGTGATGGTAGTAAATTCATTACAAAGTACTGGCAAACCACTTTTGTTGCTGTTGTTTGCTCAGTCATTTCTGACTTTTTACGACCCTATTTAGGGTTTTGTTGGCAAAGATATTGAACTGGTATACTGTTTCCTTCTACAGCTCATTTTACAAATGAGGAAAGTTGAGACAAACAAGGTTAAGTGACCTGCCCAAGGTCACACAGCCAGTAAGTGTCTGAGGACACATTTGAACTCAGATCTTTTTGACTTGAGGTACTGTACTGTATCCCCAATGCCCCCAGCTGTCCTACATAACATGCGTATTTATATATATGCATATATACATATGTGTATGTATATGTACATACACATATGTGTATATATGTACATATACATGCAAGTATATATACGTGTATATATACATACAACCACACATATATATGTACATACACACCCATATACATATGATACATATATACATACACATGGAAAACTCTTCCCTTAAAAAATAGTTACTTCAAACCACCTGGCCAGAAACAGAAAATAGAAGAATCATAGAAACAGATAACAAACTTGTTCCAAAGGAAAAAAAATTACAAGCTTGATATTGTCATAGTGATGTAACCTTAGGCATCTAAGCATCTTCTGGAGCTCTCTTTTCTGAAATCAGAGCAGCTAATACTCTCTTGATTTGCCTCAATGATAATTTTAACTTGCAAAAGGTAGATAAATCAAAGGAAAAACTTCCATTTTAGCCTTAATTCTCACCAACAAGGAAGAACTGATTACTGAAATAGAAATGATGAGAACATTGGGAGCAAGTGATTTCTCCTTAGAACCTGTGAGAGAGAAAAAGTGGAAATCCAGGCACACTATAACAGGTACCTTAGATTCAGGGAGGGCAGGATTTCACTGGGCTCAAGAAAAGCATAGCTAACGACATGAACTACATGAATGATAGTTCCATGGGGAAGTCATCCCAAGGACTGGAAACTTTGAAGAATGACATTTTGAAGGCTCAAAGAAAAACAATTCCAGTGAAAAGGAAGATAGAGAGTTGTATAAAAAGACAAATCTGTATTGATATTTACCCACCTGGGTTAAAAAAAAAAGACATGGGAAAATGGAAGCAATGACAGGTAATAGAGGAGGAATACAAAAGCATGGTTTACTTTCAAAAGAATGTCAGGTGTGCTAACTCTCAGGATGACCTGATGCTGGTGAGAAAAGCTAAGGACAACCAAAGGTATTTTTTAAACCATATAGAGGAAAAGAAGAGGAACAAAGAAAGTGTAGACTGCTTCTCAGAGCTCTTGAACTCTTGTTTCTTTCTGTTTTCTTTATCAAATAGAATGATCTTTGAACTAGAAAAGATTTGAATATGAAATGAAATCTAAATGAGCTTAGGAAGAAGGTAAGAGAACATTAAGCTGCCCTTGATGAATTCAAGTCACTAGATGCCCAGAAACTACTAGAACATACTGGAAGAGCTGAAAGATACAATTGCTAAACCGTTATCACTAACACTTGAAGAATAGAGAACTTTGGCAAAATAGGAGAAGAGCAAGTGTTGTTCTGATATAAGAAAAAGAGGATGGAGTCTATGAACTATACTCCAATGAGGCTGACTTTGATTTTTTAGTAAAGTTTTAAGGTATATTAATACAGAGAATGTTCTCAAATATCTGAAAAAGGAAGCTAAAAAGTCAGGCTAATCATGTGGGCAAAATGGGGTATGTGGTCTAGACAGTAGTGCTGTTAGGCAGAACTAAAATTAGTTGGTTGGTTGGGCCTAAAAACGTAGTCATTTGTGGTTGAGTGTTAGCTTAGAAGGAGGTCACTATCAGGGTGCTCTAGGCATCTATACTTGGCACTTAGCTATTTAGCAATTTTATCAGTTATCTGGATAAAGGATAGATGGCATGTAGATTAAATTTGCAAAACAAAAACAAAGCTGGGAGGAATACCCTGACACACTGGATAACAGAGTCATTTGCCAAAAAAAATAAAAATAAATCTGAACAGGCTAGAATGTTGGGCAATAAACAATAAGATGACATTTAACAAGGATAAATGTCAAGTCTCACATTCAGGTTCTAAAAATCACCTTCACAATTATGATATTAAAAGGCATGACTAGATAGCAGCCATTCATCTGAAGAAGAATAACATATTTTAGTAGGCTGCAAGATGAATATGACACAACATGAGTCAACAACCTAAGTATTTAAAGCAATCATGAGCTTCATTGAGAAGGCATAATGTTTAGTAGTAGGGATGTCTGTGCCACTGCAATCTGTCATGGTCAGACCATATTTGGGTTACAGTATTTGATTCCAAGTGCCGAAATTTAGGAGAAATCTTGGTAAATTGCAGAATATCCAGAGGACAGCAAGCAAGATGGCAAAGAGCCTTGAGATCATTTCACAAGAGGATCAGTTGGAATAAATTGGAATGTTTTAGTCCAGAGAAGAGATATTTGATCAGGAACACAGCAGTTGCATTTAAGTATTTGATAGGCTATCATGTAGAAAAAAAATTAGATTTGTTCTGCTTGTCCCTAGAGGATAGAACTAGGAACAATGGACTGAAGTTGTAGAGAACATTGAAGTTTGATAGAAAGAAAAATTACCTAAAAATTAAAGCTATCCAAAAGTTGGGCTCCTTCAGTAGGTAGGAAATTCCTGCTCCCTAGAGATCTTCAAGCAAAGTTGACTAGATAGGTAAACAAACAGATAGACAGACAGACAGAAATAGATAGATAGATAGATAGATAGATAGTCATTTATCAAGCACTTATGTGCTAGTCACTGTGCTAAGAACTAAGGACAGCCATATAAGAAAGCAAAAATGTTCCTGCCCTCAAGAGACTTACATTCTAATGAGGGAAGAAATCTTAAAAGTGGAAGCTAGAAAGAGGGGGATGAGGAGTAAGGGGACTATCAGGGAAGAACTATGGAGGCCTTGTTCTGTATACAAAAATGTGAAAGATTTGAGCCTAAGATCCCTGTTAGCAGAATCAAATTTTATAGCTGAAAAGGTATGGCATAGATGGGGTTTATGTCCCAAGAACAGATGGCATAGTTTGAGATATGTCATAAAGGGAGTTAGACTATAGAGCTTCTGAATCCCTCTCTAATGCTGATATTCCGTAAAGTGTATCAGGAAAGTTTCCACAGATAGGGATGAGAGATTTTGTAGAACAGATAACTTGCTGCTGGAGTGATTGGGAATCATTTTCATGGAGGAAGTAACACCTGAACTAGACCTTGAAAGAATAGTGCCTAATAAATATTTTGTTAAATTTCAATAACCTTTCAGGAATCCTGTGTGATTCCCATGTAAAAGGGAAAATATTATTTCCTTATCCGAGAGCTTCATTGTTGCTATTGTCGATGTTGAGTTGGGTCTGACTCTTTGTGGCCCCATTTGGGATTTTCCTGGCAAAAATGCTGGAGTGATTTGGCATTTTCTTCTTCAGTGCTCTAGGCAACTTTTGAAGACTGCAAGTTGCAAAGAAGACACCAACCTGCATTGATAAAGGCAGTTTCCTCACCTGGAAGTTCCCTATGAGAGTGAAATTACAGATCCAGTTCCTACCCATATCCCTCATGTGGCACTTGCTCTGAGTCTTGAAGGAAGCCTGTGGTTTTAAGAGACAGAAATTATGAGGGCATGCATTCTAGGCAAAGGGGACAGTCTGATCAAAGGCACTGAAGTAAAAGGAGTCTGATCTATGACCAAGGAATGAGTTAAAGAAGAAGACCAAGTAAAAGCTGGAGCAAAGGCCCCAGGGTGCTGAGTCCCTCCCCTTTCCCCTTCACACAGGCTGAGCATTGTTTTTGTTAGGTGGTTTATTACCCACCAGGCCTCATAAAGCATCTTTGACAAAATACGGTTAGAAGCAGCCTGAAGGAGTAGAGAGGCTGCTGTCTGAATAGTTCAGTTGCAGAGTATTTATCACGTTGAGAATATTAAACTAATCTGTCCCATTAGAGAAACAGCATCATGGAAGCCTAAAGGAAACTTTCATGAAGTTTTAATTTGATACCCAAAGCAAGGATAAAAAAACAAAAGCAAAAATTTAGATTAGGCAAAAAAAAAAACCCTGATAAAAAGTCTGCTTCCCTGTCTCCCCCTTTAAATGACAATGATTTCTACCCAAAATGTCACCATGGACCCTCCAGGTAATTTTCACATGGCAGATTCTATTGGTAGAGCAAAAAGTCATTTCACCTTCAATAGTAGTTAGTTGATATTTGAGTAGTGAGTTTTATTTCTTTATCTTTCTTCCATGCACATAGCACAGGCCGCTGCACATGGAAGTTGCTTAATGAATGTCTGAGAAGAAAGAAAAAAAAATGAGAAAGAAAAGCAGGCAGAGAAGGAAGCAGAGAGGTAGGGAGGGAGGAAGTGGGGTGGCGACAAAGGAGGCAGGCCAGCAAGCATCAATTGTAGGTAAAGGCTTAAAGGAATATCAGCCTCAAGTGAGAGAAATGACTCTAATAGACTCTAGAAGTGATCAGGTATTGCAGAGGTACTTACTTTCCCAAAGTAGATGCAAAAAATTCCCATGATTCCAGGCAGAGTGGCCTTAAGCAAAGCAGAGGTAAGGTCAACTTGCATGTTTGCATATGTGTACATATATACATGTATATGCACATACACATTCATGTATATGTGTATGTATACATAAGTACAAATGTATATATTTATGTGTATGTATATATATGCACATACATATATACACATGCATACACACTTTACCATCATGTTACCCTACCCTAACCATTGGATTATCATGATGCCAGAAACTTCCAACATTTTTGAAAGAAACATCAAACTTATCTGAGAGAGTCAGCATTTTGAGCCATTATCAGCCATTGATTTCTTAGCTTCATTATTTTTCTCAAATTAATCCGAGCACAAGACTAAAGTCTTGAGGAGAATGAGATAGTAATAGAATGTTTTGTTTGTGTAAGTGAGGGAAGGGGTTGGAGAGAATTTCTGAAAACAGCTAATGTAGTCCCAATACCACTTAACACTTGGACAATTTCTTTGCCATCAGGAGCGCCTTCATATGCATTATCTCAAGTGATCTTTGTGACAAGCCTGAAAGACATATGAGTCATTTAATCATTCTCTCTATTCAACACATGAGGAAACTGACGTACAAAGAGTTGCAGTGACTTGCCTAAGGCCGTGTAATAAGTTAGTGGCAAAGATCTGAACAGAATGCAAATCTCCAGACTCTCAACTCAGGGTTTTTAAAAGGAACAAAGCTGCTTAGGTCCCAGCTAAGGATGTGGTAAAGTCCAATCTGTATTGACCTTCTCAGAGAGAAATTTTTTTTAAAAGTTATTGTACTGCTTCTGATTGCAGCTACTAATTGATTCTCTAAATCTAAACCACTTGCTAGCATTCCCTGTGTCAATGAATCCACAGAGACACAATAAAAATAGTTAATTTACTTGTTTAATGACCCAAGCTAGATTACCACCACCTAGATGACTGTGAAAAGGCAGAGACCCTCCATGTTGTTACAGACTCACAAATGCTCAGAATGCATAGGCGACTTTAGATATCTTCTAGTCTGATTTACCACTAAATACATGAGTCCCTTCTATTAACATCTCTGACAGGTTGTCCATCTGTATCTAGATTCCCCACCTGGCAGGTGGTCATCCTACCTGCCATCTCTGGTGTGCTTACAATTCACTCCTTCCTCATCTTCACCTCTTACAATGCCTACTTTCCTTCAAAGACAGTTTCAGTGTAACCTCCTACATGAAGCCAATCCAAAGCCCTTCCCCCCAAACTATATATGTATATGTATAATTATATATATGCTGTATATATAATTACATACAAATACCATATTCATACATACATATATGTATATGTGTGCATACATACATATATAATTTGCTTATCTTTGAACATTTTTTCCTTTAGTAGAATATAAGCTCCTTGAGGGCAGATATTATTTTATTTTTATCTTTGTGGCCTTCACAAAGTCATACTCTGAGTGGCACAACTAGGTGGCACAATGGAGAACACCAGTCCTCAAATCAGGAAGACCTGTGTTCAAATCTGATTTTAGAAATCTTTTGGCTGTGTGACCCTGGACAAATCACTTAGCCTTTGTTTGCCTTGGTTTCCTCATCTGTAAAATAGGGATAATAATAGCACCTACCACCCAGAGTTGTTGTGAGGCTCAAATGAGATAATTGGAAAGTGATTAGCATAACACCTGGCACATAGTAGGAGCTTTGTAAATATTAGCTATTATTACTGTTATTATTACAATGTGGTGGTAATCCTAGATTCACAGATCAGGATCTCAATACCTCTTGCCTAGATTATTGAAATGGCCTCTTAAGTGGTTTTCCTGCCTCGTCTCTCCTCACTCTAATCCGTTCCACACAATTACTGCCAAAGTAATTTTCCTCACATGTAAGCTGACCATGTTACTTCTCTATCAATCAATCCCTATGACTCCTGATTATCTGTATAATAAAATATAAACTCTTCAGCTTTTAAAGCCCTGTGTAACCTGGCCCCAACCTATTTTTCCATACTCCTTTGATATTACTTCCCCTCCAACATTCTGCCATCCAGCCAATCTGGATTTTTTTTTCCTTCATACCCAACACTTCATCTTCTATTTCTGTACCTTTGCACTGGCTATCTTGCCCACCCAGAAGGCATTCCCTCTTGGCCACTGCCTCATTGAATTCTCTCCCATCTAGACTCAGTTCAAGTACCACCTTTTACATCAAGCCTTCTGGATCCGCTAGTCAACTGCTAATGCCCTTCCCCCAAACTACCTTGTAGTTAATTATTTTGTATTTCTTTGTGCTTGTTATTTATTTTAGAAAGCTATTTGATCCATACATTAAAATAATTTATTATTCTTTGGAAGACACAATGATAGAAATAAACCTATTCAAATATGCTCTGATCACAAACCTCAGGCAAGAAATAAAACATCATGTTCATCAAAGGAGTTCATTATTATGGCAGGGGAGAACCAATGTCCAAATAGAAGAGAAAGTCTCTATTTATAGCAAAGTCCTCCAGATACTCCGGTTTATAGGTATTGTTTTAGAGGTTGCATCAAGCCTCCTTGAAAAGATCCATAACCTTCAAGAGTTGTGCCTGACCCTGCACACAGAATGATCTTCAAGAGATGCACCATGGTCAGCTGCTGCATGCCCCTTAGCATGAAAATAACTATGACATACAATAAATAACAAAAAAATATAAAAAATAAAATAAATATATAATAAATAATAATAATAATGCACTAAGTAACCTTGTGTTTACTTGGTTCCACTTTAATTAGTGGTACCCTCAAGGACATCCTTTTTTCCCCCTTAAAGAATTCTAAACTTAATAAATGAATATTCCCACGAACAATGCAGGAGAGAATTGCACATGAAACTGGGATATACTTCCACAGACAGTTGATCTCAATAAAGGTGAAGGATAGCAACTTTTGCTTCATTAGGTGCCAGTTCACTTCCACAAGCTACACATCTCTCAGTCCTACGTAGAGACACTCCTATATATTAACCCACTGTACATAGACAGAGATAGTTTGATTTAATTTCCCCATCCCCTTTCTTTTACACTTTCTTTGGTGAGTTCTCTCTGCTCCCCAAATCTTGATTTCTAATCTGGGCTTCTCAGCATTTTACTTTTTGAAGAGATTGGCACACTGGTTGTTGTTCAGGTGTTTTCAATCATGTCTGACTCTATGACTCCATTTTGGATTTTCTTGACAAAGATACTGTAATGTTTTGCAATTTTCTTCTCCGTTTTACAGATGAGGAAACTGAGGCAATCAGGGTTAAGTAACTTGCCCAGGGTCACACAGTAAGTGTCTGAGGACAGATATGAACTCTGGGACTTTCTGAGTCCAGCCCCAGCACTGTCCACTGCACCACCTAGCTGCAGTGGAAGTTGCACTAACCTTGTAGTCAAAGGATATGAAGATGAAATATTAGTTCTGTTATTTCATTAATTTTGTGGTCATGAGCACATCATGAAATGCCTCTAGTCTAGTTTCTGCATCCTTAAAATGAGGAGGTTAGAAGAATGACCTCTACAATTCCTGGCCCTTCCACAGCCTTCCTTGCGCCCTCTGACAAAGCTCAGGAATATTGCCAAGCAAACCTCAGTTTATAGCCACATTTCACCAGATGATATATGCATATTTATTTCAATGGATAGGTAAGGTGGTACTATCTCCAAAATGGGTACTTACCTTTGTAACTGTATCAGGTGCACATTTCAGCAAAAGCAAGTTTTCCCAATTTAAAGGAATAAATGAATATGCATTTATCCAGTGCATAGGCACTGTTTATAAAATAGGGTGCAATATTTATGCAAATAAATGTGGACTGGAATGCTAAATAGAACTTCCAAAAGAATGGTGCTCCTAGTACGTGACCATAGATAGGTCACATAGCCTCTCTGGGTTTTATTTCCTCATCTATAGAATGAAGAGATTGTACTAAATGATCTCTAAGGTCCCTTTCATCTGTAAATCTATGATATCTGCTGTATGACCTGGTAACTTTCCATGAATTGGGGCTCATCAAACATCCACCTTTCAGGCCATCCTAGTATAACTTCCTGATACCTAAATCAATGCTAAATCTGCTCTTTCTGAATCTTCTTTGTTCCTTGCCAAATAAGCAAGCCCCCTGTCCCTTTGCGATGCAGTAATACATTTTTATGCCTTTGGAGAGAACAGGAGAACTTTCTGACAGTTCTTGTGTGTGGCAGTCTTTCAAATAATTAATCCTCAATTACCTGAAGGTACATGAATACCTTTTCCCTTTGGAAAGGATGGAGCTGAAATGGGTATTTATGCAAATACAAGGTCTAAAGAAGCTTTCAAGGTCTCTGATAATACTTGGTAACTATCCCAGATTTTTTTGTTTTGTTTGTTTTGTTTTTAACAGAGCTTTCCTAGCCCCTCCATTCAGAGCCACAGTTATAAAAACATAATCTCCCACATATTTCCAAGCTAAAAGCACAGCCAATCTCCCAACCCACCCAAGAAATATCTCTTGTTTCTTATCATTTCTGTCACCAATAATTTCAAGATTTAGTTAAAGGGGATGGGGGAGGGACAAACAAGGATCTTGCCTTGGGTTTCACAATGGAAGCAACCTTTTGGGTCAGATTTCTCTTTTTAATCTTAAAGTTAAATGCAATTCTCACTTTATGAGAAGGGACTGGAAATAAGATTGAAATGAAGATCCTTTGACTCTTCAATCAAATATCTCTAAGATATAGACAGTTTAGATTCTCCTGTGTTGTAGGAGGGAGAGAAAGACAGAGACAGAAAAATAGAGAGAGAGAATCAGAAAGATTCATTTACCCAAAGTTCAAACACCATGTGAGTAACCCTAAGGAAAGTCCCTTAACTTTCCACGTCCTCAGTTTCCTTATCTGTAGGAGGTAATCTCTATGGTCACTCCCAGCCCCAAATATATGATTCCTAGAAGACCACAGTATTTTAACTGAAAACCTGCTCTCCCTCCCACGAACTGCCCATACACATATATACTTATATGGAGAGGTCAGTGGTCAATTCTAAAACTTTGTTCCTTACTTCAAACAAAGGCCTGAAAATTGCATGACTTCTAGACCAACCATGGACAAGTTGGATAGCCTAAAGTTGAACTATTTTGTTGACTATGATATGCTCTGAAATGAGCTAGGCATTCAGAGTAAGCAGCCAAATATATTTTCTAAGATCAAAAAAAAAGGGGGGGGAGGTTCATGGACTCTTACACACTAAGAAGGTAATACCTTAGTCAATGACTGCTGCAATATCTTAAAGTTATCCAGAAACATTCATTCCACTTGCTAGTGAAGTATTTGATGCAAACATAGATTCAAAGACCCCCAGCACCTGCCTTTTCCTGTTTATCCAACCTTTGTCCTATTGATTCTTCACTGTAGTCAAGGTAGCATCCCTGAGGCCATATTGATTCTTACCTTTCTCCCTTATTTTGCTTCACCATATTTGCTTCATCTCTGCCTCTATTCTTGTTTTCTCTCCCAAGTCCTACTTTTTCTCCAAAGTTCAGCTAAATCCATTCCCTAAAACTTCCCGGCTGCTTCAGTCAGCATGGTATACTGGAAAGACCACAGGATTTCAATTCCAAAGACCTGGGTTTGAATCTTGTCTTTACTACTTTTACTACCTGTGTGACAGTCTTTTTCCTCACCTGTAAAATGATATCATTGGCAAGTGAAAAATATACACAATGTAAATGAAAAGATTCTTAAAACCAAATCAAAAATTCTGAAAAATTAACAATGGTCTCAGATAATACATGATGAAACACATCTTTCTTCTCATGGCAGGAGGAATAATGTGGTACACATTTTTAGACATTTGGATTTTTTTTGCTTATTTATTTTTTACAAAGGAAAGTTCATACTGGAATGACAAGAGGAAATGCATTTCAAGAAATGTCAGTGACATAAAACCAAGAATACCAATAAAATTTATTTTAACAGAATTCAAAGATTGAACTGGATAAACTTCTGAGGCCCCTTCCAGATTTATGATTTAGTCTACTTTGATTTCTCACTTCAAATTTTTCCTCCTAATGACATTTTTAGGGTATATCCTTCAGTCTGGCACTAATTCTATACTTGCTCAGATTCTCTGATCATTTCATGGGTACGACTCCTATCTGCCTAATGAAATTTTCTGAAAGGCTGGGACAGAGTCTTCTTTTGTAGTGTCTGTAGAGTCAAACATAGTTGGGGCATGACTTCCACAAGTTTTCAGAATGTTCTACACATCAGAGATCTTTACCAGTGAGATCACTATCTGATTCATATCAAGTTATAGGAGAAAGGACAGAAAAAATGACAAAAGAAATTGATATTTTCAAAGCTTTCCCTTAATTTATAAAATTTATTTTAAAAGCTGCCTTTCAAAACAATTGAGCCAAATCAAATCTCCTTGAGAACACACACACGTACATCTTTATGAACAATTCCAAGAATTGTAGATCTCTAAGAAGTGAACTAAGACTACCATCTATGATGGAGACCGTAGTCTGCCTAGTCATTCAGGTTTGACTGTAGAGAAATTAATTCAATACTTTGGTTCTCAATTTTTCCTTCTATAAAATGAAGGCTTTGGGCTAAATAATATCATAAGATCACAAGATTCAAGGAAGGAGGGGACATTAGAGATCATATCGTTAGCTCTCTTTATTTTACAGAGAGGCATAATGCTGTTGGGGAAAGCACTCTAGACTTGGATTCTGGAGACCTGAGTTTGAAGTGTGGACAACGTGTAATGCTAGGTATATCATTTAACCTCTCTAAGCCTATCTGTAAAATGGGGTTGGCAACACCTCACTACCTACCTAAAGGGGTTATTGTGAAGAAAGTTCTTTGCAAACCTGAAAGCACTATAGAAAGGTAAGTTCACTTATGATCCCATGGCCCATGAGGAATAGAATCAGCAGTTTTATTTGGCTCTCTGCTTCAGGAAGCATATACAAAAAACCAGATAAACTAAACTAAGATGAACTATATTAGATAAATACACACAGATGTGTGTGTGCAGATATATATAGATATAGATGTATGTAATCCTATTGCAGCTTCATACCATCTGTCATCATTCACAGCCAAGTATGGAAAGAGCTAATAGTAAGCTAATAAACAAGTGCCTTATGCAGTTTCCTCTGCTTATCTTCAACTTGCTTATCTTCCCTCTATTTCAGATGTCAACTTGCCTCAGAACCTAGCTCAGTCGATTCAGAGAAACCTTGTGATTTGGAATAATTTTATAGCATTGCCATAGCAACATAATATGATCGCCCAGATACTGGGAATATCACAGTGTAAAGTAATGGGTAAGCATTGTATGTCTGGATGGAAAATTTTGTCATGAACACAAAAATAGTGTGAACAACAATATTCAGGAGTGAGGGAGATGGAGAGAAAGTGAATCTGAAAAGGCTGTTGGTTGTTTTTAGTATAGTAGAAGAACCCTGATAATTTTTCAGTGATAAATGACGTCTTAAAAAAAAAAAACTTGAGAAAAATAGTTAGTGATATTTAACTATAGTAACTAGAACATAGCAGGAATTGTGTGGATTTGAAAGACAATAGCTGAAAATAAAACTAAGAGATGTCTTGGAAAAAGATTGATGAAAATCTATCCATGATCTAAATATATCTCTCTCTCTTCCCCCAAGTCACCTTGGGCGCTTTACTGATCATGAGGTTACCAACTCCACAATTTTGTCTGGACAAATTCGAAACCTTTGGTGAACATGCATAGATAAAGCCTTCGACATCCCTAGATAATAATAATGGTAGCTAGAACTTAGAATATTGTCTTCAGCTTTACAAAGGTTTTTACAACTCTCATCTCATTTTATCCTCATAACAACCTAAAGAGGTAAGTGCTATTTTATCACTACTTTAGAGATAAGGAAACTGAGAGAGACAGAAGTTAAATGATTTGTCCAGGGTCACATAGCTAATGAGTCTCTGAGATCAGACTCTAACCCATGTCTTACAGACATCAGATCTAGCGCTTTATTCACTGTGCCACCTAGCTACCTAGATCTATATCTCTGCTACTTAGATACTCTGGGCCTCAATTTTATTTTCTGTAAATATTCCAGAGGGACTAGCCATGGTCTTCTCAGTATGGGTATTCCTTCCTATGATATAGACAACAACTTATTTTGGGCTCTCTATTTTGAGGCTCTGTTGTGTGCCTTCTCCCAAATTCACCATTTGAGGAAGGCTAAAACCTTCCTCAAGTTTCCCTATTCTCTACTTCAGTCAGAATTCATCTGGGGCATTATGTTTATTTCTGGTTACCACACGTTAAGGATCTTGATAAGCTAGAAACCCAGCAAACCATTAGTCTTTCCTGTATGTCCATGATTACTCATACATCTTTTGGCTAGTGAATTTAGCATCATACCTCTCATAACTTGGTATATCTGATTACTCTATTGAGACAGCACAAGAATGCCTGCATTCACCTGAGTCACATAGTTAATTATACATGGATATGTGTGTGTATGTATATATGTGTGTATATGCTTAAAAGACTCTTCTTCTGAAAAGTCTCTGATGTACAAGGTAGCCCCAAATTCCAAATAAACAAGGCTAATTCACACAATTCCTTGTGATATCACCTATCAGTTCTAACCTTTTGCTCTTCAATCTTCAATATACATTCATTCGTTGGACCATTGTTAGTTCCTTCTCACATATCTCTGCTTCACATAATCATTATTAGCTACTGAATGAACTCATCCCCTTAATAATGGAAGAATTTTAAGAACATAACTTCCTCTTGCTCCCCTTTTTTATGGCAGTCAGTCTTGATGCTGAACTTAAATCTTCCATATTCTGGCTCCTTTTTATAATCTTCTCCCCCCTCTCTGAAAAAAAAAACAAACACTGAGCACTGCTCTTTTTTATATTTGCAACTTCTTCAGATTAAATAGCTGAAAAGACTGGACCTTTTCTGGCTCTACACCAAGAATGAGACACTTTGTCTTAGTTCTGGGAATTTGTGATTAATTTGGGGTTGAATTTTCCTCTTAAAATGAAACATTTTGCATTGATCATAGACAACAGGGGAAGGATAATTGAGTGACTCATTTTGCCATGATTCCAAAGAAGTCAGTAAGTGGAAACTTTTGTCTATGGACCATTGTTTACCTAATGGCTTTCAATAAATTCAATATAGTCTTTCTCCCCTTGGGTTCCCTGACATAAGAATGTGGTTGACTTTTTCCTGCACCTTCAAAAATCATCTTTTCCTGGGGTAGGGGGGATAAAGTAGTAAAATTAAAAATAAAAGTACAATAGAAGACAGGAGGCTTGAGTTCTAGCTCTGTTTGAACGCATTAGCTAGCTTTGTTGTGTTATCGTTGTTTAGTTATTTTCAGTCATGTCTGACTCTTTGTAACCCTATTTAGAGTTTTCTTGGCGAAGATACCGGAGCAGTTTGCTATTTCCTCCTCCAGCTCGTTTTACAGATGGAGAAACTGAGGTCAACAAAGTAAGTGACTTGGCCAGAGTCACACAGCTAGTAAGTGTCTGAGGTCAGATTTCCTGACTCCAGGCCCATCACTCTATCCCCTGCACCACCTACCTACTCTTATCTTATTAGCCAGATGACCTTAAAGAAATTTGCTAACCTCTCTGGGTCTCAGATGACTCATCTGTACAACTGGGATTATAAGAATAATTTCCTGAAGATTGGGTTTGGATCAATTTGGATAATCAGTAAATCACAGAATCCTTGAATTTTCAAATTTGAAGGGATCTCAGAAGTCTTCTAGTCTAATTTATATCCATAAGTAATCCCTATAATAACCTACCAGGTAAATGATCATCTAACCTCTATTTGAAGACTTCTGGTTGGAATGAATTGCTACTTTCTGAAATAGTTCAGTCCACTTTGGGACAACTCTAAATATTCAAAAGTTTTCTTTTTTTTCCCAAATATTAAGTCCAAATGTGATTTTTTTTGTAAATTTGGACCCCATTGCACAGGTGCCAAATAGAACAATTTACATAAATTTTCTACATGACAGCCCATGTGAACACATGACCCTACAAATACTTGAACACATTTATCCAGTCCCCACACACACATGCCAAGTCTTCTCTTCTTGAATCTAAAAAAATCCCCAATTTCATCAACCAAAACCCTCCTATGACTGATATTCAAGGCCCTTCACATCTTTCTTTCTCGCCACTGTTTGTTCTCCAGCTTGTAAGTGTCCTTGAAGTCCCCTCCAGCTCTGAAACATATGATTCTGTGAGTTTTAACAATTGACATTATTAGAAGTTATTTTTCAGCTTAACAATCAGTCAAAAATGTAACTGCATGAATAATTTCTAGCAAGCTTTGCTTAAAATGCTGAAGCTTTTCCAAACTCCAACTCATTTGTGCTTCTGTGTACTCAATTTAGAGACAGAACCAGTCTCCGTGTGTGTAGAGCTCTGCTCCCACAGGCTGCCATATGGAGCAGGCCTGTTTCTCCTTGACAATGACCAACCACAAATCCCATATTTTCCTCAAGGTGCTCTGACAGTCTGGACACCTATCAGTCCAAATGTCTTTGGGATGACCTTGGGTGCATTTGCCTTGGGAAAAGGGAAATTCCAGAAGAGAAATACTAAGAACTTGCCTTCCTTTTAAAATCACAAGAACAAGAGTTGGCTCTCTTCCTTCCCAAGAGTAGCTGCTGTGAAGTAGGACTACCCTTTTGGCTCCCAGTGCTCCTTCCCTTACTCCCCTCCCTGTAGACTGTTTACTTAATGGCTAAGAGCCCTCTACCAACTCTTTGCCCTAGGTAAAAATCATCCTACTTATTGTTCTGCCTTGGTTCATGAAGAGAAGAGCAGACCTCACTCTTAAAGGACATGAAAACCAAAGTTGCATTGAAACTACTCCCTAACTGCATCATTGTACATTTCTCCCTTCTGCCTCTGCCTGGTAACAGGCTAAATAACAATTTATATTCATTTATTCCTCAACTTTTCCAGCTATTTAAATTGCTATCTTCAAAATGCAGACTTGAAATAGCTAGCTTTTCTTGGAACTAGGTCTTAGAGCTGTGAGAGATCTGGAGCAAGGGGGAAGAAGTCCTCGTGTTTATAGCTACTGCCCACTAGGAGACTTACCTGTCCAATTGAACTGGGCCAAAGATAGCCAGGAAAGGGTGAAAATAGCCATTTGAACTAGGGAGGATAAATGCAAATGATGTAAATAAGATTAATCAGCACTGTCTCTAGGAAACCTGTGTTGGTTGCTTGAGAGCAGAGTCATGTACGGTTGTTTCTAATAATACTTCCATTAGTCAAAGGGATAGCTCTTACTGCATAATGAGGCAAAGAAGGTAATGGGATATTAGCATAGTATGGTACTTTCTTCTTGGTTGGGTTGAGGAAACAAACACCATGGCCTTATGGTACCACAACACTGCCACCTGTCTTCTCTATCCTAGAATGCGAAGGTAAAGGAACGGATTCATTAAATCTGAACGTGGAGCTCAGCTCCAAAGCTTTCCTCTGGAGCCCTCCAAAATCAATATGTGTCATTCACATTTAAATAATGCTTTATAGTTTTCAAAGGTCTTTGCTAGCCAAAAAACCCCAAAAAGAAGATGTAAGGGAGGTGTTGCCTATTAGTCTCTGTCTGAGGAAAACTAGCACATCCTAATGATTAGAGAAATTTCCATGGCATGGAGAAAAATGATTCTCACATGAGAAAGTAGGTAAGTCTTGGGTACATAGAAGATCAGATATTAATCCAAAGGCCAAGCTGGGCCCATTATCTGAGTGATTACAAGATGCCCCTGTATCCAAAGAATTGCCAAGTCTTATCAGTTCTGCTTCCATGACATCTCTTATATTAAGTAAGTAGAGTCTTTCTCTCTACTTACAAAGCCATCACTCTACTTCAGACCCACATCGCCTCTTACCTTGGCTGTTGTAATAGCTTCTTAATTGATCACTCTTCTTCTAGTTTCTCCTCTCTCTAATTTATCCTCCACATGGTTATCAAAATAATATTCCCAAAGCATAAGTCTCACCATATTGTTCTTCTACTTAAGAAATTGTAGTAACTCTGAGTTTTCTGTAAGATAAAAACACACATTCTTCCCTTTGGCATTTAAAGGTCTTCAAGGTCAAACTTCATTCAACATTTTCCAAACTTACTTTGCATTATTCTTTTACACATCCTCCATTTTATTTTTTTTTTGAGCCATAAATGTGGGTCCCTCAAAGACAAAGACACACCCCATTTATTTTACATTATGACAATGACAATGATAATGTTGATGGATTTTGAATACCAACAGTTTAGTACATGCTCTATAAAATACCTAATTAAACAAGCCAGTGAGGTACTAGGATTTTTGTTACTGTACACATATATCAAAATATAATGGTGCATATTTGAGTGTTGTCTGACCTGCAAGCTTCTCCTTTCCATTTACATTAGTACTGGCAAGCATGTAATGGTCATGTGATGAAACTAGAAATATATAAGAGGAATAGCTTCCTTTCTAAAAGAGCTTTCACAATAGATCTTTACTTTGAAATTGCTTTTAAAATGGAGATTTCCAAATACGCCTCTTTATTCAAACACTGGAGACGAGAGGGATCACTTTGGTGAATATAAATACCATTGTCAAACTTTACCCATTCTCATATTTTTATCAGTCCCTTCTCCTCCTCAACACTCACCTCTTTTTCTTCAGGAAAGATGCCACTGCTAGGTCTCATAAATTTCTGATTCACCTAGGCGAGCGAACAAGTGCCTATTTTCAAAGTTGCATTGCAAAATATAGCACAAAACACAGGTTTTCTGACCAGTTTTCTTTTAAATGTTTAAAACCGATGCTATTTGTTTGATGTAGCAATTTGGAACATATATATATATATATGTCTTCCACCTCTCCCAATGAAATGAAATTTCCTTTGTAACAAAGATTAAACAGGAAGAAGGGGAAAAACAATACAGCAAAAACAAACAGGACATCAACAACAATCACGGTCCTCTCACTCTGCTTTGAAGAGACAAAGGCACATTTTCTCATCTCCTCTGTAGAGTCAACATTTGTCTTTATAATTAAAAAAAATGCTCTGTTCCATTTGGGACATAGAGGAGTTATTTCTTCTGTTAATATTGTTGTAGGCATAGTTTGTGTTGTTGCTCTGATTCTGCTTATTTCATTATGCATCAGTTCATTTAAATTTTCCCATGTTTCTATTACTTCTTATTCATTGTTTCTTATGGTGCAATAATGTTCCATTATATTTATGTAACACAATTTGTTTAACCATTCCTCAATTAAGAAACCCCTGTTTTCTTTCTAATTCTTTGTTACTGCTAAAACAACAGCAACAAAAATTGCTGCTGTGTATATTATGATGTATAGAGGATATCTCTTTCTATCTTTGATTCTGTGAGCTATATGACCATTATAGAATCATTGGATCAAAGGGAGGAGACCTTTAGTCACTATTTATTTTTACCATAATTCCAAATTCTTTCCCAGAATGATAAGTCAATTCACAGAGCCAATCAATACCAGCATATCAATGTGACAATCTATAATTACTCTTTCTATAATTTCTTTTTATCCTTCTCATTATGCCAGATGTCATTAATAAATCTCTATCTAGATTTATATATTTTATTTGCATTTCATATATTAAATACAGATGTATTACTGCACTTCTCAGGGAAACCTTACCTTTGTGAAGAGTGGGACAGCCATGGATGGACTTTATACATCACTCTTCTCTCCTAGCTTGGAAAATCTATCAAATCCACATCAGATATTTGTACTCTAAGGGATATGGGGGGATTCTTGTGAAGAGGTTATTGGTAGGGAACCATATGTTTCTAGGGGTGCTCGAGACCCCAAAATACCTACAAGCCGGTCTTGCCGAAAGAATTTGACTCAAGCCTTCTCAGCCAAGGGAAAAGACAAAGTTTATTAGGGATTCACCATAATGGGTTGTCTTAAGAAATCCCACCCTTTGTGACCCCATTTTCACAAGCGGGCCAGATTCAACCTACTGAATTAGATTGAATCTGAGCACCTTCAAGCAAGATGGAGATTATATACACAAAGGTTGTAGGAGGGATTGAGGAGTGGTCTGGGGTGACTAGAGGAGGGCTTTAGGGAGGGCCTTGAGGAGGAGTCTAAGGAGGACCAGATGAGGTCAGAGTCCAGGAACCAAGAGAATGGGATTAAGGATAGGAAGTAGCTGAAGGCATTGGTATAGATAGCATCAAGGGTGTGAAGTAGCAGGATAATAAAGGGTGAGGCTAGGTAGAGATTTGGGCCTAAAGATAATGTAAGGCTTATGGCCTTAGGGAAAGGCCAGATCTAGTTGGAAGATTCAAGGACAGTTCAAGGGGGCTCCCAGAGATTGTGCCCTCATCATTCCCCCCTCAAATAAATAGGACCCAAATTCTTTTGGGGTCAGGGACGAAGGTCACAACTTCTGAAACTGCTTCCTGCTGGCAAGGGGCGTAGAGCTGTCCCTGCCTTGATGGGTCCAGTTCAGGGGGTACATAGTCATCTGGAAGTTGATGGCTTGGAGCCTGGAGGAGACAAACCTGGCAAGGAGGTTAAGCAAACAACCAAACAGACAGTATAGGAGTATAGACAAAGGACAATTTCCCTGGAGGTTATTAAAGAAGATTATTTCATACCTAGCTCCCCTAATCACTTGTTCTGTGTACCACACTGCTTTGGGGTCAGGAGAGTGTCACACAACCAAATTAGGGCAGGCGTATCTAAGAGCGCAGCTTGATATTTGGTGAACCTGTGGTTAGCTCGCCACTGGTGGATCTCTGCTTCTAGGATGCTCTGGGGAGTCAGAACTCCCAGGGGCTAATCAGGTAGAGATTTAGAAGCTTCCTCAATTGGAATGGCTGTACCAGCCAGAGAATCTAATTGTTTTGAAAAACAGGCAACTGGCTTGGGGTCAGGTCATAAGGACTGGGTTAGGACTCCCAAAGCTTGTCCTCTCCTTTCACCAACATACCAATTCGAAAGGTTTTTCTAGATTAGGTAAAGCTAATGCTGGAGTGGTGGTCAGCTTAGTTTTCAAAGTCCTAAAAGCTTTTGTTTGGTAGGGGTCCACTCTAGAGGGCTTGAGTCAGGGCCTTGAGTGGCAATTAATGGTTGCAGTCTTGGGCTTAATTGGATATTGAAGGCAATGGAGGGGAGCTATGGCTGGGGTGGCAGAAGTAACTTGCCCAGGAATTCCCTTATCCCAAACAATTGGCTCAACCCTCTTCCACACCTCTGGGGGAACATGGGGAGGTCTGGTAAACAGGGAAAAGGGAGTTATGAGGTTTAACTAGAGAAAATTGGCTTCCCAATTTCACCATCAGGTCCCTTCCCAACAAGGGGGCAAGGCCAGAGAAGGAGTATTCAAACAACAGATCCTTCATGCCCATGACCAGATGGATCGAGAGGCATGCAGGGCCACAGCAACTAGTTAAAACAAGAGAACATAGCCATGATAAAGTGGGTAACCTTACCTTCTGCCTCAATTTTGCCCAGGGCTCTGCGAGAGAGGTGGAGAAAGTGGGAGCACTGCCAAGACCCAGGCTTTCCTCTCCTTCCAAGTCTTGAGAAAACTAGAGGACAGGGTACTGGGAGGAGGCTCTACCACTTTTCCAACCTCGGGGACAATCCTTCCTCCAATGTCCCTCCTGGTTACATGCTGGGCATGGTCCTGGAGGTGTGGATCCTGGGGCCTTCCTCCAGGGGGGCACCCTAGAGGGGCACTCCTTGGAGCAGTGACCCTCCTTGTGACATCAAAAGCAGGTTTCCCCACTGCCCAAGCCAATGGGCTTCCAAGGGGGCTGCCTGGAGGGGCGCACCTTGGTGCTTTTCCTGGCCATGGCAGCAGCCAAGAATTGAGCATATTCTCTGTCTCTAGCTCTTTCCCTGAGTTTTCTTTCCTCTGCTGAAACCAGGTCTCTGTTGTTATACACTCCAAAGGCCAAGCCCAGTAATTGAGCCTGAGGTGTTTGTGGTCCCATTGCCAATTTCTGCAGTTTCCTCCTAATATCTGGGGCAGACTGATTAATGAAATACATGTTAGGTATTGCCTCCCTTTCAATAGAATCAGGATCCAAATTTGTATACTTCTTAATAGCTTCTACTAGTCGGGCTTGGAAAAGGGCAGGGTTTTCCTTTTCTCCCTGAGTAATCTCTCTAATTTTTTGAAAATTTATGTGCTTTTGAAATGCAGTTCTTAGGCCTTCTAACAGACAAATTACCATATAATCTCTTTTTCCTCTATCCTCACTCTTTTCATAATTCCATCCTGGGTCACTAGTGGGATCAGCAACTGTTCCTGGGGGATATTTTATGGGGTTATTGCTAGCTAAACTATCCCCAAATTTTTGGGCGTGTTCCTAGATTCTCCTCTTCTCCTCAGTGGTACAACAGGTGGAGAAAAGGATATGCAAATCACACCAAGAAAGTT
>CM053625.1:49116785-49159334 GCA_028646595.1 Phalanger gymnotis | reverse complement strand
AAAAATGTTATCTACCTCCAGAGAGAGAATTGATGAATTCTGAATGTCTTTGATTTCTTGTGCTGAATCACTTAACAGTGATAACAGATAAAGAATCTAAGATTCATAGAAGTTAAGTGAGTAACCTCAGTCACACTCAGACCTTCCAGTGATTCTTTTACATCTCTTCCTGGCTAACACTGGCAAATCCAAAGAACACCAAAAAAATCTGGCACAAAATCTATAATGAGAGATTTTAAAGGAGTGGCATAGGAACAACCATGACAAACCGTTATCGATGTATGATAATTCCCCGCACTGCTATCTTAAACATCTTTTTTATTCCATTAGAAACTTCTTTTAAAACACAAAGACAACAGAGTGGTCACACCAAACATAAGGTTTCACATAAAGGTGTATTCAAAGGTAGCCAACTGAACCCATCAGTCATCGATTCATTCAACACATTTATTAAGTGCTTTCTGTGTTCAGGGAACTGTGATAAACACAAGAAGTATGAAGATAAATGAGGTATGACCCCTGCCTTCAAGTACTTTAATAACTAGTAAAGAATGATAAATAAAATATAAGTGCCATGCTCCTAAGCACCTAATTTCATAACCTCAGTGTCATTCTTGGTGCCTCACTTCCATTCAATGCACATATCCAATTAATTGTCAAACCTTTCAATTTCTTTCTATCAAGCATCTCTCATCTCATACCCTTCTGTTCATTCACAGGATTTAGGACCTAGTTGAGATTCCTTGCAAATTCTCCCCAGGTCTATTACAATAGCCTCTTATTTGGTCTCCCTACTTCAAACCTCTTTCCACTCCATTTCATACAATTAGTACCTTCTTTGTGAGGTTTTCCTGGTCCCTCTAGTTGCTAGGTTTTTCCTCTCCAAGATTTCCTTACATCCACTTTGGCCATATTTTGCATATCTCAGTATGTGTACATGTTCTTTGCCCTGTTAGGATATTAAGTTCCTTGGAAGTTGAGATGGTCTCACTTTTGTCTATGTATCCCCAATGCCTAGCACTGCACCTTACTCATAGTGGATTCTTACTAAATGTTTTTTGATGTATTGTTTGCATGAAAATGATTATTTAGCGCCTTGAGATCTTGTAAATAAGAAATCACTTCAAAATGAGAAACCAGGGAAGGTCCGAAGGAGGATATGGCATTTTAACTGGGCTTTGAAGGATGAACTGGAAGCAGAGATGGGGGTGAGAGATTGTCCAATGTAGGAAACAACATAAAAAATAGCAAAAATGAAAACAAACAAAAAAACAAAAACAAAATAATAAAAAAAAGATGACCAGTTTAGCTAATAACTTGAGATACTGTTGGAAAACTAAATTGGAAGTACATTATACAAAGCTTTAAATGCCAGACTAAAGACATTTTTCTTTATTACCTTTGCCCCTTAGAAAAAGGGTCATGTACTAAAAATGACATTGGGTTTTGGGATCAGTAGATCTAGGATTCAAGTCCTAGCTCTGAAACTTGCTGACTGTGTGAATCTGGCAAGTCAATTAAGTTGTAAGAGCTTGGTTTCCACACTTATAAAATGGACATGGTACTCACTGTATTTCATGGGGTTGCTGTAAAGACAGTACTTTGTATACTTAAAATATGTGTTTGCATGTGATGCTTTTGGTATTGTTGTCATCTATTTATTCATATGTTATGAAAATAATACATTATTTATAATAATATTTATTATTATGCCTAGAAGAGAGCCATCTAAAGTTTTTTGAGCAGCAGTAGGAATAAGAGTAATAATGGATGGATGAGGCAAAAGAATTTAAGTGTAAGGTTACAAGTTTGGATCTGTAGTCAAAAGCACTAGGTTCACACCCACCACTCCTTAACATTTACTATTTGCATGACTGTAGTCGACTTGACTTCCCTAGGCCTCAGTTTCCTTACCTATAAAATGAAGGTATTAGACTAGAGGACCCTGAGGGCCCGACTGCCTGTCTACCCCCATGATCTTATCATCCTAAGTTTGACTGAGTTTCAGTAAATGCCTCCTGCTCTAAATTGCAACAAAACACCTTTGAGATACATTGGCACTATTTTATAGGTATAAACAGGTCAGCAAATAAAAGCCACTAGACTCTTCTCCATCCAGGGAAGTTTACTTAGAAATATCTCAGCCTCAGAAATGTCCCAGTTTATCATGATTTTTGTGCAGTCATTTCAATCATGACTGACTCTTTGTGATCCCATTTGAGATTTTCTTGGCAGAGATACTGGAGTGATTTGCCATTTCCTTCTTCAGCTCATTTTATAGCTGAGGAAACTGAGGCAAACAGGGTTAACTGACTTGCCCAGGGTCACACAGCTAATAAGTTTCAGAGGCCAGATTTTAACTTCTGACTTCAGGCCCATCACTCTATATACCAAGACATCATAAAGATGTTCCAACAAGTTACAATATTTTCCCTACTTAATTACTAAATTACAGTATTTTCCCTGTAGGTTTGAATGAATACTCAACTCATGCACATTATGCTTGGGATGGGCAATGAACAACCCAGTCAAAATGAGGGTAGAGGTGCATGTTGAGAGTCAGATATAGGCACATAAGAGAAAGTAGCTAGAGAGGGCACACAAATGGATAGCCTTTCACTAGGGAACAAGGTCATCTTTAACTTGTCACTGACCTTTTTATTTAGGACTGTTACGATTCTCAATCAAAGGTTGACATTCACTCGGTCAATGCCAGACACTAAGCTTGTGCCACAATGATAGAGCCTTGGGCCTGGGGTCAGAAAGATCTGAGTTCAAATCCTTACAGACATTTAGCATAATGCCTGGCACCCACCAATCCCTTGATAAATATCTATTTCCTTTATAGGAGATACAAAGACAAAAATGAAAGTTTCCGCCTTCACAGACATTATATGCTAAATACAGCCACTGATCTGATTGTGCCGGATGTCTCTGAGCTTACTATGTGGCATTTATGTTTCATGAACTAAATTTACATCAATTAAATTAAATTAGCTCTCTAGGAATCATTGGAAATTTATGGAAGTTCAGGGAAACTTGCCAAACTGTTGGTGGGGTTCAGCACTCTAGAGGCAGCCACAGAAAAACAAACATGCAAACACAAAATGTAAACTAATCATCGAGCAGACAGGAAAGAGGAAGGAGAGGTCTTCCCCTGTCCGATTCTAAGAGAAGAACACTGACTTGCACTATGATCCCAGTGGCTCTGAAAAGAAAATGGCCTCCAAAAGAGTTGAATATTGGTGAATAGAGAGTGATGAAATTTCAGAGCTGGAGGTATCTTCAAAATTGTCTCCTGACAACATCTCACATTTATATAGTGCTTTAAGGTTTACAAAACATTTTATCTATGTTATTTCATTTGCTCCTCACAACAACCCCATGAGGTAGGTAACTTTATCCTCTCCATTTTATAGATGGGAAGATTGAGGTGAGCCAAAGTTAAGTGGCCAGCCTAGGACCACACAGCTACCAAGTGTCTGAGGCTGAATTTGAACTCTTCCTAATTCCAACGCTCTATCCTTTGTGCCATCTAGCTGCTCACCAACAACAGTGAGTACTCATTTAACAATTACTATGTGCCAGGTACGATGCCGAGCATTTTACAATTACTGTCTCTCGTTTGATCTTCACAACAACCCTGAGAGGTAGGCGCTATTTTTATCCCCATTTTACAGATGAGGAAGCAGAGGCGAATGGAGGTTAAGGGACTAGTCCAGCGTCGCAGGCGTCAGAGGCTGGATTTAAACTCGGCTCTTCCTGACTCTAGCACCCTAACCATTTAGCTGCCCCGAAATAACTTATCTAATGTGGCACAGGGGCTAGGGTCTAATGTGGAATGTGAACTCATGTCCTCCTCATTCCTAGTCTAATTCTGTTTATACTCCAATAGAATACCAAACTCCGATTGAATATTAGACTGATTCCTTGATTATTGAATGATATATTTAAAGCTAAAAGGTACCTTAAAGGCTATCTATTCCTACTCCCTCATTTTGCAGTTGAGGAGCTGAGGTACAAATGGGTCAAAAAACTACTAAGAGATGAGAACCAGAATACCAAGTAAGGTCCTCTGACTCCAAATCCAAGCCTTTTTCGACTATACCACGCCATCTCTCAACAAGTCATAGAATATTAGACCGAGAAGGACCTCCAATATTGTAGTTCTACAACCTCATTTACAGATGAAGAAACCAAAGGCTTGAGAGGTTAATCACCCACCAATGGGCACTCAGCTCGTTAGTGGCTGAGGCAAAACTAAGACCCAGGCCTCCTGACTCCCGACTCAGTACCCTTTAAGTTATCCTGCTCCATACTCAAAGACTGAAGCATTTGATTGCTGCCTGAGCAACCACTAATATTCTGAGGCTGACAGATCCATCATCGGAATCACGGATGGGTAACTCATACTTCAGTAATCCGTGACCTACAAATGAGTCACACATCCCACGTGCCTCTTAGACCTCGGTAATAAGAATATTAGTCAATTTTTCTCTCCTGTTGTGATGATGCACAGCATGCAGCCTGACACTCCGAATGCAGGACAGTACTAGCGCATCAGTAAAAACTCAGTGCAAATGATTTTGCCCTTCACTTCATATCCCCAAATGGCATCTGTTCCCAGCATTGGACAATGCTAGTTGATTCTCAGATGCTTCTGACTTGAGGAGTGTGCTAGCACTTTGGTTTACAGTCACAGCTAATGCAAGTGGGAATAGGCATAGCCAGGGCTTCATTCATTCTTCCTTCATTCTACAAATATTTATGATATGTATATGTTCAAGGCATATTTCAATGGATCTATGAGCTCATCAATATGCATATTCCCTCTGTTGGGGTAGATTGCAACACATCTATGCCTTCTACTCCTGCACGATTCTTATCTAGCTTTTCCCAAAGATTCTCCACAGAAAATTTACCCAACTTTCTGAAGGCCTTCCTGTAGTTCTATTCACATTTTATATAGGTAGAATGTTCAGAACTGTCCATCCCTTTTCACTTCATGACCAACCCATTTCCTTTTCACATCACACATTTCATAGATGATATCTTTCACCCTATTTTTTTGGATATGAATGATAAATGGAAATATCCTGGGGCCTACTTATAACCATGATACATCTTTCCTTCTGGGTATCACCTGCAACTATGCTTCTTTGGAGACCATAGTAGAAGGAGATAAGATACACACACAGATAAATATTATATAAAGAAAACATGTGTATAAGAGAAATATAAAGTGCTATGAAATCAGGCAGTGGAGAAATCACTTCCACCTGAGGAGTCAGGGAAATAGAACTTGATATTGACCTTGATGAATGGTTAGGATATCAGAAAGTCAAGATAAGGGGTTATTCTAGGCACAGAAGGTAGTATGGACAGAGGATAGCGTGGAATATGTTTATCATGGTGGTAAATAATTTAGTTTGGCTGGAACACAAATTATATAAGAGATAGGAATATGGAACAAAGCTGAAAACTGGGTGAGAGGCAGATTTTGAAGAATCTTGAATACTAGACTCAGGGAGGCATTGAAGGTTTTGGTTCAGTGCCTGATGTGAAGGCAGAGAGTAATCAGTCATCTACATGTCACTTGACGGGCTTCTAAAAGGATGCCTGTCCAGAAGTATCTCCAATTATTTTCATTGCATAGCAAGTATGAAGTAAAGGACTTGGATTTGTTGTTGTTCAGTCATGTCTCACTCGGCATGATCCCATAGACCATACTGTCCATGAGATTTTCTTGGCCAAGATATGGGAGTGGTTTGCCATTTCCTTTTTCAGCGAATTAAGACAAAAGGAGGTTAACGGATTTGCCCAGTGTCACACAGCTAAAAAGTGCCCGAGGCTGTATTTGAACTCAGGTCTTCCTGAGTCCAGGCACAGCACTCTGTCCACTGAGCCCCCTAGCTGCTTCCTTTTCTTCCATTCCTAAGTCTATGGTCCCATGATCTAGTGCAACACAGGTGTCTGAGATCTCTGATGGAGTCAGGCAGCCATCGCACAATCATACACTGTAGCTAAAAGGACTTTTAGAATCAACCCCCCTCATTTTATTGAGGAAGAGACTGAGGACTGGAAAAGTTCTATGATTTGCCTAATGTCACACGGCAAGTCAGTGACAGAACTGGAACAAAACTTGGGTCTCTTGACTTCCAAGTCAATGTTCTTTTCACAACACCACACTGACTTCCATTATGACTCAAAGATATGGATTATTCCCATCAAAAATTCGGCTTCAATGAGAATCATCATGACTTATTTTAAACTGAGGGAATGATTAAATTGGCTGACTTTTCCTGACTTTTCCTTGTAGTCCTGCCCTGTCTTCTCCCCCTCTCCCAACCCCTTTTAAAAACCGCAGTTTATGGACCAGAGATATTTCACTGATTTACCCCTCCTGTCTGTTGGAAATTAAAAATATAAAAATAAAACGCTATTCTTGGCAGCAGACTGCAATCAGCAACTCAGAAGGGTGCCACTCTCCACGCCCTAGCTGATATTGTTAATTAGCCTCTAGCTTCTATCACTTATCCCAACCTCCTGACTATCTCTGCAAAGGTGGTACCAAGTGTCAACATCCCCACACAATAAAAGACAACCTCTGAGCCTATGTACCTTTAATCACTCTCATAGCATTCTAGAAGAGAATTCTTCTTTGATTTCCCCCACAGACTGTATCGAAGCATTTAAGGTCCAACTCAAAATTCACCAGCTCAAACATTTATTATGTGCTTACTATGTGTAAGACCTCTCTAAGTGTTAAAGAAACAAAGTCTTTTGAGAAAAATCCCCTGCTATCGAGGAGCTTACATTCTTCTGAAAGAAAAACATTTATCGGATAAGAGACTGAGTGGTACATGGTGACAACAATTCTGGGTTTGGCATCAGTGCATCTGGGTTTGAATCCACTCTCTACTTGTGTGATTTTGAGCAAGCTATTTACTCTCTCAGGGCCTCAGTTTCCTAATACGTAAATGAAGGCGCTTAAAACAAGTGACCTCTAACCATTCCAGCTCTACAGGAAAATGTGCAGCATGGAGAAATGTCTTCACCAGTGAAGAGAGGGTCCTATACAATCGGCCCTCTGAACCAAGAGTTACTCTATAACTTATCCAGGATGATACATAAACAAATTATTGAGGAGATAAGGAGTGCCTATGTCTAGAGTGACAAAGAATAGCTTCCCATGGTAGATGGCACTTGAGTTCAGTCTTGCAAGAAACTAAAGATTTGGAGATGGTAATGGGAGAAGGGAGTGCTTTCTAGCAGTTGCTAGAGCTTCTGCAATGATATTGAGGGAGATGGAATGCAGTTTGAAGAGGCTGGACCAGGAGTGATTTAGTCCTGTTTCCTAGGCTAGATATTATAAGCTACTTGACTGCTGTGGCCAAGTCATGTTTCTTTTGTATCCTCCATCCTGTCTGACACAATGCTGGGCACTTAACAGGTGCTTAATAAATATTTATTAGTTCATTCTTGCTAGTTCTCAGTCACTGAATGGGCATGGCCTCAAACAAACTGAGACCCGAGAAAGACTTTAACTGATAGAGGCCAAAGCCACCCACTGCGTCCTGGGCCATCGCCAGTCATCTTGACTTTTGTCTTGCTACTAGACTCTGATGACTCTGGAGGAGAGAGTAGGCTGATGACTTTGCACAGCTCTGCCTCACTTAAATTCAATTCACCCACGTGTCAAGACAACCCCTTCCTGATGTCATTGATCCTCATCTAGAAGGAAAGAAAAGCAGCTAGTGAATCTTGCAGTGGCTATGCTGATGAGATAATATATCAGTTAAAGTTTAAAGGGGTAAATTGGTTTTAAAATACCTCATTTTCAGTCTTCTTTGAAACAGGATGCTGATTTTGCTCAGTGTGGAGACTCTCTGATTTGCATATATTTGCATTTGTGATGTAAGAGACGTGAACTCCAACTATGTAAGATGAAATTAAATAAATTAAATTATGTGAAACCTCAAAGTTGCTCAGACTTGACAGGTATGGCCTGTGGACCCTGAAATATTTGTCAGACCATTTTAAATAGGAGGCATGAAGATGATAACAAAGCAAGAGTTAGGCTCCCCTCCTTGAAGAGTTTAGATTTCTGCGTAGCCCCAAGAGTCAGGAACAAATAAGCTTGACCCTGTGTCTATCTGACATCTCAGTTCCCAGACTGCGTCCAGCTATTGAGTGTTAGACCTGAAGCCAGGAAGACCTGAATTCAAATCTAGCCTCAGACCCTGACTAGCTGTGTGGCCCGAATAAGTCACTTAACTTCTGCCTACCTCAGTTTCCTCATCTGTAAAATGGGGACCATAATAGCACCAACCTTCCAAGATTGTTGTGAGGATGAAAAGAGATTATATTTGTAAAATACTTAGCAAAATGCCTGGCACATCATACGTGCTTGATTAATGTGCCCCCCTCCCTTTCCCAACCCAATTCAATGTCAAAGATGAAGTAGCACAAATATTTCCTTCTCTATCGAACATCCCTTACTCTAATATAGCTCTTCTTTACTCGTGCTTATAAAAACATTACTTTTCTTTGTATACTGTGTAGAAGACAGATTAAAGACAGGAGAGACCGCAATTAGGAAGACAAATTAGGGGATTATTACAAAAGTTTCTGCAAAACATGTTTAAGCTAGGGCGAAGAGTAGACAACTTTGAGAAATATGTATTCAGCATTGACAAGACCTGGCAACTAAATGGTAAGAGTGTAAAAGCAAGAAATCAAGAAAGAATCTTAGAGTAAGAATCTGAGTGTCCAAGACTATGATCACTTCCTCAATGGAAAGAAGGAAGCTCGTCTAATGGAGAAGATAATCACTTTTGCTTTAGACGTGTTGAGTTGAAGATATGGGGGCATCTTGGTGGAAATGTCCAGCTGGCAGGCGGGATAATGTGGCCTGATTTCTAGGGAGAGATTTTGGTTAGTATCATTTGGAGATATTTGCATAGAAATGATAATTGAATCCATGGGAGCTGATGATGTTGTTCATACTTTGCTTTTGAAGAAGGCCAATGACATCACAATTTGGGGGTAAGACAGTAGATGATGGATGATGTCATGACTTATATGTGAATTAGATTTAAGTGAGGCAAGGTTCACTGACGTAGAAAGTGTAGAAATAAAAGAGAAGGACCCAGAACAGAACGTTGGTGGACACACACATACCTAGTGGACAGGAAATGGGTTTCAACTTATCGAAAGAGACTGAGAAAAAATAGACAGGAAGGAGAAGAGATAGGAGATGGAAGTGTTGCCAAAGCCAGGAAGCAAAAGGTATTCAGTAAGACGGCTTGGACAACAGTATCAAAAGCTACAGAGAAGTCAAAGAGGATGAGGATAAAAAAATCACTAGGTTTAGCACTTAAACTGTAATTGGCAACTTTGCCGATATAATTGGCAGCAGTAGTATCAGTGGAGTGGTGGAGTAAGAAACCAGAAGGGGAGTGAGTGGGTAGTGAAGGAGTGTAGAGGGTCAATGTGGAAAAGTCTTTCTAGGAGAAATGATATAAGATGATGACTTGAGGAGATAACAGGATCAAGTGAAGTTGTTTTCCTTTTAAGAGGCTGGGAGAGTTCAGGCATGTTTGTAGGCAGCAAGGAAAGAATAGGTAGATAAGAAAAACAGAAGATGAGGGCAAGAGAAAGGGAATGATTAATGAGGCAAGCTCCTGAACAACATAGGAGAAGCTGCAACGGGATCAGAGATACAAATGGAGTGGGTGGCCTGCAAGAAGCAAAACCTCTTCTCAGAGATTGGAGTAAATGGGGAGGAGAGATGAAAATGTAGAAGGATTTCAAGGAACAAGAGAGGGGAACTAAAGAAGCTCATTACCTATAGTTTCAATTTTTCCAGGAAAGTAGGTAGTGAGATCAACTACAGGTGGTGTGAGATCAACTATAGAAGGGAGGGAGGAGGAATTGGGCATCCCTGATTCTCTTAAGCAATTGCAAGACAGTTTCTGTATGGAATCATCTGCTTTCATCCCAAAGTCTCAATGATCCATTCCTATTTCTAATGGATTTATTCACATCTATTTTATTTTTGACTGATGGATTCAATCAAGATGTCTGGACCTTCTGTAATTAAGTGGAGGGACCCATACCCTTTTATGCACACCCAGTTAAGCATGAATTGCACCCAGCAATACTTTTGATGAAGTCCACAGTAGTTAATTATGGATACCTCTCTAGTGACTTGGAGAGCTTGACACAGAGTCCTTTTCCAGCACTTTCCTCATTGGCTTGTTACAAAGAGTCAAAATCTATGTGGCACAATTCATAAACAAATTCAAATATTAACACTCTCAAACTTCCATGGTGTTAGAGCTTAACAAGCAGATATTGTACAAAATTCTCCTGAGTTGTCTCTTGTTTCAGTGCTTGCAAAAGCACTCCTCAAATCTAAAACAATAAAGAAAAGGAAAAGAAACTCAAGCCTCTCATCTTGAAGGGAAATCCTGTTCTTTCTGGGTTCTCAGAAAAGGTAGGGTAATCCCAACAGGGATCAGACAGCTGGACTCACTTGGACATTATCTCTTCACTCTTCAGATGAAAAATCAAACTATCCAGAGTGAAAACTCCCATGATTCCCATGGACATGTAGCACCATCCATCTGGAAAACAGGACAAACCATCTCGAGGTTTCCCTTTCCCTTTGCAGCGCACACCAAAAAGTCATCAGTAAGCACTTTAATTGGCTGGACGTGAAGTGCAACTCAAGCCGCAAAGAGGGATGGAACTTCAAAAAGGGACTGGTTTCTAAGTGAGAAGGCAAACATTATGCCACAGGCCTGTAGTCCATAAAGTTCTCAGACAAACCATCAGCATTTATGCAATAATAAGGAGAGCCATTTAGCCCTGCTTAAAAGCAAAGGAGTTAATAAATAATAAAAATGACCATTTATTCACTGGCATTGTGTGCCCTGGGCAAACTACTAATACCGGTATATTAGGAATGCAAAATCCATCCTTATCATATCAACCTTTATCTTATAAAAGATTTAGTAATACAACCGATGTTAGCATTCTAATAAGCAAAGAACTGTTCTGACTTTTAAAAGAAACCAAAACATATTGTCCAATTGTAACTTCTACTTGCCCTTATCATGTCTCTTTCCTCCTAACATGATGTACTGTGTGCTACTAGCTCATTATCTGATAATATGGTCAAAGGGGAGGAAGAGAGGAGAGACAGATAGAGAAAGAGAGAGAGACAGAGAGAGAGAGAGAGAGACAGAGAGAGAGAGAGAGAGACGGAGAGAGAGAGAGAGAGACGGAGAGAGAGAGAGAGAGAGAGAGAGAGAGAGAGAGAGAGAGAGAGATGGAGACAGAGAGAGAGACACACACAGAGACACAGAGAGACAGAGAGGCAGAGAGAGAGAGAATATCAGTCCTTTTCAGGGTCCTGGATTGGAAGTCCTTTCTCAAACAACTTACTAGCTCCAAATTAGTTTTCTGTTTTTATTCATAGCCCCATAGAGCATGGCTAATTCTCTTCAACAAATCACAAAATGTTTCCCATGGGGTATCATCTGTTTTTATCTAATTATCTAATAACCCAATGCCCCTATGATCCTCTCAAATTAATTGAAGACTTATTCATACAAAATTTGTTTTTTCTTGATTCAATTAAGATTTCTTGGCCTTTTCTGATCAATTGGGGTTAGGATGGGTACCTACTGTAATACCTATAAATGCCTATATTGTCACCTTTGGATAGACTCGTGCCTAGCACAGTGCCTGGTACATAACAGCTATTTAATAAATATTTCTTGACTTGACTTGAATAAATAAAGATGGTGAGACCGAGGCCAAAGAGATTAAACAATTTGTTGAGTAGCATACTTAATAAATGCTTATTGATTGATTGATTGAAGACTTAGGTCATCGGAGTTGAAGATTTTGATGAATTGGCAAATTGGAATAGAGTCAGAATAAGCATATACAAAAGACTCCAAACATGAGGAGAGGAGTTGGGTGAAGAATGCTGTAAGCCAGACTGTTACTCCTTACACATGACCTCTATCTCCCAACTCAGAGCCTTTAAATTTTATGTGCCCCCCCCCCCCAAGACTGAAATGCTCTCCTTCTTTACCTCTTCCTCCTAGCTTTCCTAACTTCCTTCAAGATTCAGCTCAAATCCTACTTTCTGTAAAAGGCCTTTTCCAGTGGTGTTGCTGAAATTAGCTTTCTCCTGAACTGTATCCATCTTATATATGTATATAAAAATTATTTTCATTTTGTCTCCCCATTCAAATGTTCACTCCTCAAGAGTGGGACCATGTATTCATTATTTTTTCAGTCCCTAGCTTTTAGCTCAGTGCTTGGCACATATTCCAGGATAAATGCTTGTTGACCAACTAATATAAATAAAAAAAGGAGGAAGTGTGACTTGGAGGCTTGCACATTAACTCAAAAAGGATTTAGACAAAGGCAGTTCTAGAGCCTCATCCCAAGATTTCAGGTGATAAACATTCCCATGAGATAACCATACATTTGGCTCCTGAATAGTCTTGGAGTCTGTGGTCCTGGTGCATGTAGGGTTCAAGTAATTATAAGGCCTAGTATCTGAGGCCCACGTCTGGGAAGAGTGAGGTCAAGTGACTATGGCTTTGGTCCAGGACAGGGCCATCACTCTAATAATGCCAGTGTTTTATAGCTTCCTATCTACAGAAATCCCTTGTGAAAATCCTATTTAATTGATATTACTTGAGGAGCTGCCTGCTACATTGTCCTTGGAGTTAGAAACTCTTCATTTATGCAATCTGCCACATAGCTGGTCTGGGAAAACATGTCCTTTCCTAATCCCTGTAGTCAATCAGTTCATGTTTTGAAGCATGAGATCAGATTACCCAAATTAGCAGAGTTCGGCCTACTTGCAGAAGTCATTAGTAGTTGTGAAGCTCCCCAATCCTTCTTAGAAAGCCAGAATTTTTGCCTAATGATATTCTACCTCAGCTAGCTCCCCTAAAATTAACACAGGCTGCAGACATAAGCATTCATTTTGTATGGATTTTCGCATTTCCTTCTGCTAATTTCATACCCAAGTACTTTCTGACAATGTTATTGGATTGAAAGCCAATATGGTAAAGTAGAAAGGACATTATTATTTGGAGTCAGAGGACCAAAGTTAAAATGCTTCTACTGCTGCTGTTACATGACCTTGGGAAAATCATATCACATAATATAGTACAGAGGTTTCAAATGGACTCTGAACATGGCCCGAACCAGATTAAAATGTAATTGGGAAATATTTAAGAAAATTAATTTAAAAATACAATAAACATAGATAACATTATATTTTAAAACTAAGTCAATACGCGGCCAGCAGGGATTCTTATTTTCAGTTTAATGGTCCCCATTTTCACTTGAATTTGACACCACTGTAATAGTAGGCAGAGGGCTGGAGTTGGAGTCAGAAAGACCCAGTTCCAACCTGCTCTCAGACACTTGGTAACAGTATGACCTTGGGCAAGTCATTCAGGTTCTCTGTATTCTCTCATTTGGAAAAAGAGAAAATTGGATTAAATGACCTCTATGGCCCCTTGTAGCTCTAAATCCATGATCCTATGGCCTTGGAGTTAGGTCAATACAATGCTGAATTTGGAGTCATGTCCTGGGTTCAAGACTTCACTACTTACTTCTTGTATGCTAGTCAACAAATTGTTTAACCTCTTTGGGTCTCAGTCTCACCATCTATGACAAGGTTTATTTCTGAGGGCCCAGTCAGCTTTAAATATGTAAACCTAGAATAAATGGACCAAAGAGGGACCAATCTGGGAGAGAAAGAGTTAGGCTGGAAATATCGAAGAGACTGTCTCACTTGGTGGGGAAAAGAAAGGAAACAGGAAAAATCAGTCTGTCTGGTGAGAAGGGACAAGGAAGAGAGGGTAAGGGGCCAGGGGGTGAGCAGCAGAGAATATTTACTGGGGCATGGAGAATTACCTTCCAGGAAGGAAGGAATGCAAGTATCTGATGGCAGAGAAGATGGAACCAAGGAGGAGAGGGTGAGAGAAGCAGCCGCCAGAGGCAGGAATGGGCTAAATGAAAGGAAGCCAGCACTGAGGGGCTCCAACCTGCACATCCATCTGTCCACTCGAGTTCTAGGGCAAATCTCATTAATAAAAGGAGGCACCATGGCGTTCTCCCCCACTCCAGGGCTCACAAATCCCTATTTTCAAATCTGACAGAGTCTGTTCATTTGTTCTGCCAAGGGACTTAGCCTCTCTTTCTCTTTGATTTCTGTTTAAAAATGCTTATCTCCTGCCCCTCCCCCTTTATTTAGACTTTATTAGGTTTACAATGTTATGAGTTTTTATCCCCAGGGGGTGACACTAAATGCATTAGAGGAAAACAGCAATAACTTAACTTTTTGCCTAATTAAACTCCTAAGAGCCAATCTTACTTCTTAGTTATCCTCTGGGGCTGGAGGTCAGAGGTATAAAGAAGCCAGGCTTTCAGTTTGGAATTTCTTATGGCCAGTGATGTGGTAGGCTGGATTTGGGGGCATTCTCAAGGAAAGAACGTCGTGTGTTTGAAAAGGGAAAGTAGGATTTTTCCAATCCTCAGAAAGTCATTTGCACACCAGGAGGTTTTCTTAATTTCTAAATGAGGTACAGGAAAGCCTTAGATAAATGAACTCTGGACAGGGAAATGGAAATGAAAACTTTAAACCAAAGCTATTTAAGAAAAACATTCCTATGTAACCACAGGCTTCTTTCAACATTATAAGATCTCAGAATTGGGACTTCATAGGTCAACTGGTCTGACCCATTCCAGAACACATCTGTGGCACATGGTCATTTAGTATCTGTTCTAAGACCTCCAGGGGTGGGAAACCCAGCACCTCCCAAGGCAGCTCATTACTTGTTTGGAAACTTCTAATTTTTAGGGAATTTTTCCTTATATCGAGCTGAAATCTGTCTCCCTAGGACTTCTGCCCATATCTCCAAGTTCTGCCCTCTGGAGTCTGAGGGAGTCAACACTACTGAATTCAGTAGGCCCTTCAAAATGCCATGTGCCAGGTAGGAATGGGCTAAATATTGGTGATAAAAAGAAAAATGAAATAATCTCTGCCTTCAAGGAGTTTAAATTCTATTAAAGAAATAACCCATAGACCAGGGGCCTTGAGGCAGCAAAAGGAATCTGTTTTGTGAAGTTTAGATTCAGTCAAAGGGCCACACTTGAGGACATAGAGGGCCACATGGGGCCTCAAGGCCGCAGGTTCCCCACCTCTGCCATAGTTAGTTTAAGTAAATATAGAAAAAAATACACAAAATGAATATGAATTAATTGGAAGAGGCATTAGCAATTGAGGGAATCAGGAATGAATCAAGGAGAAAGCACTAAGAACATACCATGTTCCAAGCACAGAGCTAATCCACTGGTCATACAAATATCAAAAACACACTAACCAACCATGATTTCTAAGGACTCATGGTGAAACATGCTACTGTGTGGGATGAAAGACCCTCACCAATTAAAAAATTAATTTTTAATAAGGAGCCATCTCAAGGTGGGGAACCGAAATAAAATTTTATTCAATTCTAGCAAGAATAGGATGTCCTCTGCCAGAACAGATCTAGCAAGGGAGGCCCCATACAAGGGGCAAAACACCAGTAATTATACCTAACAAGAGAATTCTCACCCACCTCTGGCCCTTCTCACCATTGGCTGGGAGGCAGGCTTACAATCTGAACATGAAAAACTAGATAAAGAACCAGGAAATCAAGGCACAGAAATTCCAATTCCCATTCCCTTAGTTAATGATTACAACCAAGGTGACATCTATAAATCTGAAGAAAGAGAATAGGATAAGGGGAGAGGGAGACCCTCTCCATTCTTCTACAGTACTTTTTACAGTAAAGGAAAGCAGGTCACAGTGACCCTATGCTTACTTTGAACCAGAACTAGAAGAAAGACCAAAAAGTTTCAGCATAAAAGAAACATTCCCAGAGGCTGAGCAATCAGGCTCTCACAGCCTCAGAATTTTTCCATTTCCCTATTTCCCTATTTCTTGATTTTTGAACATTTCTAAGTATAGATATGAATAGATATAGATATTTATACATACGTATTCTCTGAGAAGTCTTCACGTTTTATTTTTTCACTAACTCACATACTACCCACCTCCTTACAGAGAAATGATGTATGTAGGGTACAGAATGAGACATACATTTCTTGAACATGGCTAATGCCAGAATTTGTTTTGCTTAACTGTATATTTTGAAGGTTTTTTTAAGGGTTTTTTTTTAAAAAATGTTTTTCTAGTGAGGGGAAGTGAGAGAGAGAAGAATTAGATTTTTATTAATTGAAAAAAGTTTTTTAAACTGCAAAGCATTCTGTAAATATGAACTAGAATTTCTCAATTAAGAGGAGGAAGATTTGAATTGTGACTTTATGAGATTTTTTTTTAATACCTATAGCACTCAAGACATTAAACACTGACAAACAGAAAAGATGAGCAAAATATGATTCCTGGCCTGTGGTAGTGTATAATCAAGCAGGGAACACCAGTTAGCAACTTTTAAATCTTGAGAGATTTTTGACTAAATCAACAAATCCTGTAATATTAACCACTTATCACCACCCTGTTCTCATAAATATCAAATTTTCACTCCTGTGTTTCCTAACATTTTTAAGTAAAATCATAATGAATCTAATCTAAGCTTACATTTAATTTTTAACTAAAAATTATATTTTGGTGAATCAAGATATAGAATTGTTTTCTGTTGGTTTTTGCTTGTGGTGTTGTTGTTAGAGGAAGAATAACTTTCTTAGTCCTCTTCAGAATTGCAGATTGTCTAGACATGACAGCATTTAAAAACCTTAGGATCCACTAAGCCTAAATTCTAATTAAAATTGTTTTAGGACTTGTGAAAACACTAATAAACTGACTCAAAACCTATGAATTTTGTGAAAGCCATGATCAAAAAAAGAGCCTAGACATCATCTTTCAAGAAATTATCAAGGAAAACTGCCCTGATATTCTAGAACCAGAGGGTTAAATAGAAATTGAAAGAATCCACCAATCGCCTCTTGAAAAAGATCCCCAAAAGAAAACTCGTAGGAATATTGTCACCAAATTTCAGAGTTCCCAGGTCAAGAAGAAAATACTGCAAGTAGCCAGAAAGAAACAATTTGAGTTTTGTGGAAACATAATCAGGATAACACAAGATCTAGCAGCTTCTACATTAAGGAATGGAAGGGCTCAGAATATGATATTCTGGACATCAAAGGAGCTAGGATTAAAACCAAGAATCACCTACCCAGCAAAACTGAGTATAATTCTCCAAGGCAAAATATAGATTTTCAATAAAATAGAGGACTTTTAAGCTTTCTCAATGAAAAGACCAGAGCTGAAAAGAAAATTTGATTTTCAAATATAAGAATCAAGAAAAGCATGAAATGGTAAACAAGAAAGAGAAATCATAAGGGACTTACTAAAGTTGAACTGTTTTGTTTATATTCCTACATGGAAAGATGATATCTGCAATTCATTAGACCTTTCTCAGTATTAGAGTAGTTGAAGGGAACATACATATATAGACAGAGGGGACAGGGTGAGTTGAATATGAAGGGATGATATCTAAAAAATTAAATTAAATTAAAGGGTGAGAGAGGAATATATTGAGAGAGGGAGAAAGGGAGAGATAGAATGGAGTAAATTATCTCACCTAAAAGTGGCAAGAAAAACTAGTTCTGCTGGAAGGGAAGAGGGGGCAAGTGAGGGGGAATGAGTCAATCTTGCTTTCACAGGATTTGACTTGAGGAGGGAGTAACATACACAATCAATTGGGTATCTCACCCCCACAGGAAAGTAGGGAGAAGGGGGTAAGAAAAGGGGGATGATAGAAGGGAGGGCAGATAGGGGGAGGAGGTAATCAAAAGCAAACACTTTTGAAAAGGGACAGGGTCAAAAGAGAAAATTGAATAAAGGGGGATAGGATAGGAGGGAGCAAAATATAGTTAGTCTTTCAAAACATGAATATTGTGGAAAGGTTTTGTATAATGATACATGTGTGGCCAGTGTTGAATTGCTTGCCTTCTTAGGGAAGGTGGGTGGGGAGGGAAGAAGGGAGAGAATTTGGAATTCAAAGTTCTAAAAGTGCAGCTCAAAAAAAAGTTGTTTTAGCATGCAACTGGGAAATAAGATGTACAGGCAATGGGTTATAGAAATCTATTTTGCCCTACAAGAAAGTGAGGGGAAAAAGGATGGGGTAGGGGAGTGGAGTGACAGAAGAGAGGGCTGACTGGGGAATAGGGCAATCATATATATGCCATCTTGGAGTGGGGGGAGGGGAGAAATGGGGAGAAAATTATGAAGCACAAAGGAAAATATGAAAATATGAAGCACAAAGGGAAAAACCTAGGAATTTTGTTTCTGGACACATAAACACATAACAAAAATAAAAATATGAGCCAAGAAGGTAGAAGACAATGGCCTTTACCACCTAGGAAGCATTTGTGCTTGTTCAGATTCATTTGCATGCAAAGATCTGGAAGCTTGGTGGGAGGGAGAAGAAGAGAGAGGCAGTGCTGAGGGGAAAGGATTTTGAAGGAGGCCAAAGTCTCAGGCACGCAACCCATTGGGGATTACTGGAATGTACTCTATCAAATCAAACCAAATTAGTAAGCATTTATTAAGCACATGCTCTGGCTTTCTTTGTGCCAGGTACCATGCAAAATGCCACAAAAAGGAAGATAGTCCTTGTACATACATTCTATTAGGGGAAAACAACACCAAAGAGAAGATGAAAAAGCAGTGTGGTGGCTGGGCAGGTACCCAGAAGGGGCCACAGCGGTTATACAGAGGAATAAAAGTGTGGAGGCAGCTGGCTGAGGGATCTTTTCTTAGCATAGACATGCCAGGAGGAAACAACCAATTGGAGGAAAGGATTACAGGAGAGGAGGGATCTTTTGGGATGAGGAGATTCTTAGAGAACAGTGGTGAAGGCCTCACCACACCTGTGCTGCTGTTTCCTGTGTGTGCTCTGTTCACACATCATATATATATTGTCAACCTGAAAGTTTGGTTAAAAGAGGGAAACAGGCTAGGTGATAGATAAATTCATATTGTTTATTTCCTTAAAGCTAGCAATATATAATCATAGACTGACTGACAGAAGAATGACAAGGTTTAAGTACACTTTAGAACAATCCCAACTCTAATTTATGGTCTCCATAACGTGAGAAAGGAAATTTCTTAGTTGAATAAGTCATAAATACAGTAAGGCAAGACAATTAACAAAGTCGTGTCAATTAGAAATTATGATCCCAAGATGTCTGTGTTTCCCTTGTATAAGCATATGCCCCTAGGATATCAATATAAGAGAAGTCCCATTATTCTGGTTGTAGACATCCTGTCACCAACAGGAAAGATACTCCTTGTCCATCTTATCTGGTCTTTGCTGACACAGGAAAGGGCATTTTTAGAGCAAAGTAAAGCAGTTTGGTTGATTAATTCAGGCTTTGGATCTTACTGTGGTTCAAATAACCCAAAAGGATTGTCGACATACATGTACTAGATAGATACTTATGTATTTGTGTGTGTCTGTATATGTGTACACATGCTTACATCTATATACATGGTATACATAGAGATGAGGTGTGTATATATATATATATGTATGTATATATATATACACACATATTGTGTTTACATGTGTATACATGTGTGCAGATATGTATATGTGTAGAAATACATTTCTATGAGAGCTCTCTGGCCACACATGTTCCCTAAATGTGCCCTCCACACGTGACACCTATAAATGCCTAGGATTGTCAACAATGGTGACTGTATTCATGGAAAAGTATGCCCTAGAATTCAGAGGGGTGGCAGTGGGACACGAAAGCACTACTGCTACTTTTCTTACTATTTCATTAAATACTTGAACTATTTCTGTCCTCTGGTTGAATAGTAAATGGACACATTTGTTGAGGGATGAGGGAGACGAGGTCCAGGAACCCCAGTTCCCAGACAAGGTCATTGAGAGGGAGTGCCCCTCAAAGACCCGAGTACTGGAGAGGGTCAGGGCTGTCTAGAATGAATTCAAGATCTCAAACATTCTTCAAGTCAAGGTGGCAAAGATTTATTATGCTTTACAGTGGGCAAGAGTTCTTAGGGAACCTGCAACCTTACACAGGTGCAGGAAAGTTTTTCTAAGAGGTTTGGGGGTAAAACTTGTCAATGGGGTGTTTTGGGGTGGGATTAGGGAGTGGTTAAGGGGTGGTCAGTTCTTAAAGGAACATGTACTTTTTGTATCTACTGTGCAGGTATCTTACCCAGAGTTCACTGGGAAATAGTCTGAGGAGGGGACCTACCTGGGGGTGTGGTTTTGACTGTGAAATGTCACTAAGTCAACCAAAGGTCAGGGCTGGCTGGAGATATCCAGGTTGCTTCCATCAAATGTCTTGTTAAACAAGATATATGGGAGTGTAAGGGAGTATACATTTGACTATGTCTAGGATACATGTCAGGAAGGTCAGTAAGTAGTAAATATTGTTATGTCCCAGTGCACAGCCAATTAGCATGGACACAAGGAGTCAAACTAATAAACTCTGTATGTGCAGCTGGCTGCAGTATCAGGAGGAGAGATAAGTGTTTTGCTAAGGCATGCTGCCCTTGAACTAGAGAGGGACTGCTAGGGCCAATGCTTTGAAGCTAGGGAGAGATGTGATTTTAGGACTGGGGTCCAGGTACAGGCACTCAAGCAGAGGCTAAGGAGAAATGTTAGAATTAGGATTGGAGCACAAGCACCAAACACCCCCATCATATTGGTTGTAGTTGATGAGCTAAAGCTTTGAGTTGATGCAGATCCACAGACTCCTTTGAGGTGGGTCAGCTTTTCTAGAAGTCTCATGTATTTTCCATCTTTTCTGGTGGCACATCATGGTCTGCCAGGGACTGTCAAAGATCAGTTTTGGTCGTGAACCCCAAAACTCAAAAAAAGAGTATATTCTGAAAGAGACAATTAGGTCAGGTCTGATGGGGATGTAGACTGTGGGAACCCCCTTGAGCTCTCCCTGAATTCTTCCCCCTTGATCTGGCTTTTCATGCCCAAATCTTGTTGCCTGCTACCTTCATTGTCTGGTTACCTCCTGATTACCTCCATTTTCCACACTTGATCCTATCAACATATCTATTCCCAAATCTGTTACTCTAGCTCTCCATTGGAAATTCCCATTTCTGGAGTCCGACTTCACCCCAGTCCCCCAGTCACCACAGTCTTCCCTAAACCCTTCCTCCCATCACCACAGACTATGTGAACACCCTAGATCCCTCCCACAACCTTTCTGTATGTAAGATCCATCTTACCTCCATGAAGGTGCTCAGATTCAGTCTAGCTCGGTAGATTGAATCTGGCCAGCTTGTCAATACGAACATGACAAAGGGTGATATTTCTTAAGACTCTACCCAATATGGCAAATTTTTAATAAACTCTGTTTGTCTTTGGCTGAAAGAAGGCTTGAGTGGAATTCATTTGTCAGGACCTGGTATATCAGCATTTTGCGGTACCAAGCACCCCAAAACCTCAACAAGTCCACATTTTTATTTCTCTCAAGCTGCCTTTACATGCATTGCATAGTTCAATTCAAAACTGCCCTCCCAGGGGGCCAGTTCAGAACTGGCTCAATTTCTGATTTGGGGGTACAGGGTTATATGCCCTTAGAAAAGTAGGTGCTCCCAAGGGGTTCCAATAAACTCTGATTGGTCAACACACTGGGAGGCAGGTTATATTAAAATGAGGGTCTTGGAGTCTGTGACTTAGGTCACTTAATCCTGTTCAAAGAGACATCAATTTCCATACCACCTGTCTTGACAATAGGGAGGAATCAACATTCTCCCAGACCTGTCTGGGTAACATAATGAGCAGGAATAAACCTATTTAGATCTAAAGTCCTTCTGAAGAACTAAACTTTGAAAGAAAGGAGGATGGGGAAGTTCTGAATCTCCAAGATAATGATTACTAGGAAAATCATTTTTCACAGGACCTAGGCTTCTCTTTTTCTTTGCCAGTACTATACAAGTTCAGATAGATCCCGTAAGCTTGACAAAATAAAGCCAGAGAGTCTCAGCACAAGGGGCAGGGGGAGAGGGAGCAGGGGTGGGGTGGCCACCAAGGGATGAAGTTTGTGTCAAGCAACCCATGAAACTGCTTATGGAGACATTGTGATTACGTGAGTAAAAGAACTGGTCAGATGAATGGAATCCCAGGACGTCCAAGTCTTAAGGCAAATATGGAAATGCTGAACTTCTAGCAAAGGTGGAGCTGAGTATTTCTCTATTTTATGAAGTTGTGGACTTTCAGAGGTCACTGTACACATTTTTGGTTGAATCCAAATTTGAACATTGCTCATCTTTTATGTTTTAAGAATTCTGAATAGTTTCATATGATTTAGTCGCCAGGGCCAAAAATTGTGTTGTAAAATATTTTTATATAGATTTAGAGTGTCTTGGATTTTCAATTATGGGACTCAAACATTCACAGACCAGGATTCTTACTCAATTAAAGCTGCCAGTATAGAAACCTGAGGAGGGAGCTTGTCTCTGGATTTTGGCAGAGATGAAGGAATATAACTATCTCCTTTAATAGGATTGGCTATTTTATCTCTCAGTTTGGAAGGAAGGTTGATATATTCTAAAGAACTGGGATGAACTAGGCCAACTATTTGCAAGGCTTGAATGAAAAAAAATTCTTACTTGTGCTTAAGAGTCTCCAGAATACTGTGTTCAGTTCACTTTGGGGTAGGGGTGAGAGGCCGAGGGTAGGGGTAGACAAAGGTTCTAGGATGTCTGAATCTTTAGAAATATATTAGATGTGTAACCACGAACAAGTCACTTCACTTCCTAGCATCTGTTTTCTCATTTTTAAAGATGGGTATAGGGGCTAGACTTGTGTTTACATTGGTCTAGGGAACTCCTGGGTGAGTAAACCCCCTCTACTAACATAGGTCAGCAACTTCCCCGCAACATATAGTCTTCAACTCTAAGACTCCTAGAGCATTGCCTAGAGAACTAGGAGGTCAAGGGACTTGCCCAGGGTTACACAGCGTCTGCATCCCCCAAAATATTTATTTCATTCTTAGGCATCTCAAACCATTGACAGTCATCTTGACTTTCGTTTTGCCACTGGATTCTGATGACTCTGGAGGAGAGAGTGAGGTTGATGATTGCACAATTCTGCCTCATTTAAATCCAGTTCAAGTACAAGGCAAGACATCATCCTAATGATGTCATTGGTTCTCTTTAAGAATGGAGAATGAGCAAAAATAACAATTTCATTCTCAAACCTAGATCTTCTTGGCTTTTACACCAGCTTTTTATCCACCACTCCATGGTGCCTCTCCTTAGAGGCAGGAATGGCTTAGCGGATAGAGTATCTTAACTTGACCTTAGAGTCAGGAAGACCTGAGTTCAAATTCCATATCAGATAATAACAAGTGTCCCACAGCAAATCATTTAACCTATTTGTGCCTCATTTTCCTCAGTGAGAGGGTTGGACTTGATGGCCACTAAGATCCTTTCCAGCTCTAAATCTATAATCCTATGACCATTATTGGAGATACTCAATAAATGAAAATTGGTGGTTTTATTGTCTCATTTGGTGTGGTGCAGTTTGGAACACTAATATTTAATAACTCAGATAAGTAACTTTGCTCTTAGATAGTTAATCTAAGATGTATATTCTTCTGGTGTACATATTTTGATTCTAAAATACTGTTGCATCAATCACTCCCAGATATTTTACTCACTAGAGTAATTTAGTAAATATACACAGTACCCACTATAATGTGTCCCAGTACCCTATTGTCCTAAAATCCAACCAGTCTACCACATTTGAAAATGCCTTTTGAAAAGTCCACATTTGTCACATTTTAAAAATTTTACTAAATACCAAATAGTGTTGTCTACAAAACCTACCCAATGTCCGTGGGTATTCTAGACTATATTCGTGAGCTAAGCCCAGGAAAGGTCATTAATATTAAACTTATCCAAAAGAAATCTTCCCAGATTCTTTTCTTCTACTTATTTATTATTTCTGATTTTTTTCAGAAATGGTATCTTTCTAATTGCTCTTTGTTGACTGGGTACACTTCTAACTGATTTTTTGCACATACACATAAAATGAATGATTAACACCATGAAATATTTTTTTGAGTAACTTAACTGTGTATTTATTTAGTTTATGATGCAGAGAATTGACACCAATGGTCACTCCTCACAGTTCTTGCACTAGCCAAACAGTACCTTGATATTTGTCTATTTTCCATTCTGGGGGAATATTTCATTTAAGGAAGCCCCGAACAGGGGCAGGAAATTAAAGTTCACTACTATTTCATAAATTCAAATGTCCAGTGTATCATTTAAGAGGCATTAATACAAAGCCTATTATAGCATAATGTATTATAGTATATATAGTATAATATATAATATATAGTATAATAGTATTGTTATAGTATAATGTAAGCTTTTTGAGACAGGTAGTATTTTTCATTTTCTTTTATATTTTCATGCCTATCATTTCTTTGCACATAGTGGGTAATTAACTGATGCTTATTAAATCTAATTATTAAAAGATCACTAGATTTGGAGTCCATAAACCTGAGTTTAAATCATGACTGCACTATCCCCATGAACTTAGGTTATTTTATTTTTCTAAGCCTTAATTACATCATTGGAAAGAGATCTCTAAGGTCCCTTAAATTACTAAATTCTTTCATCCATAGACCCTAACATAAACACATATTTTATTGACAAATGTTCTAGCTCACAGGGGATTGGCCCAGAAACAGCTTTGTAGCTAACATACCTCAAAAGTAGCATTAGAAATGAGTTAAATTAAAACAAAAGTGAACATTAATTCCTTAGACAAAAACTATGTTTGTTGTATATATACAAATATATTAAATATGATGATAAAATATGAAAAATTCAGTTATTCATTCAAAGGCTTTGTCTATATTCACCTTGTCTCTATGAAACCCAATAGTTTTTAGAGTGGAAAGGATATGAAAGAAAAAACAGGAGGATTGGGTATAAGCTAGCTATGTGATCTGAGGCATATTACTTCCCCATTCTAAGTCCCAGTTTTCTCATTTGTAAAATGAGATAAAGGGAATAGGTCACTGCTGGCTTCCATATTTATTGCTCTAATACCGTTTTGTAATGATTTTTTAAAAAGTAGTTTATTTTAACCATCTACAATCCACCTTCTCACCTTCCTGTTCTACCATACTGAGAACACAAGAAAAACAAAATCCTTTACAAACATGTATAGTCAATCAAAACAAATTTCCACATTGACCATGCACTCTCAATATATTTATCACATTCTGCATTCTGAGAACCACTATCTGGAGGTGGGTAGTATGTTCTATCATGAATCCTCTGGAATCATGGTTGATCATCATGCTGAGAAGAGATCAGCATAGTAAGTATTCCATCACATTTATATGCCGTGTCTTGTTCACCCATTCCCCAATTTATGGACAGTCTCTCAGATTCCCACTCTTCTCCACTTTGAAGAACTATAAGTATTTTCATGCATCCTTGGAATTTATTTGCTTAGGACTAATCCTTTCCATAACATATGCTACCTCTAATTGCCCCTCCCTGCCCCTCTCCTTTCTATTTCATTGCGTTCCACTTTGTTGAGGGAAGTGTATTTCTGTGCCCAACTCTCTGTGTCTGTATATGAGTGTATTCTCTCTTCTTCTGACCAGTTCAGATGAGAATAAGGTTTAAAGGTTAGCCTCCTCTCCCAGCCCCCTCATCCTTATTTGTATAGATGTCTATTTGTGTACCCTGATCATATGAAATAATTTTCCCTGATTTTCCTTTCCCTTCCCCTTCCCCTCACCCACTATATTTCTCTTCCATTCTCTTTCCTTTTTTTTCTTAAGATAATTAAGACATAACAGCACACTCCCTGGCCTTGTCTAATTGATCTGCCTCTATGACCCCAGATAATAATAGAGTTCTGAGGGGACACATGTATCATTTGAAAGTAAGTAGTTTATCCTTTAGCTCTTTATCATTCTTCATTCATGTTTACCTTTTTTATATATCTCTTCACTCCTATGTTGGTACTTAAGAGTTTCTATGAAGTTCTAATCTTCTCATCAGGAATGCTTGGAAGTCCTCTATTTTATTCAAGGTCCACTTTGCCTGTAGCATTATCCTCAGTTTTGATAAATAAGTTGAATTGGATGTAAGCCCATATCTTATGCCTTCTGGAATAATGCATTCCAAGCTCTCCACTCCTTTATAGTGGTGACTGCTAAATAATGTGTAAACCTGAGTGATTCCTTGGTACTTGAGTTCTTTCTTTCTGGCTGCTTGAATATTTTTTTAACCTAGAAATTCTGGATTTGGATTATGACATTCCTGGGAATTTTCATTTTGGAGTTTCTTTTAGGAAGTAAACAATACATTCTTTCTACTTCCACTTTCCCCTATGGTCTTAAGAGATCTGAGCAGTTTTCTTTTAAGATTTCTTGAAATAGGATGTCTAGACTTAATTTTTTTGGTCATGACATTGAGACAATGCAGTACTTCTTAAATTTTTTCTCCTTGATCTTTTTCCATATCAGTTGTTTCTGGTATTTTATACCTTACATTTCTTCTAATTTTTTTAGTCTTTTGACTTTGCTTTATTATTTCTTATTGCTTCATAGAGTCATTGGCTTCTATTCAGTCTATTCTAATTTGCAGAGAGCTTGTTGCATGGACAAAATTGTGCCAAGCTGTTAATTCCATTTCCACTTTCTTCCATAGCTCTCATTTCTTTTCCATTTTTTTTCCTGTGAGTACTCTCATTTAATTTTTTAATAACTGTTTAAATTCTTGCTTCATCTCTCTTAGGAATTTTAGATGAATTTTTGCCTAGGCTGATTTTTTTCTTTGAGGTTTTGCTTTTAAATATTTCAGTCATTCTCTTCTGGGTTTGGGAATTAAGTTTCTTTAAATAGCTCTTTATGGTGGGATTATTTTTGTTTGCTTGTTTGCTTATTTTTCTAGCCAACTTCCTTACCTCAGACCTGATGTTAGAGTTAGACTTTGAAACTTCTGTAGGGAATGTCTAGACTGACCTTGTTGCTGCTTCCTTGGGGTATTGAGAGTTATATTGGTCCAGGATCTCTGGAACTGGCTGGAGGCCAGCAAGCTTTCAGTGCTCCCATAGTGGTCTGACCCAGGGCCAAGTCTGATTGCTGCCTCCCCCCCCCCCCGCCCCAGTCTGAGTTCTGCAAATTCCTGATCTGGCTTTGAATCTAAACAAGAATACACTACTATTGGATTCAAGCCCATCATCAACCCAAAATGCTCTGTTCTTTCAGAGTGTCAGAATTGTGGGCTCTCCATTGGTCTGGAATTCCTACCCTACTTCCTCCTCTGCGGGCTGGGCTAAATACTAGAAATAAGATCCTGCTCCATGCCTGTGGTCTGAGCCATACCACTGCTACTGCTGGTGGTTTTTGAACTTCCTTTTTTCTCACTCAAGGTCATCGCACCCAGTAACCCTACCTGCATTGGCAGATCCTCTTCTCAGTCCACACTGAGTCTGTGCCCCAGAAATGGCTAGTAGGAGACAAAGCTACCAAGTCTCAGTAGCCTGGTATAGGTCTGGTGAGGCCAGGTACAGGTCTAGGAGTAATTATTCCCCCAGTGCATAGCCCTTCCCTAGGCACGACAGTGCAGGGAGGCCCTGCACTATGGTTCTGGCTTAACCACCTCTCCCTACCATATCTGTAGACCAACCTGTCCTGTCTGTCTTCCTTTGGTGAGTTATTCTTTATAAATGCTTCACTGTTTTATTTTTTCTACATTTCCCCAGAAGGATTCACTCTAGTGTATTTTCTAGGTCTGTTTATAGAAGTTTGTGGAGGGGAGATTGGCCATACTGGTTTCTACCATTCTACCACCTTGGGTCTATCTCCCAAAGTGATTTCTTCAATTATTTACACAAAGAATCCATATAAGGGAATATGTGCTAGATTGGAGTCAGACTTCGGCATAAATTCAGGCTCCACTTTGGTCTAGGTTCAGGTCCGGGTCACTTTGTGACCATGACAAGTCACTCGAATTCTCCAAGCCTTAGTTCCTTATCTGTAAAATGAATTAGATAGCTTCTGAGATTTTTTTGGCTCTAAATTTATGATCTCGTGATCCTATGAACACTTTCATGTTCTTCTTGTATTTTGCATTACTTCTTGTTAACTGGAAAAATTGAGAAAAAAACTAAATCTGCTTCTTTATGAAAGGTTCTGAACCAAACTGACATCCTGATGGGTAGAAGCATTTTTACGGCTTGAAATTAATTCAACAAATTTTCAAAAGAGAGAGGTAGAAGAATGAGCTTATAAAGACAACCTTATAAAGACGGGTTACTTTTATGCAAATGTTTTGATTCATGTCATACTCCATCTCATACTCCCAATGTGGCCATCATGGAATTCTCAAATACTTATTTATGACAAGGACACGAAGATCACTTTTATAAAGGCAAAATTCATTACTAGATAGAGGGGCAATGACAGATTTTGTCTTGGTTTTATTTTTGTTAGGGGTGTTTTTATACATTTTATAGACTGAGGCAGAAGGACATAAGTCTGGGTTATATTTGAATGGTAAGGCAAGATGTGTCTACACATCTAAAAACTTTTTCTGAGTATTTTGACTTTGTTAAGTACTAAGCAAGCAACACATCAGAAGTTCATGTGCAGATTCAAATTCTACAAACTACAGCAGATGTTGCACTTAGGGAATTAGTCTGATGAGTATAGAGCATCTGAGTGTTCTCTACCTGGTCCATTGGGAAACCGGTAATGGCAGCAGTTATTTGTCCCTCTAAGGACAGATAATCCCAGCATGCCCTATCTAGCTAATAGTTCTACAGTTCCCTCGGGAACATGCCACTTGGTAAGTCAAAGCTTTTGTTGTGTCTCCTTGTTATTGGAAGTAAAGATTGAGGTAGAAGTACAGGCAGAGGGTATTGGTGGAAGAAATTGGTGGGGTAGAGATAGAAATAACTTCTATTTTAGAAAAGAGCTCACCCACAGGAAAACACATAGTTCCTGCTAGACCAATCAACAAGTATTTCTTAAGCACCTACTAGCTGCTAAGCACTGTGCTAAATATTGAGGATATAGAGCAATAATGCAAATATTCCTATCTCAGGAAGCTTACTTTCTAATATGAAAAACAGCATGCATAGATAGATAAATAGATAGATACATAGATAGATAGATAGATAGGTAGATAGATAGATAGATAGATAGATAGATAGATAGATAGATAGATAGATAGGAAGGATAGACATGATAATTAAGTACATATTTAGGGGAATAGAAAAATAGATAAATAAATCAATAGATAAACATAAATAATGGGAGGGGAGGCACTAGCAGCACCTGTGGGGATCAGGATACATGCAGGAGATGGGAATCAGACTGCGTTTTGAGGAAAGCTAAAGCTTCTATGAGGTGAAAGTGAGAAAGGTGTCTATTCCAATCCCGGATACAAAGACAAAGACCAAGAAATATCTGAGGCTTTGGTAAAATTGTCTTAGTCTTAGTGTTGATAACAATTTCTTGCCATTACTATTAAAAAAAAAACCTCCCTTCCTGAGCATAACTGGTATTGATCAAATACCAATGATCTGAGGGCTTCTTACTCAGTCTCCCAATGAGTGAATATGAGTCCAGAACAGAATTTCCACTCCAAATTTGAGAACTGGAAGAAATGTTAACGATCATGTGGTCCATGCACGTCTTCTATTTCATGAGGAAGCTGAGGCTCCAACAGGTTAAATTATTTATTTAATGTCACATTTAAGCATGTAAATGGCAGAGCCAGGACTATAATCCATGGCTTTCTGCCTTTAAATCCAGTTCTCCTTCCACTATATCACCTTGCCTGTCTTAAACCCTCAGAGCATAAACCTCTAGGCAATTTATGATTAGATTGCAACATTAGCTATAGAATCAACTACAGCCGGTCAACTGAATCAATGCAGTATAACCATTGTGTGTGTAGACAGAGTGTAAAGCCAGCCAAGCCAGTTGATTAGTATTAGATAGATGAAAGATTGATTGGGCGATTGATTTTAAAACCTTTCTTTGGAGTTATGTAAATGTAATACTCGAGGTAAACCATACAATAACATCCAAGATCAGATACTATTAAGGTAGGAAAACATTAAGTTTTTTTTCTTGCCAAAGTACAGTAACCAAACAGAGGAGGTTTTGTGTGTGTGCATGTGTGTGTGTGCGTGTGTATGTGTGTGTTTGAGAATGGGTTTTGAAGAGAGCTAAAGCTTCCAAGATATTTTATTGTTGTTCAGCCATTTCAGTCATGTCCAACGCTTTGTGACCCAATTTGGGGTTTTCTTGGCCAAAAAAACCCCAAACTGGAATGGTTCGCCATTTCCTTTTCCTGCTCATTTTACAGAAGAGAAAACTGAAGCAAACAGGGTTAAATGATCTGCCTAGCATCAAACAACTAATAAGAGTCTGCGGGCACATTTGAACTCAGGTCTTTCTGACTCCAAGCTGGCACTCTTTCCACCATACCACCTAGCCTCCCCATTTGTAAGATACAGAAATATAAATAATAAAAGCATGAATGTAGGCCCAAAGGGAAAAGCAAGTGATCTTTCTGCTTCGCTTTGTTTTTGTTTTAGCTTAAATGTACTTGCTTGCTAAGAAGAGCTTGAGAATTAATTGGATTTTTAACTAAGCTTCAACATAGCTCTTGCATGCTATCTTTGACAGAGTCCCCTGAAAAGGCTTTTGTAGGTACAGGGTCCTCATAAAGGATTAAATATGTTATAAGGAATTCTTAGGCCCCAATCAGATAGTTATCTAGAATAATGGACTTGTCATTGAGCCCCAGATACAGAGCTAAAAAAAAAAAAGATTTATTCTCCTTGGCTTTTGTTCATTAGCGCTTTAGCTAGATATAGCTAAATTCAGAGTCTCTGGTATAAGTAATGAATCATCAGTCTGACTTTATGTGGGTGAGGCTTTCTGGTCAGTGTACCCTAGCAGATGAGAGACAAAATTGCTGATCGGTGGCTGCATAAAGATGGAACCCAAAAGCTGGTATCAGGGAGTAAAGGCCAGCAGTGAACAAGAGACCGGAAGATAAATGCCCAGAAGATACAATATGCATAGAAGAGACCATGAAGCAGTCTTCCCAACTCAGCAGGTGTGACTCTCAGAGGTGACATGCTCAATGTAGAATACAGATGCGATGCCAGCCAAGTACAATGAGCCCAGTGTGATACTAACTCCAGATTACATCATCACTGCCCCTCCTCCCAGCATCAAAGGTGTGAATTGCCTTGTCAACACATATGCCACCTGTGTCTGTGCTCTCCATACATATACCTTGTGATGTGCATTCCATATATATACCTTGGACATATAGGTTTCTAATGTGTCTCTTCACATATATTCCATAGCCATAGATGTTCCTTCTAGGCATGGTTCCTGGTCATGCGTGTTCCCTGCAAACAGTTATGTACCCTATATGTATGTTCACTGGTAACTTGTATTTTGTGCCACTCCAATTCAAGGTATGGTAACTATTGGAGAGTATTCATTTTATGTGCATAAGTGCTTTATTTATGTTAACTTAATTGATCTTTGCAATAACTCTGTAAAGAAGGTAGTTTTTTTTTACATTTTACATACGAGCAAACTGAGGCACAGAGAGGTTAAGTGACTTGCTAGTCACACAGCTAGTAATTACCTGAGGCACATTTCAAACTCAAGTTTTTATAACACTGAGCCCTGGAATCTATCCACTGCACCATTTTATTTGAAATTCTTTTTGATTAAATATTTTGTGTTAGTTATAATTTGCCCAATGGCTGGCTAACAAAAACACACATATAGGTGGGTGATTATTAACTATGGCATATGGTGTGTTCTGACTCACCAGGTGCCTCAAAACTGTGGTATCCACTTGTGAGAGCTGGTAACCCAAGGGAAGGGCAAGAAAAGAGCTAAAGGCCTAGATCTGTGATGAGCACTAACTCCCTATTGGGTTTGCATGAATTCTTTATTGCTCTTTTGAAGTGGAATTTATACATATAAATGAGGACTGTCAAAGTCAACTCTCTGGTGTACAAGGTCCTGCCACATTAATTTTCTTCATAAATGTGTGTATTCATTTGGACCATTTAACATTTCCCGGATGTTTAGTCATTTAGAGACACTCATTGACCTCAGTCTACATCAGGGCTGATTTTTGCCATTGGTCTCTTTATTTATTTGTTTTGTTTCTGTCAATCACTTATATGTGACTGTATTGGTGACTGTACTTGGTAATTTTTGCCATCAAATACAATACAGCTTCCATTCAGGAACTTGGCCCAGGCCACAAGTTTGTAGAAAGAAACAGCCAGTTTTCTATGTTGAATGAAGCCATACAATATGCAAAGGTATTGATAATGGGAGCCTGTTTGCGGAAGGAGAATATGAAAGGAAGAAGATTCTTTCTGTCCTCCAAAGTATAATGAGAAAGACAAAAGCATATTTTAAAGAGAAAATTATAATTATTTAATAATCATTAAAAATCTTAACATGTTTACTCTAAAAAAGTGAATATTCAACTATGAAGAAATTAGTTTGATAACCCTTCTCTTATACACAGCTGCTACAAAACATCAATAGCCCCCTAATGCCTAGAGCAGATGTGGGTAACCTGTGGCTCCTAGGTCCTCAAGTGCTGACCTTTGATTTAATCCAAACTTCACAGAACTAATCTTTTCATCCTCCCCCCCACCACGGCCTAGAGCCACAATGGACTGGTAGTGGCTTCATCAAGAGGGAGTAGGAAAACCATTCATATCCATTAATAATCATCAACTACTCACTTTTCAGACTAATGGGTGCTGTCCTTAGGAGAGGATGTTAATACATCGACATGGTGCCTGAAAGCCTGGCAAAGTAATAAACAGAACTCTGCTTAGGCTTTTGTAATTTCTGAGAGTTCTTTAAAAAATCATGCTAAGAGCCTGGAATAAGGATGGGTATCATCAATTAAAAAAATTTTAGGTTAAAGGAAAATAATTCTTGTAAGTACTATCCATTAAGTTTATTGATCATTATTGGACATTAACAGGTTAGCCAACTCTAGCTTTACCACAAGCATTCTACTATGAAAGAAACAGAGATTTTGCAGGGAATATGTTTCCTTTTGCCAGGATAACAATTTCCCTGATGATATTCCCTGAGGGGTTGTATGGTGCAGCAAATGAAGATTTGGACCTGGAGCCGGTGAGACTTAAATTCAAGCACTAATACTTACCGTTTGAACCATGTTCAAGTCACTTACTTTCTTGATGCTCAGAGTATAAAGTACAGTGGATTTGATGATTTTTGTTACTTAAGGTGCTTCCCACATCAGGATATACCTATATTGAAGAAATTACAGAAATCAACAAAAAAATGAGAGCTTGCTCATTGTTAATGATAATTTTTTTTTTTAATATAAAAGGGGCAAGAAGCACCTCACCACAAGGTCATTTTCGCAGGGATTCAAATTCTTAGGACATCAATGCAATCAAAATAAGGGAAGATGCATGGTGATTAGAGACAATAAAGGGAGGAAAATGAAAAGCTATTCTAAAATCAAAGTTCGTACTGTGATTATCATTCTTTAGGATTCAATGTGCATAAGACAGGGGACACTGCAGTTATTTTGTGTAACATTAACTTACTCACACTACAAAGTATATATCTGTTAAGGTACTTATTTAAAAGTCTAAATAAAAGCAAATATATTAAATCAGAAAACCAACAAAAGTCTAATGAATTGTAATTGAATAGGAAAATAAGTTTTTAAAGTCTTTTAGAGTTCAGAAGTCCAACTTTACCTAAATGTTAATCCCCTAACCATAGTATCTCTCTCTCTCTCTCTCTCTCTCTCTCTCTCTCTCTGTGTGTGTGTGTGTGTGTGTGTGTGTGTGTGTGTGTGTGTGTTCACCAATATCTGTGATTTCATTGCTGGAGGGAATTACTGGCAAGGAAATTTCCTCTACTGATCAATCAGCCAGTAAACATGCTTTAAGCTTTATATGCTAGACACTATGCGAAGCATTGAAGACCAGAAGAAAAAGCAAAAAATGTCCACAAGGGGCTTACGTTTTAATGGAGGAGAAATAATATACATAAAAATACATATACTCTGCAAAGTACTTAGCTTATGAAAATTTTTCAAGGAGGAGAGACAGGAGAGCCTACTCCTGGAAGAGTCATAAAGACAGATGATGGAAGTGCCTTGGAAAGATGTTAAAGCAAGTGCAGACATTCTGCAACTGATTCCAATTGGTTAGATCATGTGGTAAATAGGAGGATTTTTGACTGGCTTTAACACATTCTAAAAGGACAGAAGCCTCCACCATTTCCTCTTCAGCTCCATTATTCTTGGTTTGACCTTTTTTGCTAACTGTATCTTGTGAGAAACAAGGCTGTAAGGGGAGAGGCTTCAGTCTCTCCGCATTGAGGGCAGCATGTGGTCTGTGGATACAGGTCTGGGTTCTGTGTCTATCTTAACATTTGCTCTTTTTCCATTTCGAGTGAAGGGATTAGATACTCTGATCTTGTATATTTTTGAAGGTGAGGAGGTCATTAGATACTCTGATCTTGTATACTTTTGAAGGTCAGGAGGTCAGTGTCCAAATACCTGAATTTTGCTAAGAAGATCAAGTTATGATTTGGGGGACCTAGCCCAGAAGTAGCTGAAATAAGAACATATTTGGCAGTCATACATCTGTTTATGGACTTTGTGAGACTAATGCTATATAAGAACTGAGCTAAGTTTGAACCCACTTTCCCTAGAGACTGAGATGGGTTAAGGGAGAAAAAAAATACCCTTTTGGAAAAGAAAGTCGGTATTGAAAATTAAATTGAACTACCTTGTTACTTATTGGCACCTCCAGTGGGAAGGAAACAGTTGGTAAAAACTTGAGCAATAACATTAGAGAAGAGATATCCCATATCCCTCAGGAATGAAGGAATGAATGAATGAAATTTTGAGATTATATAAAATGATGAAACCATTTCACACAATATTGAAGGGGTTATGATCTATAACTGTGGAGGAATTACACAAAGAGATACAAGGTCCGTGAAACATCAAAGTATTTGGAAAATATTAGCGCCTATGTTCAGAAAGGATGAACATTTCTCTAGAAAATGAGTTGAAATTCAACAAAATATCCTTAGTCCACAATCACAGGAATGGATGATCCCATTTGATTTACTTTACTTTGGAGGCAGAATGGTACAAGAGAAGTAATATTTGGCTCTTCCTCCCTGAGTGAATGAGGACAAGTCAATGACTCTCTCTGGGCTTCAGTTTTCTCATGTATAAATCAAAGGGATTGGACTAGATGATCTTGAAGGTCTCCTCTCCTTTTAAATCTAGGAGCCTACGATCCATGTATTATTCTCATTCCCCTCAGGCTCACAGCTGTTTAGATCTCCTACTACAATTTTCGTTTGTATGTAGGGTGAGATAATGATATGTGACTAATGCTGATGACAATGTGGATGCCGTAAATTAGTTTAGGGGAGACTATTGGTAAAAGGCCATTTGGTTTCACCGACTTTCAAATGACTGCACTTTGTCTCTAGAGCTCATTTGAGATAGGGCGATTCATCTTTTGCTAACAGCCTTATTGCTGGGAATCTGAACTGAACGTTGGATGTTCCAGCACCAAAGGCATGCTATGGTCAATGGGGTCACAACGAGTTAGACACCACTGAACAACTTAATGACAACAAATAGGCCATTGTTGGATAGATCTATTTTTTAAGAAGATTCTTCTCCATATTGAGGCAAAATCTTCCTTATTATAACTTCTACCCAATTGGCTCTAATGCTGCTCTCTGGGATAAGCAGAATATGTCTGACCCCTCCCCCTTTTTTATAGAATAGTCCTTCAAATATGTGAAGACAGGATTCATGTTCCACCCAAGTCTTCTCTTCTCCAGAACAAAGAATCTTGGTTTCTTCAACAAATCTAATACAATGTAGTTTCAAGTCCTCTTACCATTCTTATCCCTCTCCAAAATCATAGGAAAAGCAAAATCAGGTCCTTATGTAAGAATCATCCTCATTTAACAATGGAACCCCAACTTCCTACAGCTAGGCAGTTTATTAATCCAAGCTGACTACAATCATCATTTGCCCTGAAATGTCACTAGAACAGTCTATAGATAAATGGAAACAGTAGTTCATTTTTCTGAGTCAATCTAATAGAAACTTCATCTTTAAACTGTTGTTCTTGTACATGTCAATTATAGAGATATTCCTTCCACATCATGGGGGTGAGGGGTGCAATGTCTCTGAGATCTGACAAATCTGCATAAAATAATAACTGGGCTATCACTGTTCAGTTGTGTCCAGGCCATGTCTTTCTCCAATTCCTTTTACTGATGAGAAAGCTGAGCCATACACAATAAAGTGACTTGCCCAGGGTGACACAGTTAGTAAGTATCTGAGACCAGATTTGAACTCAGAAAGAAGAATTTTTCTGAGTCCAGGACCAGCACTCTGTCCAGTGCACCACCTAGCTGCTACTTCTTTACAGATGTGTGAGAAAAGTGTTTTTAAAATATCAGTTATTATTAATCGTATTTGAAAGTTGACTAATGATAAGGCAACTGAAAAGAGGAGGGAAGGAGAAAGGTCAAATAACCAACTTAAGAAAAATGTTGAGGCAAGAATACAGTGTACATTCTACCCTCAGTCATATCAGTGGACTTTTCTTTTTCCTTTTCTTTTCCTCTCTTCTTTTTAATTCTAATATTCTATCAATGTTGTATGGATGCAAGCCATAGAACACTGCAGGGCAATGGGAAAGCCCAGGAAAGATGTCAGAAGGCTGCAACATGTAATAAATAAAGAACTTCAAAGATCATAGGATCATCAATTTAGAGGATATCTAGGCCATTAAACTCATTTTACAGATCTGGAAACTGAGACAGAAGGGAGTTAAGTGACTTATCCAGGCCTTCCTCTCCCCACAAGTGGTAAGGGAACAATTTGGTACAATACTTTGGTTCTGAGGGAGCTTAGGAGGCCAGGAGGAAGAAAAAATGCTGTATAAACCAGACTTATCTTTCAAACTTTGAGTCCCTTTGCCAAGTCAGTGTTTACATTAAAATATGTATTCTCCATAAATGCAAAAAATTGGGCATGAAAGAAAGACTAATTTAAATGTATTTGTTTATTTCCATCAATTGACAAGTACAGGGTCTCCCAAAAATTCTTATACCAAGACTTTTGGGATATTCCATAGCAGCTTTAATAGCTTAAAACTGCACTGGGATTTTTGGGACACTGTACTGATTATGCCCAGAATGATTTCACAGATGAATTTAGACAGAAAATGCTTAGGAGGGAGGTGAATAGAGAAATGGTTACTTATTAGCCAGCAAGCAAGCCTTACCATTTCATTGAATCGTAGCATTTTTAGAGCTGGAAAGGCCCCTAGAGAACAGGAGTTCTTAACTGTTTTATGAGTAATGGACCCAATTTGTCAATCTGGTGAAACCTATTGACCTGTTCTCAGAATAGTCTTTTTAAATGTATAAAATAAAATTTAATGTTAGAAAGGAAACAAATTATATTAAATATTAAAATAATATATCAAAATATAAATTATATTAAAAGTTATCAAAACTTTTTTCAAATGCTCACAGACCCTATCTTAAGAACCTCTAATCTAACCCATATCCCTAGGAGGAACTGAAGTACAAAGTAGGGAAGTGACCAGCCCCAGGTTAGAGACATGAGGATAACACTTGAATCTGACCATCCTAGTTCATTGCTCTTTCCCCTAAACCCTGATGTCCTTTGAGGACTAGGGCAACTTCATTCCTAATCAAGGTTCTCATTCTTGGTCTAGAGAATAACATGCAGATATTAATAGCCTAATCTATTCTCTGGTTGTAATTAGTAAGAGGAAATTACAAAGGATAAAAAAAAAAGATGCCCTCATCAGAGGAGCCTTCTTTAATCTAGTTCATAACAGGATAATGTTTTACATCTGCTTCTGAGGCATCCCAAAGGGAGAGTTTTTATTATTAGCATTGCTGGAGTTGTTCTAAGGCTACCATATGCCTTTGGAAAATCCTACTGACAGCCATGGCTATGGTGATGTATTGAAATTACAAGTGCTGATAAGGTATCAGCAGCCTCACCTGTTCTGACTATTCAAAAAAGACTAAAATAGAACTTGGAAGGTAATGAGTGGGATATGAGGGGGGAGGGGAGAATGGAGGAATAGAACATGGCTTTTTTTTTAATGTTCTAGAAGAGAAAAGTAAAATCCCCCCAAACATCTCTTTGGCCACTTGTTTTCCTCCTTGGTTCTAGATATTACATTTAAATAGAATGTCACTTGCAGGAAAATGGAGAGGCACATTGTGGCTATGAACAGGTTACAACATTTTACAAATAAGGAATTATGAAGGAAAAGTAAAAGATGACATCACAGAGCCATTGAATCAAAAAAGAAGATGAGTTGATCACATGATGAGAACAAGGGTTAAAAGTTTCATAGTCTGTCTTCTGCATTTATATACTCACAAAATCAAAGGAATTCAAGGAAATCCCATTGGCTGGACCCCTAATAAAAAACTTGTAGGAGGATATAGACGATAGTCACAAAGGCCGGGCAGACATGGAGAGGTTGCTATTGACATCACTGGAAAGGACAAGACTATGCTGATGGAGACTATGGATCCATTTATGCATAAATTCACTCAAAAATTTTTTTTCAGACTTTAGGGGACCAAAAATGACTCAAAATTTCCCTAATCTAGTTAGAAAGACTAGGATAGGTGAATAGCTGAAGTAAAAAATATCATATGTTTGAAATGCTGCTATTAGAAATTCATTCACTTTGGTTAAGTAAACTCTCCAGACATTCCTTTATTATTATTATAATATTATAATAATTCCTTTATTATTATTATAATATTATATAATATATCATATATATTATATATGATATAATAAATATAATGTTATATAATATATAATAATTTCTTTATTATTATAATATTATAATAATAATTAACATGGAAAAGCAACGTGGATTTGCTTGAAGTTTGGAAAACCTGGGTTTGAGTTCTGCTCTGTGGCCATGGGCAAGTCACTTAACCTTATGTGCGTCTACGCAACTGTCTAAGAAGAATTAACCCACTCATCTCCCATCCTAGCCCCTAAGTCAGTTGATTGGTGGTTGAATGAATAAAAACTAGCACTCAGTTCCTCTTATCTATTTGGCCCCACACACCAGACCATTTATCATCTTCACATTCTATCTGGGCAATATGGATCAATGAGAAAGAAGAAAATATATGTACTTATAAAGCACCTTAGGGTTTGCAAAATGTTTTCCTCCTAACAACTCAGTCATGTAGGTGATAAAAGGATCATTAGCTATGTTTTACAGAGAAGAAAACTAATTTGTTGTTCTTCAGTCAGGTCTGACTCTGAGACCCCATTTGCCATTTCCTTGCCAAAAACACTGGAGAAGTTTGCCATTTCCTCCTCCAACTCATTTTACAGATGAGGAAACTGAGGCAAATAGGGTGAAATGACTTGTCCAGATCACACAACTAGTAACTGTCTGAGACCGGATTTGAATTCTGGTCTTCCTGACTCTGGCCCTAGTGCCCTATCATATACTGTGCCACCCAGCTGCACCCAAGAAAAGTAATACTGACATTAAATGACTCGCCCACACTCACAGAGTCATTTTAATGTCTGGAACAGGATTCAAACCCAAGTTTCTTGACTTGAAATCCAGCCTTCTTTCAAGCGTGCCAGCCCGTGTTCCATAATACCAGAATGAAAATAGCTGTGAGAGGAAAAACGCATCAAATCAGCCAAGTTTGAATTAGGGACATGAGACAATGTGACTAAGGGTATGTTGTGGGGGGCGGGGTACGTTAGTGTTAGGGAGTGTTTGAGTGTTGGGTGGGTAGGGTGTGAGTGCAGAGGGGTTGTAGGTGTGGATGTGGGAGTAACGGGGTGGGGGGGTATTTGTGTGCAGGGGTAAGGTATATGAGTGGAAGGATGTGGAGGTGGGTAAAGGTATGTGTGAGGGGGTAGGGTGTGTGTAGAATGTATGCGTATGGGTGTGTGTGTGTGTGTGTGTGTGTGTGCTCAAGGAAGAGAGTATAGATACAAAAAGGAAGAAATAGGTGAAAGAAGAAGAGGTTAGGAAGTCTAGGTGAAGGTGCCCGAAAGAAGTTCTCTTTCCTGTTGAAAACACCCTATTGTTTCTCTGTGCCCACTTTATTCCTGTTTAGATAAAACATTTGAAATCCTAAGAGTTCACATTGCTATGGCCCTTTACAATCTATAACCGACTTTCCCCCACAGCAATCTTTGGGAGGAGGATCATATCATTTAGAACTAGACAGAATTTTCATATCATTTCATCCAAACCCATCATCTTACAAGTCAGTCATGTCGTAGTCTTGTCTCCTTATCTCGGAGAAGGGGACAACTGAAGACTGGCTAGGTGAAGTGATGACCAACGTCCCCCAGTCAGTGAGGGGTAGAGCCAAGTCTTAAGCTCTTTTATTCTGAATGAGTTCAGCATGGTTTGCGCTTCACCAGGGGGCCTCTGTATTTTAAGGGCTCAGTTGATTGGACAGGATCATCTCAGCTCCTCTGAGCAGCTGACAAATGAGAGGTAAAAATCAATAGGAGTTGAAAGCCTATCTAGCTTATGTTTGCATCCACCGTAGACAGCCAGTGAGAGGACACAGTGTGCCTGAAATAATTGGCCCTAATGATCTATCTGTAGTTGTTCCAGGCAGCAAAAGTTTTGCTGAAGCTGAAATTTTGGCCCTTAGATCTGGGTATAACCTTTCTAAATCAAAATGGAGATTGAGGTTAAGGAATGGTGTAAGTGTGCCAAAGATTGTCATTGGCCACGTGTCCACTGTGCATGAGTAATTAAAGATGGCAGGTACCAATGCAACAAACCTTTGTATTATTATGGTCATTGTAATTATTATTATTGTTAGCCAGAATAAGAAGTGAAAACTAGCTGAAAAGTTGTTCAAAGTGACTAGGGAAGTTTTCATATCCTTTTATCTTTCCTAATTTAAATTAAAACCTTCAAACCTTTATATTATGATTACGATTATTAACCAGAATAAGAAGTGAAAACTAAGAAAACTTTTAAAAGTTTTTCAAAGTAATTAGGGAAGTTTTCATATCCTTCTATCCTTCCTAATTTAAATTTAACCCCAATGTCTTTAGCAGCCATTATCTGATCTCCATTATTTTTCCATATACTATTCTTTGAAGGATTGGAGCATTATAAATTTCATTAATAGTAATGGAAAAATTATAGTATCAATTTGCTCCAAGTCATATATATGCTCTTTGCTCTTAGTACAACTGAACCCTTCTGAAATTGTTGTGTGGATGAATGGGAACTTTTAAAAGGCAAAATCACTTTGTTTACTGTAACACTATGTGTTCAGCAAAGAGAAGGAAGAGGTCCTATAAGAAAAGCTAAAGTGATGGCTCCATTAGTCAATGTACTGGGTCTTTAGTTTCTGTGTGTTTATTCCTTCCACAGTGGTTCAAATTGATTTATTGTACAATCTTGACTTTTTTTTATCATTTTATTTTAGGCATCTTTCACTAAAGGGACTGACCACAATTCCCTATGGTAGTTCCAGTAATAAAAGAAGTCTGCTAATGTGGTTTTCTCCATAGACCATTTAATATTCATCATACCTGGACAACCTAAGTGATTTATGGAATTGATGTTAAAGAAGAAACCTTGCAGATAAGTTCCCAAAGGGATGTTTCAGGTGTGGTTAATGAAACATTATTATCACATGATTACATCAGATGATCCACTAGGCAGCTCTATAGAATGGAGACAGCGCAAGACTTTCAATCAGAAGATAGGGACTTTGAGTCCCCAATCTGTCACTTACTAGCCATATGACTTTCTCTGTAAGAAAGTAATCATGATGCATAAATGAGAGGGCCCTATGTACTCCTTAAGACTTTGAATTTGCAGAGTTCTTATTCCTAAACCAGGGGCGGGGAACCTGAAGCCTTAATGCTACATGTGGCCTTCTAGATCCTTAAGTGCAGCCTTTGGAATAAATCCAATTTTTTTTTTAATTTTTACTTTTAGTTTGCAACACATAATTCTACATAATTCTGAGTTCCAGATTTTCTTCCCTCCCTTCCCCCCTCCCTCCCCAAGATGGCATGGAATCCCATATAACTTCCACGTATAACTTGGCATTGAATTAATTTACACACTAGTCAAGTTGTGGAGAAGAATTATAACCAATGGAATGAATCATGAGAAAGAAGAAACAGAACCAAAAAAAAAAACCCCAAAAACACAACCCAACAATGAATACAAAAGAGAGAAAAAAAGGGGGGGGGACAAAAAGGCGAGCATGAAGTGTGCCTCGATCTGCATTCATACTTCATAGTTCCTTCTCTGGATG
>CM053625.1:49086919-49116285 GCA_028646595.1 Phalanger gymnotis | reverse complement strand
GGATGGAGGGAAATATAGTTAGCCTTTCACAACATGAGCATTGTGGAAGTGTTTTACATAGAAATGTGTTGAATTGCTTGCCTTCCTAGGGAGGGTGGGTGGGAAGGGAAGAGGGTAGAGAATTTGGAACTCAGTTTGATGCTGAGAAATAACCACCTTCTTCCCTATCCTCTACCCTCTTCATCCCCCTTAGTATCAAACTTTAAGCTGGAAGGAACCACAGAGGTCATTTAACCTAAACCTCTCTTTATAGAGATGAGAAAACAAAGCCCCAGGAAGATGAAGAGGCTTGTACAAAGTTGCATAGATAGTAAACATGATGTAGGTCCTTTGTCCCTGATCCAGAATTCTTCCCCTTCTACCCTTCCCCAAAATGATGGGGAAAAGGACAGAGGAAAGTTTAAAAAAATCTGACATGAATCCAGCAGAGTAGACTCATAAACATTTTTAAATCGTAGGATTTTGTATTTCTTTCTTTCTTTTCCTTTCTTCCTTTCTTTGTTTCTTTCTTTTTCTCTTTCTTTTTTCTTCCTCCCTTTATCTCCACCTCCCTTCCTTTATTCTGTTCTTCCTTCCTCTCCTTCATCTTTCTTTCCTTTTTTCTTCTTCTCTGAGACCTCCCTCCTTCCTTCCTTCTTACCTTTTCCCCTCCCTCTTCCCTTCCTTCCTCCTTTCTTTCTTCCTTTCCTCCTTTCCCTTTCTCTTCCTTTTCTTCTTTCCTTTGTTCCTTCCTCTCTTCCTTCCCTCCCTCCCTCTACCTTTCTTATCTTCCTTCTTTCCTTTCTTTCTTCCTTCCTTCCCTCCCTCCACCCATACTTCCTTTCTTCCCTGTCTCCACCCTTCCTTCCTTCTTTCCATCCCTCCCTCCACCTTTCTCTTCTTTCTTCTACCCTTCCTTCTTTCATCTTCTTTCCTTCCTTTCTTTTGTATGAATATGAATATCGTGACTCATTCAAGGTTGTTTTCCGGGTTAGGAGGCCCTCTTTCACAGTGGTGGCAGCAAGGTAAGGTGAAAAAGTACTAAAAATCATGTATTCTTAGAGAATTTATTCATGCTAATTTCAAAGCATAATTCCAAATGACCTAAGAGCTAACACACTAACAAAGAGAAACTGAACCACACCCATATTTACATTCTTGCTGTAAAATTAACTCAAAACATTTAAATAAATTGTAATTATATAAGGAAAGCCCAAAGGTTCACCTAAAAGAGACAAATAAAGGTATTAGATGATTTGGTTTTGTGATATGCCCAAAGACAACAAGAAATATCTTCATACAGGACCTTTGACCATCTTGCCTTGGAGTTCTCATAATTAATATAAACAAACACACCAACAAGAAAGTAACTGCAGCTTATGTGCTAACCTTCTATTGCAACGAATGAAGCAAAAAGATTGTATGATAAGAAATTATAAATTAAACCGTAATTCAGTGACAATGCAAAAATAGATATAGGGCTAGTGGTAAAAAATGGGGCAGCCAGGTGGCACTGTGGATAAAATGAAGGGCCTGGAGTCAGGAAGAATCATCTTCCTGAGTTAAAATCTGGCCTCAGACACTTACTAGCTTTGTGATCTTGGGCAAGTCAATTAACTGTCTTTGCCCTAATTCCTCATCTGTGAAATGAGTTGGAGAAGGAAATGGCAAACTGCTCTAATATTTTTGCCAAGAAAACCCCAAATGGGGGTTTTTGAAATTGAAATGACTGAACAAAAAAGTAGTTTTAAAAAAGACTGTTAGAAAATATTATCTGAGATTAAGGAATTAAAGGGGTCAAAGGCTTCTAAATTACAAAAAAGAAAAATACTTCTCCAAGGAGAGGATAAGGAATCCCCAATCTACAGTGAGGCTTCCATGATGCCCCCTGAAATGAAACTGACCATATTTTGATAGGAAAGTACTGCTTATGGATATAGAAGCCATTTCTGAAGCAAATCAGCAAAAAAAGCAAAAAAATTCTCAGGTCGTTGGCAGCTTACCTCGAGGCCAAAATTTATAGCAAAGAAGAAGAAAGGAGATTACACATCTGCCAAACTACCTGAAAAAGGTGTGCTATTGCACAGATTCAAAATCACCTTGTCCTTTCCTAAGTTCCAAGTAGAGCTGATTGCTGGCATTTCCTTTAATTGCCTCAATCACATCTAGCCTCTTAAAGCCTCTAACCCCTTCAATAATCATATCAGAAATGTGGAAATGGCACAAAAGAAATGGACAAAAGACATTGATTTATTCTAGGGAAACATAGAATTCTCAGGGAATAAGTAATAATAATAATAATAATAATAAGGGACCCATCTCTGGAACTGTTTTCAACTTCTGCTTTCAACTGTCCAGCTCTCACACACATGCTCTTTCCCTGTTGCTATTGTTCCTACTAGAACTCATAAACTCATGGTATCAAAGATAGAATAGACTGTAAGGCCCATCTAATCTGATGATTCCCTCAAATCATTTCTTGTTTAAAGGAGCTGATTTAAAATTAATTTGTGGGTGTTGGAGAGAATGTGACCACAACATATACTGTATATCAAAGTGCTTATTATCTTAGGGAGAAGGGAGGCAAAGAAGGGAGGGATAAAATTTGGAACTAAAAATTTTATTTAAAACATGAAAGTTAAAAATTGTCTTTACATGTAATTGGAAAAAAATGAAATACTAATTAAAAGAAGAGAATGCTATCTTGTGGTATACTGATAAACATTTAACAATGGATCCCCCCACCAAAAAATGCATGTGGGACACACTTTTAAGTTTGATCTGCTTTATTTGCTTTTTCTCCATCACTTTCTTTAGTCTAAATAATTGACAAAATAATAAATCAAGATCTGATTTGTGGTTTTCTGATTTCCATACTGAAACTACCAATCAGCTCCCCCCAGCTGACTGCAGCAAATCCCTGTCTTACGCACACCACTTCCTCTTTCTGATAATCAGTTTCTGTATCTTCAAGATAAAAAGGTTTAACTAGATTTAACAATATACAACAGCAATAACAGATTGCATTTATATAACAGTTAAGGTTTGAACATTGAGCTCTCCATATGTTATCTCATTCAATACTCACAGTAACCCTATGAGGTAGATGCTATTATTATCCAATTTTACAGATGAAAATGTGGAAGTTGAGAGAGGCAACATAACTTTTCCAGGGTCACAAAGCTAATAAGCATCTGAAGGAGGATTTGAACTGAGTTCTTTCCAAGTCTATTCTCAATTCTATTCAACTATTCCCAAGTCAGATTCAACACTCTAGCCATAAGTTTTTAATACACACAAAAACCTGTTTATTTTGCAGAAACTTTTTTCACCCTTCAGTAAATTCTCTGAGTTTTTCTTCAATTGTGACTTGTCTTAACTTGCTTCAGAGAGATTGGCATAATCTTGAATCAAAGAATCTCAAGGTTCACTGAGGTCTCAGAAGCATGGGTTGCGCAGGAGCCTGACTCAGGAGAGAAGATTATTAAATTTCCAATGTAAGCATTTACACTTTGGAAATCTAGCAAACATTACAAACTAGGGCTTAATTTATGGTTTTGTTGGTTGTCTAGACTTAAGAAAGTGATGGAGAAAATGTTAATGCAGGTTAAACTTGAAAGTGTATCCTATGTACATTTCTTGGAAAGTCAATTGTTAAACATTTACCAGCACATTCCTACTCAGAGGTCATCTAATTCAATCCATACCCAAGAATTAATCTTTTTACAACTTTCCCAATAAGTGGTCATCCAACTTTCACATGGAGGACCCAGGTGATGGGAGACATATTATCTTCCAAAACATTCATTCTATTTATAGCCAATGTTAATTGTTAGGAAACCTTTCTACCTTTCTTCATGGTGAAGTGAAGTCTTCCTCCTTATAACTTTCACTTGCTGGTTCTAGTTCTAGCCTCTGGGGTCAAGCAAAGTGGATTTAACCCTATTCCTACACAGTAACTTTTGAACTATTTGAAGAATGTGACTATTCAGTTAAGTTAAATTCAACATATATCTATTGAGCTAATACGTACAGGCTGCCACACTAGATGCTGATGGCATAAAGATCAAATGATACGGTCCTTGTCCTCAAGAAGCTTATGATCTAATCAGAAAGTTAAAGAATATACACACTTGTGTATGACACAAGGAAATATGTAATAAGCACCAAGCATGACTCTAGACAAAGTGCTATATGGAAGTAGGAGATCACTTTAAGTTGAGAAGGCTCAAGGAAAGCTTCATGGAAAAGGTGGTATCTGGACTGGGCCTCAAAGAAAAGAAAGAATTTCAGCAAGAGGAGTGCATTGCAGCCATAGAGGATGCCCCATGCAAATCAGTGGACGTAAGAGAATATAGGATGAAGTCAAGGATCAGTCAGTTGTCTGAAGTATGGAATATATGAAGGGGCAAAGTATGAAATAAGATTTAGAAAGATAGATTGGTGCCAAACTATGGAGGGTCTTAAAACCCAGATAAAAAAATTTCAGTTTATCTTAGAAGCAATGGAGAGCCTCTGAGAACAGCCTAATGGCATGATCAGACCCATCCAATATTTTAGTAGTTGTTTGGAAAGGGGAGAAGCTAAAGGCAGATTGACTGATCAGAAGACAATTAAGAGTCCAAGCAAGAAGTGATGGTCCTAGACTAGTGTGGTGTTTTGTGTGAGTATAGTGGGGGGAGATGGATTTGTAGGATGCTGTAGAGGTCAGATTAACCAGTCTTGACAACTTATCAAATACAGAATGATGGAGATTGTGTCTAAGGTGGCTCTAATATTTCAAACTTTGGTAACTGGGAAGATGGTAGTGATCATCCTCCTAAGTCAGCTCATTTAAAGATGAAAATTCTCCAGTTCTTCCCGCTTCCACCGATGACCAAATGGAATATTTTCAAGGTGGATCACCATCCTCTGGCTGGGCTCCAGATTATCAATGCCCATTCTAAAATGTGATGCCCTGAACTAAACATATTACCCTAGATATGGTCTGACCATGGCAGAGAATTGTAACTAGTAGTGAGGAGCGGGGGGAAGCCGAGAAAATAGCTATCATTTATTCACAACAATATTAGGGAGAAGAAAATTAGATTGATAAGAAAACATTTCTGGAACCTAACTTATGCTCAAGATGTCAGGCAGCAGTGTCTTGCATGTCCTGAAACACCTTGTATAATAGGTGATCTGGGGAAATAAATTTGCATGCAGGATGATAATGCTTGATGTATTTTAGAAGCAGCCAAAGCTCTCCTCTCTGGGAGGTGATCTTGCTCATACATTTTATTCCCAATTGTACATGTGATTAATAAGCACAGGGAAATTCAATTCAAATAAACTACTTTGCATATTAAAAAACACACACATTCGCTTATGAAATGAGTTTTAAATGAGGCAGCAAATGCCAAATAAGCTTGCAAATGAATTATTGCCACAAGTCAGAAACTTAAAAAGTGGTCTGGGGTGTCTTCTTTTGGTAAAAAAGAAAATAATGAAAAGGTATATGAGAGAGGGAGAAAATAATTTTGTATATGGAGCTCCTGATTCAACCCCAGCCAAAAGACTGCTGAGATGAAATTCAGGAATATGAATCTAATTACAGGGCTAACCCAAAGAGAAAATGGTGAAACGGGAAAAATGTATCTTTGGTCCATTCAAGTAGAACGTGCTTTAGAAAGGCTTTGTTATCCCCCTAATTATGAATGATCTTTCCCTCAAATTGTATTGTATTTATTTACATGTTTAAATGTTGGGGCAGCCAGGTAGCACAGTGGTACCAGTGGTACCAGAGCACCAGCCCTGGAATCAGGAAGACATGAGTTCAAATTTGACCTCAGACACTTACTGTGTGATACTGTACAAGTCACTTAGCCCTGATTACTTAAAAAAAAATTAAAAATAAGTGTTGTATTCCCCACCTGCTACTAGAATGTAAGCTCTTTGGAAGGCAGAGGATTGGAAAAAGGGTATCTAATCTTTCTTATCAGTAAGGGATAAAGAATAAGTCTGCAGATAAGGAATTTTCTCTATAAATGTGGACTGGTAATTTCACTGAAATTTAGAATCTTAAAGAATAATAGTAACATTGAGAGATTAAAGGACTTTCCCAGGGTCACATAACTAATATATGTCAGAGCAGAGACTTCACCTGAAGACTTCCTGATTCTAAGCCCCGCCACGTGGCCTCTCTCAAATTCTTGTTGGATTGAATTGAATTTGAACCCTAAAGCTTCTCCTTTTTATATCCTGTGTGGCATCTTCTTCCTTGTCTTCCTGACCTGTCCCTACCAGTCCCCAATAGTGTTTAGCTTTCTTTGTAACCCCTACACTGAGCACAGGGACCACTAATGTTTGTTTTAATGTGTTTATGTAATAATAGGATAAAAAGTGGTAAAAGAATGCACAGAAATTATGAGAAAAAGGAGGAACTTTCATGAGCTGACGGAAATCAACCAGATAATATGGAAACTAGGACTTTGCCATGCTGATTCTTGATGGTCTCAGAAAAAAAAGTAAACGCAAACTCTGGATGACTATTGCAATTAAGAGCAACTTCCTTCGTCATAGCTCAAAAGCATGTGAGGAAGAATTTGTCTTTAGGAAGCAGGGATCAACCTGGTCTGCTAAGCTTGGGGCTCACTGGTCATTGACATTTTCACCCTGCCTTGGCTGCATTGTTAACCAGAGTGGCTGTCATTACTCTAGCAACTGCCACTTCTTTCAGAGTTTCTAAAAAAAGAGCAGAGAAGCACAAAGTATCATAATGCTAAGTGCTTGATTCTGCAAAAGTCAGCGTGTTTTCAAGATGGAGGCAATCTGATCTCCCACCCCTGGGTCATGGTTTCTTCCTTCTTCTTCTGATAGCTCTCTCCATGAATAATCCTAGAGACTTCACACAGTTCATGATTTCAGGGCCATTTGAATCCTGGGGAAATGTCTGAATATCTATGGTTACCCTGACACAGTATTACACTATGATCCTAATTATCATCCAGCAGGTGGGAATCTGGGGACTAGGAGGTCTTTCCCTTGGTACCTGAAATGAAGTCACATGAGTAGCTATAATTCTTCAAGGGAAAAGACTCGGCAAAAGAGCTTTCGATTGAATAAGCAGTAATTAATAATAGTAACATCATAATCATCAACAACTCATGTTCATAGAGCTTTATAACTTACAAAGTACTTGCTTAGCAATTGTCTCAAGGGTAAGTAATTCAAGTATTATTATCTCAATTTTACAGACAAGTAAACAGGCTCAAAAAGGAACATGGCTTGTGCAATATCAAAAAATCAGTTGGAACCTCAGCAGAGCTTCTGAAGAGATTCATAGATTCACAAGATGTAAATATAGGTTCTTTAACCTATTTAATCTATCTTTTTTAGATAGGTTGAGGATGAGATTTCAGATGAGGAAACTGAGGGCCACCAGAGGCAAAGTGACCTCTGCAAGGTCACACAGCAGCAAGGAGGAGACATTCTGGGATTTAAATTTGTTTCTGAATGCTTCTTTTTCATCCAGGCTGGGTCTTTCTAATGGCCCTAAGAGATTTCAGTGTTAAACAAGTAAATGTCTCTTGATTTTTAATTGGTGTTCTTTTAGCTATTGTTATAGCCCTGGGATTTCACAAGCCTAGGGAACTCTTTCCAAAACACAGAACAACTCATTTGTAAGTTGCACAGGCTTAAAGAACTGTCTGCGGTACTGAAAGGTTTAGCGAACTGTCCATGGTCAGAGAGTCAGCCAAAGAGCAGAACTCCCCCACTTTTAATGTGTCAGAATATCTGGAAGTATTGTTGGGGAACTTGATGTTCAGATAATGATTCTCGAGGTATTTGTGTTTCCTGTGTTTAGTTATTCACATTGTTCTAGTCGACACAGACACTAAATGAGAGGGCATGTTTTCAAAAATAATTCCTTAGGCAAGCGGTTAATTCATTCCAGTGTTCTGTTATCCATTAAGTTTAACAAGTAATATTTCCTGTGGATTGGAATGCCTCACCAGAAAAAAAAAAATGTTTGTGCATTCGTATTGAAATTTCCTCGGGGGTCTGGGGAATGTTGCATGTGACTGGAATTCAAGAGACCTAGGACCAAAGCCTTTCTCAGACAATGATCTCCTAACATATTTAGAGCAGCCCCTTTAACTAAAAATGTGCCTCCATTTCCCTATTTATAAAATAGCGATGATTTTAACTTTAATGGATTGTAGAATCATAGATTTAGAGCTAGAAATTACATTAGAGATCTAACACTTTATAAACAAAGAAATTAAGCCTAGAGAGGTTAAGTGATTTATTTAAATTCACATAGGGAGCAAGGCTGGGATTCAACCCTATGTCCTCTGACTCCAAAGTCAGCATAGAGCTTTTTTATAAGATGAAAAGGAGAGCTGGTGCTGGAATGGAGTCTTCTTTTGCATACCAAGAGGATTATAACAGCACTGGGGAGGAAGGCAGCGAAGGCAACTTTTTTTAAATCTTCCCGACATCTCACTTTTCCTGCCAATAGGAATAGCCTTAAAAAGAGGAAGACTAAATGGCCAGCCATGTAGTGTCACTTGAGAAAGTGTCAGGCAGGTATTACTATCCTTATTTTACAAAAAAGAAATTGAGATTCTCTATCCTCAAATCTTTCTCTTGCTTCTTCTCTTTAATGGCCTGAAATTGTACCATTAAAGATTTATTTCTTTGAGACTTCAAGGTTTTGTGGTTTTCAAGAGACTCATTGAAATGGAAAGGCCACTGGAAAGGGGCATTTAAAGTAACAATGACAACAATAATAAGAATTGGCAGGTATAGTTTGCCAAGTGCTTTAAATGCAAGATCCTAATTCCTTAATTGGGATTAATTAATAGCCACTTCAGCACAGGCTAAGTAGATAAGGATAAGGAAAGGATCTAGGGATACTGCAGGAAACTTGAGAGGGACTGAAAGAGAATGGGACAAGGCAGCAAAGATGAATTCTGCCTACCTCATACTCTTGCCCCGATCTAGCCCTGCCCTTTAGAAGACCAAGATGCAGCACCATGATAATGTAGCATATTTTTAGAAAAGTGGTTAAATTCATTCATTTATCCATGTGTCTATCCATTCATTCAAAAAATAAACCTTGGGTACAGAGGTATACAGAGAGATTGACAGATAATAATAGCTGGAATTTATGTAGCACTTTAAGATTTAAAATTTGCTTTATATTTGTTATCTCATTTGATCTTCACAACAACACCATAAGGTTGGCATTAACACTTAAATCTATACAAATGTACTATCCTATGAAGCACCCTCTGGAGCTGCTTCTCACTCATAATGTCACTTGCAGTTGGAGTCCCCAGAGGATAGCCGATTCCTCCCTATCATTCTCCTCTCTCTCTTCTCCAACTAAGAATCAGCCAATAGATCTTTAGCAAAGACAATTACTGAGATGGTATGATGTGTTCAGTTTGATTAAAACATTAACCCTGAAACCTGAAGTACGCTCTACCCCAAGTACTCAACATCAATGAGAAGAGTGGGCTTAAGCTTAGAATATGATGGTAGTGACACACACATATGGCAAATGCAGAACACAGATCCTGCCCTTCAGAGTCTAGAATTTCATTTTTTGAGTCCATAGCCTACATTCTTCTTCAGTTCAAGCAGTCACTCCTTGGGTGACTATCTTTCTGCATCTGTTTGTCCTTGGTGTCCTTGCTCTCAACTAGATAGACTGTTTCTTATTGGTCCAGATTGTCTAATCCCAGCTAGGTGTACTATCTGTTAGTGGTACCGTCTCTCTGATGAAATGGTCAGGAGACAGAGACAGAAATGGAGAGAGCCAGATTTCTTTCCTCAAGGGCTATTTCCTCAAAAACATTCACTCAATAATCCTCAATTCCCAATTCAGCCATCTTTCATCTTAGACTGGACTACTGCTTGACTCGACTTTTATATATACACCACAGCATGTTCTTGATTCTTTCAGCCAAGTATATTTCCTTTCAGCTACTGGCTAAAACCCTACCATCCAATGACATATTCACATGTCATGGTAGAATTGTAAGAAAATTCCTTCAATGACATCACAGGCTTCACAACCCTTTCAGCAAAGAGCACCCCTATGTAGGGAGTGACACTCCTGAATGACCTATACACCTACTTTGATGCCATCGTTAACAACTTGGATGTGTACAAGGTGGAGACTATTGGTGATACCTGCATGGTGTTATCTGGTCTCCCTGGGCATAATGGTCAGTGCCATACCCCTGAGATTGCCTGTTTGGTCCTGGCACTGTTGGATGCTGTTGCTTCCTTCCAAATTTGACATCAACCTCATGATCGGCTACGATTGCAAATTGGTGAACACACTGGGCCAGTCTGTGCTGGAGTTGTTGGTTTAAAAATGCCCCAATATTGCCTGTTTGGGGACTCAGTGCCTCATGTATGGAGTCCAGTGGTCAAGCCTTGAAGATCCATGTCTCATCCACAACCAAGGATGCCCTGTCTGAGTTTGGCTGCTTTCAGCTGGAGCTTAGAGATGTGGAGATGAAGGGAAAGGGAAAGATGTGGACATTTTGACTCTTCGGAGAATGAAAATGACCATCTAGACTGCTGTGACCTGAAATGCTTTCCTCCCCTTCTTCTGCCAGCCCCCAAGTATCTCTGGCCATGATCTTTATTATTCACTAGCCTCATGGGACACTATCACAGAGCCCTGTGTGTGCACTTACTATTTGCACTGTGCCATCTAACTCTGGGGCTTATACATATTCTCCTTCTCCCACCCTATCTGTATCTAAACCAGAATATTTTGGTCAAATACAAAATTACAAAACCAAAACAAAATTTACATTCTTGATTGATGGATTCAGTTGGGCAGCTAGGTGATGCAATAGAGTGCTGTGGGACTGGAGACGGGAAGACCTGAGTTCTAATCCAGATACTTGCTAGCTGTGTGGCCCTGGGCAAGTCACTTAACCTATTTGCCTCAGTTTCCCATTTGTAAAATGGAGGTAAGAATAGCACCTAATTCCAAGGGTTGTTGTGAGGATCAACTGAGATATTTATAAAGTACTTGGCACAGTTTCTGGCACAAAGTAGGTGCTATACAAATATTAGTTATTATTTATATGGACTCAATTGAAATATCCCAGCTTTCTGTGATTACATTAATTGAAGTGGGGGTGGGACCACCATCTCTTTATATATTAAAGAAATTGTGAGGTATACAAAGATGAATGAGATGTGTTCTCTGCCAGTTACTTTATTATCTAAAATAGATGATGAGATACAAATACAGAGAAAAATAACAAAAGTTAGCATATGGCAAGTACATCAATTGAGTACAAAGTGCTTTGAGATCAAATGAGGAATAAATCACTTCCAGTTAGAGAGAAATGAGTTCCCAGACTGGTAAAGACAGAATTCCTTGTTATTACCAAACCAACCATCCGTTTCTCAGTTGCGATTGCCATTCATCTTGCCTTTGTGCTTTGTGGATTAAGCATCCTTATTGTACTGTCAAAAAGAATTGGATGGCTGACAAATAAACACCAAGCAAAAACTTTAAGTAATAACCATATAACTTCAATTTGTTTCACGTATTCAACACCCATTTTTCTAACTTGTGAAGAAACATATACTGCTATCACCTTTAAGAAGGGATTTATCTATGTGTAGCTTTGAAGAAGCCGGGAAGGATTGTGAGTGAGGTTTCTTTCCCATGGACATCATCTTATTTTGATGCTTTGGTAGGCCCATTTTTTTCTGTATGGGTACTCTCTCCCTCAGTGCAGCTGGGTATCTGTAGGTACCTGTGCATGTAAACATATGCATGTATATGCTTGTGTGCATATGTGTATCTATACACATATACATATGTACACATACATGTGTGTATATGTTTATATATGTAGTCGTGTAGTCTATCATATGTGTATACATGCATATATACAATAACTTGATGCATTGCCTATCCACCTAAACAGTATGCATTTTTAATTAACCTCAAACAACTTGCTTCTCCCAAACACATTAAAAATTTTATAAGACTATGATAAATGCCTTCTAGGAGATAACTTTGCTCAGTGATGCATTGAATATTGATTTCATGTGAGGTGCAAAACATGAGGAAAAATTATACTCACCTATCAGTGTCCCGGAATGTGTCCTGTGTGGAGTCCAAACAAGGATTCCCTATATATATGTCACGCTTCTTCAAATGTTCCTTTAACCACCAGGTGACATTGCTAACCACTAACATGTCTTAAGTCAGCAAAAAGGATGTGGCCTTAGAAAGTTTCATTCTTAGCCTGGCATCTATATGTTTCATACTGCTGGGGGGAGAGGTAAGGGGCTGCTGAGAAAGTGTCAAATTCTCTATGATTCTCAAAGAATGGTTGACCTTCTTGTCTCCCAGCTCTGACTATATATTGTTTTGGTATCTTGTCAGTGTAAAACATAAGTCTACCAGGGAGTGGCCCAATCTTTATCTTTCACCAAACAGATACCCTCAGTCTTCCCAGAATCTGCTATCTAAACCCAGACCATAATAACATACAAACACAGATTTAGAGCCAGAAGGGAATTTAGGAGTCATTAAGTCTGGTGCCTTAATTCTACAGATGAGGAAACTTAAGTGACTGGCCCAAGGTCACACAGCTAATAACTATATAATGTTGGATTTCTCAACCAGATGAAACTCACCCCTCAAAATTGAGAGGAATCCAAGCTGGAATGAAAGCAGAAAATTTTTATTAGGAGGAAAATCAGACACTATTGTCCAGCCCCCACCTCAACTTCCCTCCCCACTCCATACAAGGTACAAAGTAGCCCATAGCCCAGGAGAGGCAGGGGAGATTTATGCTTGAAAACCACAAAGAGGAGGTTCAGGGAAGGGTTGGAAAAAGGAATGGACAATATTTCCCAGGAACAGGTAGACATAGAAGCAGGATGTTTTGCAGGAACAGTTAAATGCAAGGCTGGTTTGGGCCAGGTTTTTTTTTTTCGGGGGGGGGGGGGGGCACAGCTCAGAAAGGCCAGCCAGTGAACACCAGCAAAGGCATCTAGGAATGAGCAAGACTTTGGCTTATTGTAGGCTCTTGGTTGGCTTCTTTCAGCAAACAGGCTTACTCTGTGTCCAGTGCATCTGCCTTGTGAGGTAAGTCATAGAAAACAGACATATTAATCTCAAGGGCACTTCTGCAGGTTCAAACCTATGTCTTTCTGACTCCAGCACATGATTTTGGTTTCAAGGAGCTCTCCTCAAGGGGACACATTGAATATGCTTAACATGGCCATTATATAGACAGCAATAAACAAGCAATAAAACAAGTCATAATAAAATATCTGCCACCCAACTGAATGCTTATACTTACTTAAAGATGCAGGCCATTCCTGGAGAAAATCAAAGTTTCCTCAAACACAGGAGTTCCAATAAAGAGAAGAGTTCAGTTGTATAGTCTCAGCTATGGTTGGTTCCTATGATCAGACAAAGAAATGGAAAATATACAACACAGTTCCCAAATGATATTCAACTCTCATATCTACTAAAGCCAATCACTAGATGAAGGACTAGGAAACCTTGAATCTGGGTCTAGATTAATGTCTGACTTTTTTTTTCTCTATTTTCTTTTTTTGCTCATCACTTTTCTAGGCATAGAGAGAAACTCCTCCTCCATCCCATTCTTCTCTGACTTTGAGATCTCCTTGGAAAGCTTTAACTGGCTGAGAGGCATAATACATCCTCCTGACCCTTCTTTCCCCTTTGGATTTTTGTCTTTACAGGCCAAGTTCACCCAAAGCACAAAGCTACAGTCAATAGATGGACATTGATGTTAAACTCCCTATAGTTTCCTATTCACAGATACCATTGGGTTAACTTCATGGAACACCAGAACACTACCAAGCTTCCTTCAGTGAATTCCACATCAATGCAAAAGAGAATGATCTAACTCCCTGCACTGGACGTCATCATTACCCCAAAATTAGTAAATGACTACTATGTGCATATGTATTAGCAAGGCAATAATCACAATATAGACAATAATTGTCAGTATGCCTGTGCGGTTCTGTACTGCAAAATATAAGAGACTCTCCATATAAAAGGTAGAAGAAGTAAACCATTTATTCAGACACCAGAGGACCAGATCCCAAAACCAATAAGCCCAATCCATCATAGCAGCAAAGAATTCAATACCCAATATCACAGCAGAGAACCACATAACCTTCCCGCCCCCTGCTGGGGCCTTCCCACAAACACACAGCACAGCCTGCTCACCTGTGTCTGCTCTCTCCCTCAGTTCTAACTGCTCTCTCAGCATTTCCTGTGGCACACTTTCCTTTTCCTCCTAGGAAGCTCTTCCCACCACATGTGACTTAAGCTTCCTGTGATGTAAGCAGGTCACATGGCCTGTTAATGGGTGGGAAAGATGTTCAGATTTAAATTGCCATTACAACATAGTGCTTTCCTAGATACTTGAAAGAAACAGAAAGAAATATTGACTATGAGGAAGGCATTGGATAATATAACGGAAGGAACATTAAGCTGAGATCTAGCTTCAGGTTTGACATTAACTGGCTTAATGACCTTGAATAAATCTCTCCTATTCTTTGGACTTTAGGTTTTTCTTATACAGTAGAAACTGGAGGCATCCTGAGATACTGCAAAGTTTTTAATACCCAGAATAAATCACTAAGTCCTTTTATCAAAAGCTCCCCCTTGTTGGGTTTGCCATATCAGTCACTCCAAATGATTTTATAAGCAAAGGAATCAGAAAAAAGGGGAAAGGCAGTAAATATATTGATCGGCTTTCATAATAATTTTTCACATGAAAAGATCATTTTTCAGTTTTCAAAGCACTTTACTCAAAAACATTGATAGAAACACAGATGTGATGATTCACATTTTATAAATGGGTAAACTGAGGTTCCAACATACTGCATGACTTACTCAAATTCATATAAGTAGAGCTGCAACTAAAACCCAGAGATTCTGACTCCAGGTTCTCTACTCTTCCCACTACTCCTTTTTTAACCTTTGCTGGCATATTATATTCAAAAGGGGAGCTTCCCTTCAGTCCTTAATTTTTTTAACTTAAAATTAAATTTTAAAAATTAAATTAAAATCATTTTAATTACTTGGATTTCCCTCTGGATTAGAGTCTTAGAACTTCATTTCAGATTTAAATATTTATGAATGACACATATAGTTGGGTTTCCTCTAATAATTAAATAAAGTAATGGCTAATGTTAGACTGCTTTTCTTTTTTTTCCACAGATGCCATCTAGGCATTAACCTCCAGACCCTCATCATTATAAAACCACTTCTCCTTAGAGTTGCATTGTCCAGCTGTCCAACACAAATCATTCATTCATCCCTTTAAAATATAACACGAAACTGAATGGCCTTCTCTGCTCTTGTTCTAGTTGCATAAAGAGCAATGAGAAATGGAAGTGGGGAACTGTCAAGGGAGGGACAGGAGTTCTATTCACCCAGAGATCCAGTGCAGGAGGAGCAGAAGAAGGACTGATTGTCTGAATGGAATTTTCTATTATAAAGTTATAATAGGCATTGTGAGGGAGGCTCCTCATGGAAATGACATTACTTTAGTCAGAACATAAAACTTTCCTCCTTCCATCCCCAGTCACCTTTCTGCTTTGTGAATAAAATGCAAATTTTTTTCCACCTTTTGAAGTGTTCACAGGGGAATGTAAAAGCTAGATATTTTCAAATTAAGCAAAGGGAAAAGATCTGTGGTAACACTTGTCCCTTACCATGCTGGCACAACTAGCCTATGGCACATTAGGAGGAGGATGCTTAATTTGATTTTAGCAAAGCATTTGATAAGGTATCTTACCTTTTCTTTGAAAAAAATGTAATGTCATAAGATGGAAAATAGCCAGGTAGCACAGTGAATAGACTAACACATGGAGACAAGAAAACCTGAGTTCAAATCTGATCTCAAACAATTACCAGTTGGATGGCTCTTACAAATCACTTAACTTCTGCCTCTGTTTCCTCACCTGTGAAACAATAATAATAGCACCTATCTCAAAAGGCTATTGTGAGGAAAAATAATATTTGTAAAGATCTTTGCAAACTTTAAATGCTAGTTAGGTGGATTTAAAAATTATTGAATGGACAGACTGAAAGAATGGTCATTCGTGATGTGATGTTAATTTGGGAGAGAGCTATTGGAGTTCTTAAATCTTTCAGATTTAAGGATCTGAATTTGACTCAGGGCCATTAAAGTCTTCTATAAATGAATTATATAAAAGTATATATGGAGTGCTTTTGATGACACAAAAATGGGAAGGAGAATTAAAATCTTAGATATTACAATAATGATCTCCCCCCAAAATATGAAAGGTTAGAGCATTAGGGACTAATTCTATGAAGATTAGAAATAATGATAATACCAAATATTAAATAACGATAATAAAATTTTATATAGTGCTTTCAGGTTTACTGAATACTTTACATATATTATCTAATACGATCTTCATAATAACCCTGTCAATGAAGAAACTGAGGCTAAAAGAACTTAGGTGATTGACCCAAGGTCACACAGCTGGCAAGTATATGAGGGAGAACTTGAAGGCAGGTCTTCCTGACTCCAATTTCATTACTATATCTACTATAACAACTAGCTGCCTAGGAAACTAATGTAAAATGTTATAGTTGGGTTCAAAAAATTAACCTCAAAAGTTTAAGATGAGGGTAGTGGTGAGGTAGACATTAGCCCATTTTGAAAGTCTATGAGGGTTTTAGTACACTGCATGTTCAATGAGTTAACAGTGGTGTAGTAACCAAAACAAAACAAAACAGAACAACCTAGTGTGATCTTTGGCTGTGTTAAGAAAGGCAGAGTCCAAAGTATGGGAAGGAGAGTCAAGATGGTGGAGAGTCAGCATTTTTGCTCAGCTCACCCAGTTCGCCTCTTCTACAGCAATCCAAGAAGTTTGCCAGATTGGATTTTGATGAGGAAAGCCAAGAAAATGTCACAATGAGTAATTTTTTTTCAATCCAGGGAAGATTAAGAAGACACAGAGGATGGCAGACACTGGGCAGGGGGAAGCTGGCCAGGAGCATAGCACAGCAGAGGCAGAGGCAAGAGCACTCCAGTGCATGGAGACAATAGGGGAACTGAGACTGAACACTGGAATAGAAAGAGATGCCAGAGGACTCCTGAACCCGTTCTGGGAGTAGGAATGAATGCCACCTGGCAGCTCAATTCCCTGGTATCCAGTTCCAGATCACAGTTCCAGTGTGGAGAGGGATAATCAAAAGTGAGAGGGACCCTGGCTGAGTATGGAGCAAGGAACAAGCTCCAAAAACTTAGCTGTGTGGTCCTGAGCCCTAAAGCAGAATGGGGGCCTATTTCTAACCTTTAACCCCACATAAAAACTTGCAGTGGAATAACGAGGGCTGCAAAATGAAACCAAAGAGGAGTCAACAGTTCAGTCTCTCTGAACCTGCAGATCCTTCTAGCAAGCTAACAGTGACTGTTTCCAGCAGCAGTCTGCTGAAACTCAACCACACACAATCCACAGACCCAAAACTGGGTCAGGAACTTGCAGACCAAGAAGGTAGTGAACAGACCTACTTGAATCATACTAACTTGGAAGCACTGCAAAATTACAAGCCCCTAGACTAAATTGTGAAAACAGCAGCCAGATATCTCTCTCAGAAGCAAGCAAGACCCAGAACTAACATAATGTCTAAAGACAAGAAGTAGGCTGGAAAAACGAGCAAATCAAAAAAACACCTAATGTTGAAGAGCTACTATGGTGACAGGGAAAGCTAAAGACACAAACACAGAAAAAGACAAGGACTTGAAACTATTTACAAGCAAAGTCTCAAAGAAAAAAGCATTTTGACTTTAAGACCAACAAGAATTCTTAGAAGGGTTAAAGAAAGGGCTAAAGAGAACAAAAAAAAATTAAAAAAATAATAATATAGGGGGGAAATGGGAAAAGAAATGAGAGCTTTGTAGGAAAGTTATGAAAAGAGAATTAACAGCTATGGTAAAAGAGGTACAAAACATTGCACAAAACAATTAACTCCTTATAAAATAAAATTGGCCAAATAGAAGCTAATGACTCCATGAGACAGCAAGAAACAATCGAACAAATTCAAAAAACTGAATAAAACAGAACAAAATGTGAAATTTCTCATAAGAAAAACAACTGACTTGGCAAATAGACTGAAGAGAGATAATTTAAAAATCACTGAAAGCTATGAACAAAAAAGGAATCTAGATATCCTGCCCAGATATCTTGGAACCAAAGAGAAAAACATAAATAATCTACTGCTCACCTCCTAAAAAAATTCTAAGGGGAAAACTACCAGGAAAAATATACCAAAATCCAGGACTCCCAGTTCAAAAAGAAAATACTAAAAGCATCCAGAAAGAAATAATTCAAAAACTGTAGAATAACAGTCATGATTGCACAAGATTTGGCAGCCACCTTTATAAAAATGGTGGGCTTGAAATATGCTGTTCCATAAAGCAAAGAAGGTAGGATTACAGCCAATAGTAACCTATCCAGAAAAACAGTAAAATCCTTCAGGGAAAAAATAACATTTCAATAAAATAAAAGATTTTCAAGCATTCCTGATGAAAATACCAGAGACAAATAAAAATTTTGACATTCAAATACAAGGCTCAAAAGAAGCATAAAAAATAAACACAGATGAGAAATCATAAGAAATTAAATAGTGTAACCTTTTGTAGTTAACCTTTCTCAAACTTTATTAACACTAGGGCTGTTAGATGGAGTCCACGTAGATAGAGGGCCTGGGTATGATTCTATTATGTTGAGATGATCTCAAAAGAAAAATAGAAAGTTGAGGAAGAGAAATGCACTGAGAGGGGGGAACAGAGAAGAAGATTGGGAAAAATCATCATACATAAATGGGACATGCAATAAAGAGTATATACAATAGAGGAGAGATTAAGGGGAATGGGGAACAGTCAACCTTGAATCTCATTCTCATCTGAAGTGGTCAAAGAAGGGAAAAATACATGTACGTAAAAAATTAATTTTACTTAACAGAGAAATAGAAGGGGAAAGGGTTTAGAGAAGGGAGGGACAAAAATGAAGATATAGTAAAGGAGGCAGTGGTCAGAAACAAAACATACACTTGAGGGAACAGAATAGAGAAGAGAAAGACAAATATAAGTAACTAAATCAACCATTCTAGAAAGCAATGTGCAATTATGCCCCAAAAGTAATTAAAGTGTGCATACCTGTAACAGTAAGGCAAGACTCATGACCTCAAAGATGACCATGAACATGCCTGTATAATTCGGAATCACAAAGTATAAGAGATTCTCTAGGTAGAAGGCAAGGGAAGTATAACATTTATTTAGACACCAGAGATTCAAATCTCAAAACCAGTAATTCCAATTTGACATAGCAACAATTGTATTCCAAAACCAATAAGTACACCTCAATGTAACAACAAGGAAATTATAACACAGTATTAGAGCAAAGAACCAAGTCATCTTGTAACCTTCCCTCTTGCTGGGGTCTTCCTGTAAACACTCACAAATCCCAGCTGTCTGCTTGCCTGTTCTCTCCCCCTCAGTTCTCTGGTCTCCACTCTCCACTCTGTACTCTCTCTACAACTTTCTCATCTCTCTACAACTCTCTGAGTTCTATAGCTCACTAGTCTGCAGATTCTCAGCTCTGTTGTCTCAGAGTTCTTATTTCTTCCCCTTGGGCTGAATTCTGATATTAATGGTTACCTTCTGGGTATGTATACTCTTCTCAGGGCCTGAGGGCCTCACACCCAATCAGCGAAAGGGTCTAGGCCTGGGGTTAAACACTTAGTAAGTAAAGGTTACAGACCTGCCTCTAATCAAGCTTCCCTTAACCCCACCTGAAGCCTAGTGAATGGGCAGGAAAGATCTTTAATCACTAATTGGCATTATATTTGGCCCCAAGATCTTTCATGTCCATTACACAAGCAGCTTGTGTCTGAGTAGGTAGTAACATTTCTTAAGTACAACAAAATCCCCTCAAAATAAACACATCGAATTTGCAAAATACTTAACATCTCATCACCAGAGTGGCCAAATGGCTCGCTGTCAAACGCCCCTAGATCTTTGTATCCATTATATAGGTCAATGGGGAACTGATACCAACAATATCATAACAGTATGACAATACAATGAGGATAATACAAAAAATAGGTAGACAGAACAATATCATCATCATTCCCCCCTCGATCAAATGGGGTTCAAAATCTTGGGTTGAGGGGTGAAGGTCTCATCCTCCATAGCTTCTTCCTGCTGAATTGGACATAGAGCTGTCCCTGCCTCCAGAGGTCAAGAATCCCATTCAAGAGATCGGGTCTTTAGAAAGCTGGCACCCGGAACTTGATTGATGCCCAGTCCAGAGGTGACACATCACACTCATGGATAGTGACTAATGTCCAGCTTAAACAATCAGTCCTCCAAAAGCGTAGGGTACTTAAGCCTGGAGGAGACAAATCTAGCAGAAAAGTTAAACAAAACAAAGGCCAAAAATAATAGGCAGATATGGGCTGTTATCCTTCAAATAGAGTCATCTCCATTTTGATTTGAGACTCCAACTATGCAATGTCAATTCAACCTCATAGCCAAACTTGTAACAACAATGCTGCTTGCAGCTGCTGTGGAAGTATAAAGCCGATAACACCAGCACACAGGAGGGCTGCTAACACAGGTTCTTTGATCTGATTTTCTAAGGAGAACAACCTTATGGGGTTTACAATCTCACTTCAATTAAACATACATATATCATTTTCTTAGTTCAGGGGGAAAAGTCAGCACCCTGAACTTCAGAGAAAACACAAAGGGAAATTATATAAACAGAGCAAATAACACAAATCAACAGACAGGGCTTGTAACTGTCTGTCCATAGCAATACATACATAATTACCAGAGAGAGATGCACCAACATTTGGGTTTTCAAAGCCGGGGGGCTCCTTAATGGCTAGCCAGAGTCTCATCTGGCTAAATCACAGGAAGACTCTTCCAATGAGTGAGCCTTCAAAGCAAACTGCTAACCTCAGAATATTTTTATACTTCTTCAGAGTCAGAGGGCATCACAACCATGTGACTCAAACTCATGTGACTTATTCTTTCTTGTGACTTAAGCAGGTCATCGAAGACTCTTGATTCAAACAAAGACAAGAGTCAATCAAAGGTATTTGATTGCCTTAGTGCTGAGAAGAACTAGAACTCCAAAAGAAAAAAGGGCAAAACAAAAAGTCCCACTTTGCTTGCCATTACAATACCCTTTGATCCAGTAATTCTGCTACTAGGTCTAACCCACCCACCCACCCAGAAAAGCAATTCAAAGAAAAATGAAAAGGACCTGTATGTACAGAAGTAGTCATAGCAGTTCTTCTTGTGGTACTAAAGATTTGTAAATTGAGGGAATGCCTGGAAAAAAAACATAAGGAATGGCTGAACAATTCATGGTATATGAATGTGATGGAATACTATTGTCCTATAAGAAATAAGGGGAATAGTTTTAATCAGATTAACCTGGGAAGACATGTATAAATTGATGCAAAATGATATAAACAGACCCAGGAGAATGATGTACATAGTTACAGCAATATTGTAAAGAAAATCAGCTTTAAAAGATTTAGTAACTGTGATCAGCACAATGACCTAGTACTTTTCCAAAGTCCTGGTGAGGAAGCACTCCAGACAGAAAACTGATGGACGAACTCACAGTGCAGATTGAAGTATATTTTTTTCTTTTTTTTTAAATGTAGTTAATGCAGAAATTTGTTTTGCATATCTATACGCATTTGTAATGGGTTTTGTTTTTCACCTACCTTCTTACTGGATAGAGGAAGTGACTGGAGATGGAGATAATTTAGAACCGAAGAGAAAAAAGAATACAAAAGTTTCTGTGCTTTAAAAATAATGATAATAAATTATAAAAAAACTAAAGCGTGTCCATGTTTAATAAGCTGGTAATTGTTTCATTGTATTCTTAACTGAGTCAGACACCATCTGAAGTATTGTGTTGATTTGGGGGCCACATAGTAGGAAGAAGCTTGATAAGCAGGAAAGTGTTCAGAGGGTAGAAATCTTCTAAGTGTTGAAAGGTTCTCAAACTTATTGCATATGAAGCCTTGTGGATGGAAAGATTAGAGGGGCATGACAGGTGTCAAGTATTTGACAGACTAACATGTTGAAGAGATACTAAAATTATTTGAACAGAGATGTAGGCTAATCTTATGGGCATAGAGATACAATAAATATGCCGTTTATTAGAACAATCTAAAAATGAAATGTATTTTGGGAGGTGAGAGGGCTCTTCATCACTTGAGATCTTCAGTGGAAGTTGGTTAGCCCCTTATCAAATATGTCACAGAGGGGATTTTTAGTCAGGTATGACTTTGGCTAACCGGTTTCTGAGCCTCCTTGAAACTATGAGATCCTGTGCTTCTAGCCCTTGCTTGGGAGGGCTCTTTCTTCTTTCAAGCCTAAAGAAGTTGCATTTTCTAAATATTAATCCTTATAATCCCAGCCACTTAAAACAAAAGTGTTTGACTGGTGCAAAATGCTTTACAATCTAGAGATAAAAAAAAAATACTGTGTTAATTGTAACACTGTGCAAGAGGTATTATGGTAAAATGCAATGAGCATTTGATTTGAAATCAGGGGGCCTGCGTTTGAATCCTGAACTAGCCATTTATTCCTTGCATGACCTCAGGCAACTTAATCTCAGTTTCCTAATCTATAAATGAGGACGCTTGTGCTCTCTATAATAACACTCAGAGGTTCCCCTTCCCCAATTCTACATCTCCAGTCACATTGTTTTGAATCACTTTTAGAAGTCTGATATGAAAAATACCACTTATAAAAATCAAATCACACCAAATTCCAAAGTTCTAACTCTTGATTAAAGTAGGCTTTGGTCCAGCAGGTTCTCAACTAACATCCTACTTGTGCATAAGACCCTGCCCTCAGCTTCTTTCTAAATAATCTTTTGCACAGACAAAAGGTTAATTGCCAGCTGTTCTAATGGTTTGTTGTTATTGATTTAAGTGTTTAGTTTGTTGCAAGCACAATGTGTAGTTTGCCTGCTAAGAAAATTTCCACTAACCCTTTAAAGAGAGTGCTGCTGGGACTTAAGAAAGTGGGACTTAAGAAAGCGAGATAGGAACAAAAGCAATGTAAATGCGGAATACCCCCAAGACTTCACATTAGTGTTAAAAATGTGTCACCTTGGGTAAGAAAGCATGATAAATAAAAATATGACAAAAATGCTAATACCTTATATCTCTATGCCCAAAGAAAGCACATAAGTGTATCAGTTTATTGGCCTGATTAATAGGAGGAATTTTATAGCCCAAATGTCACCTTAGAAGTCATCTGAGTCAATGTCCCAGCAATGATATGCTCAACTAGTTAACTTCTGGATGCCACAAAATCAACTCAATATTCAAATTCATCTTTTAAGAAACATAGAAAACAATATTTTAAGAAAACAAACCCACATTTTTTAAACTTTAGCTAATCCAATTTCATTCTGTTTCCTTTTTCCCTTTCTACTAAATGAGTACAATTTTCCCCTTCCAATTTCAGAGGTGTCCACCTTGTTTTATGAAATATATTGAAGATGTAGTTTTGATCTTTATCTTCCTCTAGTTTCTGAGTTTTTATAGGCTACAAATTCACCACCATCTTCAATCGGCCTTATGTTTAGGTAATGCCTTGCAGTTACAAAGCAGTCTTTGTAACGACACTATGAGCCGGGTAATGATAATGACAACAGCTCACATTTACAAAGCACTTTGTCCACAGCATCCCAGTGAGGTCAATAGATCAGGTATTATTATTTCCTTTTTGCAAAAGAAGGGATGGAGATCCAGGAGTTAAATGACTTGCCCAAGTTCACACAGGTTATAAAAGATGGACATACCACTGAAACCCAGGTCCTCTGACTCCAAATCTTGGAAAAAAATTCAAGAACCATTATGTGAATTCATATATTCCAGTTGTCCATATTACTGTCTCTACATCTTTCTGGGAGAAAAATGACATCTTTCTAGTTTCTCAAGCAAGATTCTCCTACTTTCCTCTTAAATAAATCTAACTACTTATTAAGGATTCTATAGAGGATATTTCTATTTGGCTCTCTATTTCAATTGGATAGATATCCTAGGAGCTTCCTTCCAAATCTGAGATTCTGTGATTATGTAAAATGCCTCGCTTCATTCTAGTGATGTCACATGAAGAGATTCAAGAGGGTCAGAGGAACTTTGTAGTTCACCGTGTACAATACTTTCCTTTCACAGATGGAAAAACTAAGCCAAGGTCACTAAGGTCCTTTAGATATCAAGCTCACATTGTGGCAGAACCAGGAGCAGACCACTTCATGTCTTTGGAACTCAGTTTACTCATCTATAAAATGTGTATGTCCAGGTGTGAAGATATTTGGATCACAGGACATCTAAAATCCTTTTCAATTTAAGTCTACTAACCTAGGAATACAGCAGTTCCTAAATAAACGTGAATGACACTGTGCTGCCTCCCATCCCGCCCCCATCCAAAGTAGCACAGCATACTCTTCTCCTTAGCCCCACACACATTTACTACAAATCATTAACCTCAGTTTACTTTGGGACATAGAAAATGATTTCTTGTGAATCACCAGTATTGACGACAAGGCTATAAGTACTTCCTTAGGTAACTAAATTTTCCACACAATTTGACATTTTACTTGGCCTTTATCTGCTGACTCATTTCTAGGTCCCAAGCAGTAAGATAGAGCAACTATTTCAAGCCATAGTTCTTATCCAATCAGCACTCTTCTCGCCTGAGACCTTCTCAGAGGAATTCTAAAATCCAACATTTAAAATAATAGATTCACAGATCTAGGGTCTGGGAGGGATCTCAGAAGCCATCTAGTATAACACCGTCATTATATGCATGAGGAACCTGGGGCCCAGGGAGATTAAATAACTTATTCAAGGTCACATTTGACTAGCCAGTCTCAGATGGCCTACCTTAAGCCCCACTTTGCTTTTCCCCCATACTTCTCTACCTGCCTCCTCTTATTTTAATCCAAAAGAACAATTCATTTATCTGTTTGGAAACAAGACATTAGAAGAAAATTTCCCTCCCACTATCATCCTCTTACTGAAAAAAAAAAAAACATTCCAAGCCCATGGTCTCCTCAAGGAAGATTTCTACTCATTTGAATTGAGTTCATAAACAAGAGATAAACCAATGTAGCAGAGCGGATAGGGTGTTAAACTTGGACTTAGAAAGACATGGATTGATATCCCATATCTCATGCCTACTGTGTGACCCTGGATAAGCAAGTCACTTAACCTCTATAGGGCCTCAGGTGATTATCTTGGACTCACTAAGTTCCAGGCAGTTGCACTCTGAATTAATAGTTGTGATTCTCACACTAAGGCGATTGAAGTTCCTTGACATGTTTGATAGAAATAGGAAATATAACTATAAACTCTGCCAAATGACTCAATTTTACCAAGGTTTTCCTGGACAATTCCTAAGATTCAGACTCTGCTTACATGTTACTCTAAGAACTGATAGAATTAATGGGGAAATGTCAATTGGATTTGACAGACAGCTAGATTATTCAGTAGCTGGACCTGGAATCTGGAAGACCTAAATTCATATTTTCTGTAAACCTTTGTTCCTTCATCTTAAAATGGGGTTAATAATAGCATCTACCTCATAAAATTGTTTTAAAAATAAATTGAAAATAAATTAAATAAAAATTAAGAAAAAGAAAAAAGAAAAAAATAAAGTGAGATAATATTTGTATAACCTTAAAGTATTCTATAAATGTTAGCGATTATTTAGACTGACTAATTGTTTTCTCAAGTTCCACTTTCCAACCAATGTTAATGTCATGCCATTGCCTTAGTCACACTGTTAATAGGTCAAGTTCACTCTGGAAAGTTGGTTTATACACAGGTGAATACACAGTTTTGTACATATATAAAATTGACTTAAAAAAAAAAACAAGTTGAATTAAACCAAACTTCCTATTTCAGAAATGATCTATAAACAAGTTACCAGAATAGATTTTCTCATTGGCAAAGAATTAGCTACAGAAAAAGACACATGGAATATTACAAAGTGGAAAAAGCATGAGACAAGGACTCAGGAGGTTAAAATTTTGTTTCTAGAGCATAGCACACTACCTGGTGCATAGTAAGCACTTAATAAACATGTATTGTCTGACTGCCTGAGATCTGATACAAATGAGGTATGGGGCATGGGTTAGTCACTTAAGTTACTCTGGATCACGGTTTCCTAGAATATTAGAGTTTATACCATGAGAATTATAAAGTTCATTCTAGCTATAAGGATCCATATTTTTATAAGTAGAATAATTTATTCAATGAGTATTTAACCAGTTGTCTTCTGGTTAATAAATTTGGCTTAAAGTTATTTTTCTCCTCTAAGTGAAATTGAATGGTTATCCTAAAAGCCTAGCACAGTGGAACATAGTAGGTGCTTACTAATCTGTTGATTGATCATTTGATGCATGAATGCAGATTTAGAGAGATTTTGAGTTAAAAAGCTGGAACAATGGAACATGGAACAGTTGATCCAATGTGAATTGGCAGAACCTAGATTTTTTTTTAAAGAAGTTACAAGAGGACTTCTGGGAGCCAAGATGGAACAGTAAGCAGTTAAGTCACTCTCATTCTCCTTTATAGACCTTGAAAAACCTAGAAAATACTGCCTCAGGAAAAATCCTAGAACAGCAGAACCAACAGAAAGACAGGGTATGGCAGTTTTTTTAGCTCATGAGGCTAGGCAGTTTAACAGGAAATGTCCATCTTGCTGTGGCTGAAGGGGTCAAGAGTTGTCCAAACAAGCCAGCAGCAAGCCCCACCTCAGCAAACCAGCAGGAGATCCTGAGCCCCAGGGTGGTAGAGTCAGCAACCACCAAAACCAGGACCCTGACCCCTCTTCCCCTCCCCCAAGTGCCTTCACAAGCCAGAGGAATCTGCAGACATTAGCACAAAGAACCACCACTAGTGGGGCAGTTAGTCATCCATCAGCAGCTGAGCTTCTAGCACAGCTCCTAATGAGAAGGCAACCTTCATCAGCCAGATTGTGCCACCCCCACAACTCACCCCATGAGCTTCAGTGTAACCCCAGGGAAACACAGAAAAGCCCCATCTCACCTTCGCACACACCAATCACCAGCAGCAGCTCCAGTTCAGCCCCTGGTAAGCTACAGCCTCTACAGCCTCCAGCTGCCAGAACCTGAGGCCCCAGCATACAAAGCCAGTAACCAGGCCCCTAGCCCCAGCACAAGTATTGTGGAACAGTGTTCCCTGTGCCCCAGAGGCAGAGATCAACTTTTAAAGCCAGGAAAAAGGCAAACACCATAAGCAAAAAGCAACATAGGAAAACAAAAACCATAGATTCTTACTATGGGGAAAGGGAAGATCAAAACACAAATTCAGAAGAGGACAGCATTGTCACTATACCCACATCTGAAACCTCAAAGGGGAATATGAACTGGTCTCAAGCCCAAAAAGCCTACTTGGAACAACTCAAGAAGGATTTTAAAAGTCAAATTAGAGAGGTAGAAGAAAAATTGTACAATTCCTTTAAAAGTACAGTTGATAAAATATAAAAAAAATTCACTGAAGAAAACAACTCCTTAAAAAGTAGAATTGGCCAAATGGAAAAGGAGGTGCAAAAGCTAACTGAAGGAAACAATTCATTAAAAATTAGAATTGGGCAAGTGGAAGCCAATGACTCTATGAGACATTAAGAATCAGTCAAACAAAATCAAAAGAATGAAAAAATAGAAGAAAAAGTTAAATACCTCTTTGGAAAAACAACTGACCAGATCCAGGGGAGATAATTTAAGAATAATTGGTCTACTTTAAAGCCATGATGAAAAAAAGTGCCTGGACAGCATCTTTCAACAAATCATCAAGGAAAACTGCCCCGAGGTCCTAGAATCAGAGCATAAAATAGTCATCAAAAGAATCCACTAATCACTTCCTGAAAGAGATCCCAAATTGAAAATGCCAAGGAATTAAATAGCCAAATTCCAGAATTATCAGGTCAAAGAGAAAATAGTGCAAGCAGCCAGAGACAGTCAATTCAAATATTGTAGAACCACAGGCAGGATTTTGCAGGACCTTGCAGCTTCTACATTAAAAGATTAGAGGGCTTGGAATATGGTATTCCATAAGGCAAAGGAGCTTGGATTACAAGCAAAGATCAACTACCTAGCAAAACTGAGCATAATCTTTCAGGCAAGGAGATAGGCATTCAATGAAATAGGAGACTTCCAGACCTTCCTGATGAAAAGACCAGAGCTCAGTGGACATTTTGATCTTCAAAGACAACACTCAAGAGACACATAAAAAGATAAACAAGAAAGAAAAAAATGTTATTCAACAAGAGCAAACTGTTTCCATCCCTACGTGGGAAGATGATACTTGTAACTCTTGAGAACTGTATCTTTATTACAACATTTAGAAGAGATATCCATAGACAAAGGGTGTGAGCATAAATTGACTTTGGCGTAATGATAAAAAATCCAATTAAGGAGTGAAATAAGATTTTAATGTGAGAAGAGGAAAAGGAATAGGCACAAAATGGTAAATTACATCACACAAAGAGGCACAAAAACATGTTACAGGAGAGGAAAAGAAACGTTGTTTAAATCAATCTCTTGCATTAGGTTTGGCTCAAGGAGGGAATAACAGACTCAGGTATAGAAACCCAACTTGCCCTGTAGGGAGGAAGGGAAAGGGAAAAGAAAAGGGAGGGAGTGGATTGGAAAAAGAGAAGGAAGAGATAGTAAAGGAAAAGAGAAAGTAAAGCGAGAGGGCTGATAGAACAGAGGGAAGATTGAAGGAGGTGGTGGTCAAAAACAATACTCTTTTGAGGAGGGAAAGGGAAAAAGGAGAAATAAAAAGCTAAATGGGGGAGGAAAAGATGGAGAGAAAGCCAAAGATAATAATCATAACTGTGAATGTGAATGGGATGAACTCTCCCATAAAACGGAAATAGATAGCAGAATGGATTAAAAACCATAACCCTACAATATGTTGTTTACAAGAAAAACATTTGGAACAGAGAGATGTATACAGGGTAAAGGTAAAAGGCTGGAGTAGAATATATTATGCTTCAACTGAAATAAAAAAAATCAGGGGTAGCATCTTCTTTACAATATGACTAATGTGAAAATATATTGAATAGGAATGTACATGTATAGCCTTTATCAGATTGAACACTGTCTTGGTGGGGGGAGAGAAGGGAAGGGGAGAGAGTTTAAAACTCAAAAGCTTATGGAAGAGAATGTTAAAAACTAAAATTAAATCAATTAATTTAAAAAAAGAAGTTAGAGGAAAAAGGGGTGTGTGTGTGTGTGTGTGT
>CM053625.1:49070838-49086419 GCA_028646595.1 Phalanger gymnotis | reverse complement strand
TCCAGATCCTATTCCTACCCCTAACATAATAGAATGCTAGATCAGGGAAATGATGAGGTGCCTGTGTTTTAGCAAAGCATTTAACAAAAGTCATAGTATTTTATGGCCTACAAGAACAAGATGGAAAGTAGATTAGACAATATTATACTTAGGTATATTCGGCACTTGCATGATTGACTGAACTAAAAGTGTAATCATTAATAATTTGGTTTCAGTTTGGAAAGGTGTGTCTAGTGAGTGCCACAGGGATCTTGTGCTTGGTTTTGTCCTGCTTGGCACTGTTATCAAACACATAAATGGCTGCATAGATGGCATACTTTTCAGTAATTAACACTGTAAGACAAAGTCACAATCTAAATAGATCTTGACATATTGAAAATTCAGATGATCTCCAGTAGGATCAAATAATAAACATTGATTAACTAATTTGTGCCAAGCACCATGCTGTTTAGGGATTTAAAAAAAAAAGAGGGAAAAGATTGTCCTTGTACTCAAGGAGCTTACAATCTTATGAGTTAATAGGACTAAATTAGCAACTTAAACGAGTTCGAAATTCAACTGACGGAAACAAAAGAGGGGAGAGGCAAAGCTAGACAGCAGCAACTCTGAATACAGCTGTCCTTATGTATTTGAAATGCTGCCACCTCATGCAAGAGGGATTAGATTTGTTCTGCTTGAGTTCAGGTGACAGAATTCAAAGCAATGTTTTGAAATTCCATACAAACAAAATGAATCTTGATGCAAGGGGAAGAAAAACAACAACTTTCTAGTTATTAAAATTAACCAAAAGTGAAATGGGTTTCCTTGAGAGGTAGTGGACTTCTTACCCTCATATTTCCCTCTCCTCCACCCCCCATCTCCACCAACCATCACTATTCTCTGGCATATTAGTTGGACTAAATGGCCTTTGAAATCCTCTCCAACACTTAGATTCTGTAAAGTTCTTTGCAGCCAAAATAAATTTGAATGGCACTGGGCTCTCCATTCTTTGTTCCGTTTCAAATATAAAGGCTAATCCTTTTAAATATTTATAGTTGGGCCTTTTTGAGGTTTTGGGTTTTGAGGCTTGTCACTGTATTATACCTTTGGTTTTTGCCATTTCAAGAAAAAGAAATATGTCAGTGGAGGAGGAGTGATTGCTATATATTTTTCCTATGCCACCTTTAACCAAGCTACATGGTTTTCTAAATTACTTCTTCTTGATAGTGGTAATAATCTATTTTTTTTTTAAATTTCTATAAGGAATTTTCCTCACAATAAACCTATGAGACAGGCAGTGCAAGTATCATTATCTCTATTTTGCAGGTTACAAAACTTAGGCTTGGAGGAGAGAGGTGACTTGCTCAAGGTCATACAACTAGGAAATGGCAGAGGTAAGAATTAAACTTAGGTCTTCGATTCCCATGTTTTTTCTACTACATCATACTATCTCCTCTCTAAGGTCATTACTTGCTCTAATACTTTGAAATTCCACCATTATTAGTAATTGCCTACAATGCTTTGACAAGGTTGATGTCAATGAGTGTTCTAACTTCTATTGAGGTCACATTCATAAAATTACACTTTCATATAGAAGTTGGACCAACTATTCCTTTCCTAAATTATATCCACTGAACACCCAATTACGTGCACTGTTGGAGGGGATCTTTCATATTTGACTCCAGAATACATTATATTGTGTATGTTGTTTGCAATAGACTTGCTTTTCTAATTAGATTTGGCTGGAGGCAAACCTGTTATGGAACAAAGAACACTGGATTTGGATTCAGAAGATCAAAGAATTACAGAATCTCTGAGTCAGAAGGGACCACAGAGTCAGCCTAGTCCAACCGGAGCAAAAGTTCCCTGTACAAGTTCATACATAGACTTACAGCTAAAAGGGACTCCAAGGCCACCTAGCTCCTCTAGCTCATTTTCCAGATGAAGAAACTGAGTCCCATGAAGGTTAAGAGATTTGCCTAAGGTCACATAGGGAGTATCAGTTGTGGGCCCCATGGGTCCCCAAGTGCTCCTGTGGAGTCCTCCAGGGCTTCAGAATTATTTTCATTGTATAACAGAGCCACTAGCTAAAGATCTCCAGATTGTGGAAGCATACTGCCTAGTATGCCAGCCCATACTGCCTCACTTTGGGGTAGATTTAAAGATTTTCCTCCCAAAGTCTAAATTTGTTCTTCTGCAGCTTCCACTTATGGCTGCCCATTTGTCCATCTAGGACTAAACAAAACAAATCTATTCTCTCTTCTACATGACAGTCCTCTAAATATTTAAAGAGAGCTATAGTGTCTCCACTAAGTCTTCTCTTCTCTTGGCTAAACATAACTCCTTCATTCAACTGATCTGTAGAGGGCATGACCTCTAGTCTTCTTACCACCCTACTCACTATTCTTGATGCACTTCAGCTTGTCTAGGTCCCTTCTAAAATGTGGCACCTGGAATATAACTGTCCAGATGTGGTCTGACCAAATCAGGGCAAAACAGTTCTATCACAGCCATGTTTTTTTAAAGTATATTTTATTTATTTCATTAAATATTTGATTACATTTTAAAATTACATTAAAAACATTTTTCACATTCATTTTTTAGAATTTGGAGTTCCAAATTCTCTCCTTCCTTCCTGTTCCTCCCCTACCCCTTGAGAAGGCAAGGAATATGATACCAATAATACATGTAAAGTCATGCAAAATCATATCCATCCTTCAAGTCACTTAACTTCTGTGGACCTAAGATCTGAAAAATGAGGAAGATGATTAGATAAGCTCTGTGTGAATGATTCTGTGACACTATGCCTCTCCTAATTCAACAAAGAATGGCATAATTTATCAGACACTTAGAAACAAGCTAGTTTTTAGAGAAATAAAATATCTAAATATATTGTATAATAACAGCAACTCACACTTATAGAATAATTTAAGATTTATAAAGCACTTTTCCCCAAGCCATGCCTTGAAGGAATTAGTAACAGTATTGTTTCTGCAGGTGAACCAACGAATTAACTGGTCAAGTTTAGCTCCAGCTAAATTATACCTGTCTAGTTAGCCAAATGTCTTTGTTTGACCTTGGCTATCATTTCAAATCTTGGGGCCCCTGTTTCTCCCTCTATAAATTAAGGAGTTGGACTACCTGGTTTTTGAGGTCCCTTCCAGATCTACATTTATGATCAATGATCTATGATTGGAATGACTATTTTTCATGCTGGCTTTACCAGTCAAGTCAGCCAAACCCAGCTTGTACTTTGAGACACAAATGTAATATTTAATTTATCCACTACTAGCTTCTCCCCTCTTGGGAGGTCACTGACGGTCATATGCCAATAGAGCCCAATGTATCCAATTAGACCATTGACTCATGCCCTTTTAGCTCATGAAATAAATTTTCGAGGATCCTCATGATAAAGTCCATGATGTACCCTTTTGCATAAGCACCATTCAAACTGCAAGCAATCAACTTGCTGATGGGGGGATTCTATTCTTTAAAACAGAGTATTTCACTAGAAGTTTCAATTCATCAGATAAGTGTGAGAAGACTAGTAAATGAATGGCAACATTTCTTATCATCAATTCAATATTTTCTTAGAATGATGATTTGCTAAACATAGTTAAACTGATTTAGAAGTTAAGAGAACAGGGGGAAAAGAAGGGACAGAGAAAGGGAAGGATTTTTAAAGTCAGAGGACCTGGTTCTGTCACTAACTTTCCAGCTGACCTTGGGCAAGTTATTCACCATCCCTGGGCCTCAGTCTCCTTATCTGTAGAATTAAGGAGATTGAACTAGAAGACTTCCAAGGTATCTTCCTACTCTGAATCTACTATGATCCTGTGACTTTTATGTGTCTTTTCCATGTGTAAAGTAATACAAATTCTATAGTACAAAACTACATGGTCTCATCATGCTAAACATCTTAGGTATGGATACCTCATTGGAGTTTATTAATTCCTTTCCAGAACTTGGAGGCAAGAGATGAGATATCTGGGTGCAGTTTTTGGGTTTTTTCCCTCTGCTTGTCTAGCACTCCAATTTGCCAACATGTCTCCTTGTCTTTCCCAAGTTAAAAGTCATGGTGCTGTTCACATAGATACCATTTAATTTATTTTTATCTTGTGTCTCTTCTACAAAGTGTCTCAAATGTTTTACAGTGAGAGATAAGGAAAAAGACAAGGGTGTTTGACAAATTGGGAGCAGTTGCTCTTGTAGAAATAGAACAGAAAGGAAATTTATGGGGAGCAAGAGAGGTGCCAACCATAAATAATGTGATAGTGTGGGCTCTCATCCTGATGCAAGATGTGTTGCACAGTTTGTCAGAGAGATGAAATAGAAAATATCCTCATATGTGTTTAACAAAACATATATGTTGAGCATAAAGCCATGTCAAGATTTGGAAGTTTATCAGGGGGAAGACTCTGAGAGAGAGGAACAATTATATATGAAGAAAAAATTAATGACAAAGAGAGCCCACCAAAGAAAGGAGCCAATAGAAGAAGAAGAAGAAGAAAGAAAGAAAGAAAGAAAGAAAGAAAGAAAGAAAGAAAGAAAGAAAGAAAGAAAGAAAGAAAGAAAGAAAGAAAGAAAGAAAGAAAAGAAAGAAAAGAAAGAAAGAAAGAAAGAAAGGAAGGAAGGAAGGAAGGAAGGAAGGAAGGAAGGAAGGAAGGAAGGAAGGAAGGAAGGAGGGAAGGAAGAGAAAGAAAAAGAGAAAACTGTGAGAGAGGATGAACTGGAAGAGATGGAAAAAATGGAGAGACAGAGAGAGAGAGAACCAGAAGGGCTCTGAGAATTGCAAGGGCTTTCAGAATTGCAGGAGGAGAGGAAGCAGGCAAGTAGACAGTTAAGATTTGTGAGTGAGTGTTTATGGGAAAGCCCTAGCAGAATGGAAGGTTACAGGATGGCTTGACTCTTAGCTGCGATACTGTGTTTTAATCTCTTTGCTGTTACATTAAGGTAGACTTACTGGTTTTGGAGTACAATTACTGCTATGTTGAATTGGGGTTATTGGTTTTGGGATGTGATCCTCTGGTGTCTGAATAAATGTTTTACTTCTTCTGCCTTCTATATAGAGAGTCTTTTATACTTTGTGATTCTGAACCATACAGGCATATTCATGGTCACCATCGATATCATGAATGTTGCCTTACTGATACAGAAGGGAAGGATTTCTTCTTTTTTTCTAATTAAATGGAACAACACCAGTTGCTCATGGTTAGGCTGAGCTAACATAATAAAAATGACTATTTTACCTAAATTAATTTACTTATTCAGTGCCATACCAATCGAACTACCAAATAATTATTTTATAGAGTTGGATAAGATAATAACAAAATTCATCTGGAAGAATAAAAAGTCCAGAATATCAAAGGAATTAAGGAAAAGAAATGCTAGGGTAGGTGGCCTAGCCATACCAGATATCAAACTGTACTATAAAACAGCAGTCCTCAAAACTACCTGGTACTGGCTAAGAAACAGAGTGGTAGATCAGTGGAATAGGTTAGGTACACAAGATTCAGAAGTCACCGACTATAGCAATCTACTCTTTGATAAATCCAAAGAATCCAGCTTCTGGGTTAAGAATTCACTGCTTTACAAAAACTGCTGGGAAAATTGGAAAATAGTATGGCAGAAACTGGGCATAGACCCATATCTTACACCATATACCAAAATAAAGTAAAAATGGGTACATGGTTTAGGAATAAAGGCTGATACTATAAGCAATTTGGGAGAGCAAGGAACGGTTTACCTGTCAGATTTATGGGAAAGGGAAGAATTCATGACCCAACAAGATATAGAGAGCATTATGAAGTGCAAAATGGATAATTTTTATTATGTTAAACTGAAAAGTTTTTGTATAAACAAAGCCAATGCAACAAAGATTAGGAGGTATAGTAGGAAGGCCAAATTTATGATCTCAAAGAGAATCATATGTATGTCTGAATGGTTCGAAACTGCAAGATAGAAGGAATTCTCTAAGTAGAAGGCATCAAAACATTTATTTAGGCCCCACAGTAGCAGACCCACGAACCAGCCTCCCCATTCTGATATTTTGATCAAAAGCTTCCAGGCCCAATAAGCTTGCCTCACAAGAGTAACCAAGAGGCCACAGAAAAACATGATGGTATTAAACCAAATCATATTCACTGGCCTCAAGACCTTGCTCACACTCCTGGGTCCACACATGGGTCAGCTCTGCTTCCGCAGCTCCTGCTTCGGCTTCGGCCTCGGCTTTTTTTCAGCTTCAGCTGTAGCTATCTCTTGGCTTGCCTTTCCTCGCAGCCGAGCCTCTGGCATCCTCAAGTCCCGCCTAAAACGACCAGAGGCCCTTGGTTCCCGAGTTGGCCCCTCTTAAGTCATCAATCTACACCCACACAGGTTTCACACCTGATAGGGCTTTGGGTCTGGGGCTTAGCACTTAGCAAGATTAAATGAAACAGCTGAATCACTCAAAGTAAACAAAAGCCAAACTCCTGAAGTGCTAAGGAGCCCATTTTGCCTTACCGACACAGGAGGAAAGCAGAAAACTGGGAGAAAATCTTTACAACCAATGTCTCTGATAAAGGCCTCATATCTAAAATATACAGGGAACTGAGCCAAATTTATAAGAATAAAAGTCATTCCCCAATTGAGAAATGGGCAAAGGATATGAACAGGCAGTTTTCAGAGGAAGAAATTAAAGATATTTATAGGCATATGGAAAAATGTTCAAAATCACTATTGATCCGTGAAATGCAAATCAAAACAACTTTTAGGTACCACATATCTCCTGTCAGATTGGGTAATGTGACAAAACAGGAAAATGATAAATGCTTGAGAGGATGTGGGAAAATTGGAGCACTGTTACATTGTTGATGGAGTTGTGAACAGATCCAGCCATTTTGGAAAGCAATTTGGAGCTATGTCCAAAGGACTATAAAAATGTGCATACCCTTTGACCCAGCAATACCATTCCTAGGGCTATATCCCAAAGAGATCACCCAAGTGAGAAAGGGACCTGTATGTACAAAAATATTTATAGCTGCTCTTTTTGTGGTGGCAAAGAATTGCAAATCAAGGGGATGCCCATCAATTGGGGAATGGCTGAACGAGTTGTGGTATATAAATGTAATGGAATACTATTGTGCTATAGGAAATGGGGAAGATACAGACTTCATAATTGCCTGGAAAGACCTACATGATCTGATGCTGAGTGAGAGGAGCAGAACCAGGAGAAAATTATACACAACCACAGACATATTGATACTGTGATGACTGACTTTGGTAGACTTGACTCTCCTCAGCAATACAAGGCTCAAAGACAGCTCTAAAGGACTCACAATGGAAAAAGCTAGCTACATCCAGAGAAAGAACTGTGGAGTCTGAATGCAGATTGAGACAAACTCTTTGCTCTCTCTCTTTGTTTTCCTCTTTTTTTGACTTTGTTTCTTCTCTCTCATGGTTCATTCCATTGGTCATAATTCTCCTTTGCAACTTGACTATTGTGTTTAACACGAAGGTCTATGTAGAATGTATATCGGACTGTGTGCCATCTTGTGGGGGAGGGGAGACAGGGAAGGAAAGGAGGAAAATTTGAAACTCAAGAACATGCAAAACTAAGTGTCGTAAACTAAAAATAAAAAATCTAATTAAAAAAAGTGTTACTATTTGGTTTTTATGAAGTCTTTGTTTTTGTCAATGGTGCATAAGCCTAGTAGAGAAATCTCTGGGTCAAAGGGTGTTAACACTTTAGCCATTTTATTTGGTTAATTTAGAATTGCTTTCCAGAATGATTGTACTAATTCACAGTTCCACCAATAATGCATTAGTTTGCCAGTTCTTTCCACAACCTCTCTGACGTTGACTATTCCCATATTTTGCCACTCGTGCTTATTTGCTGAGGGAGAGGGAGTGTCTTTTTGATGCTACATAGGTCACAAACCTCTGCTTGTGTCTTTCTGCCATCATTATTACTTAACTATCAATTAGTCACATAGATTTAATTACTTTTTAGAAGGAGGTATTTTGATATAATGATATAGTTGGTACAGTTGGCACAAACAATCTCTCAAAAGTCTATGACACACTATCCCACAAGTGTATACAGAGTCTAGGTACTCAGGCTCAGATAGCTAGTATAGGTGGCAAAGGAACAACTCACAGCTCCCAGTTGTTAGAGGCCCTTTCATCTCCTTTGTGTGGGTACTCAAGAAGTTCCCCTTAGTCTTGGCATTATTTTCTTAGTAGGCACCTCATGGAGCCAGGAATCTGTCTTCCTGCATCACATACAGTCTGTTCTTAACTTGCAATGAAGACACTGCAACCAGTCACTGATATTCCAGATTTAGAACACTAACAGAGAGCTAGGAAGATCAAAATCCTCCAGATCCATCAAAGCACATATGTTCTTTCTTGGCCTAAGGGAGGATGGGATAGGAGAATTAGGCCAGAGGTGAAGCTCTCCTCACATTCACTCCAATCTCTCAGAGTCAAACTGGCTTAATATTTTAGAGATGATGCCTAAGACATGACCAAGTCTCCTCAGTGAATACAGATCCTGTACAATGCCTCTCCAGTTAGTTAAGAACTTTTTGACTTAAGGCATCATTTTAAATGAGGTGGGGTAATTTGGTTGATTTACTCCATGGAGCCCCTCTCGTATATAGATAAGGAAGTGGATGCCTGGGGAGGGGTTGTGGGGGGGAATGACTGAATGACTTACCCAAGATCATATATCACATATTAACATTCACAGTGATAAAAGAAAGGAACTTTACTTTGTGACTAAAGCTACTTGATAGGGATTAACCCCTACATTATCCCTTCTCTATCATTTCCCTAAAATTTAGAAGCCATCTCTTTTCAGCCACCTGCCTGTTTATAAGGAAGTTGGCTGAAGAACTTTAACAAATGAATCAGCAAGTTGAAAATCAAATCTGATTTAAGAAAATAGGAAATTTCCCATTCAAAAAAATGGAACAAGGAAAGGAATAGAATAATTCTCCAGCATAAGACATTAGATATCATTCTTGAAAGTTTCTTGGAGTCCTCTTCCAATGAGAGAATGGTACTGGAAGATAATTGGAACAGTGTCTCGTTCCCATCTTATTGTGAGGAGAATTATGAAAAAAGAAACTGACTCTTAATCAGTTGATCCAATCTAAGAGTTTCTAAAAGAAACACAGGAAGAAATCAAATAAATTGGTCCCATTTCTTCTTCAATTTGTCTCTTGGAAAAGTTTCCTTCTTTTTATATTTTTGTACTCAAAAGAAATATTTCAATAGATTTTTTTTAGCTGAAAATAAAACTAAAGTCAATGTCCCAGCAGCTTATGCTAGAGGATCCCAGGATAAAAGCCCTGATGAATGGTGGTAGGTGGAAGGGCAATAAAATTAGCCCACTCTGCCCATTCTTTTTAAAACACAGAACTGAAAATATGCACACACACAAAAAGAGCAATAATAAAATCATCAGGGAACTTGGAAAGCTCCCTTACGAACTCATTATTTTCTCTTTTTTAATAATGGCAACTGTCCCCATCTAATAAGAATCCCTTTAGATGCTCATCTCACGTAAGTTTATGGTAGGTTTTTTTTTTGTTTGGGGAGTCACGAATTTGACCAATGGTATTTCCAAACATCATCACCAATTATTATCATCATCACCACCATTGTGATGATATTAATAATGGTCATAGGAAGAGTAACATTTTTCTGGGAGACAGTTTAAAACTATTTAGATTCTATCTATCCTTAAATCCATCACCCTCAACTAAATGAAATGGAGCAAGGCTTCTAAATTAAAGAGGGAGTCAAACCAAAAATATTTAGTTAATCATTTAATGCACATGAGTGACATCAAGATATAGAGTTCCACTGAAAAATACATTAAACAGATCCTTCATCTTGTGGAATCTTTTCTCACAGATATGAAATGTCATTTCAACTTGGTAAGTGTGAAATGCTTAACACCATGAAAAGAGTCTATGGGCTTTGAGTTTGAATCTGGAGGTCACATTGAATCAGTGGATGAAGGCAACACCTACAAATAGCTTAGTGTCCTCTAGGCATCACATCTAATGTAAACATATCAAAGAAAAGGCTGTAGCTAAATAAGAAACTTACTGGCATCTTGAGATCAAAACTGAATTGAATTGAAAGAATATATTTAAAGCAATTAACACCTACTGTACCAGTTTTAATGTAAATTTAGAAATGAAAAATTATCCATAAGAGATTTGGTAAATATTCTAACAGAAACAGTAACAAAATAATAGTAATAATAACTAGCATTATATAGCACCTAATATGTGCAAGATACGGTGCTAGACACTTTACAAATATTATCTCATTTGATCCTCAAATCCTTGGAGGCATGTACTATTATGTTCTATAATTATTACAATTTTACAATTGAAAAAACTGGGCAAACAGAGGGTAAGTGACTTAACAAAGGTCACATAGTAAGTGTATGAGGCCAAATTTAGATTCACATCTTCCTGAATCCAAATCTTTTGCATAAAAACACAGAGTCAGACATCCTAAGGCAGCTATGAAGGAATATTAGTACTTCCTCACCAAAAAGAAAGAAGAAGAGAGGTGGAAATTCTTAGAGTACTTGATGAACAGGTCAAAATCCTGCAAAACTACTTTTAAAATAATGAGACAACATTTCACTAAATGAGAGTTGACTGATAACAGATACCCTGTTAGGCAAGATGAATTTTGTACCCAACTGTGTGTATTGTGTACTTTTCCTTCCTTTGACCAATTCAGATGACAATGAGTATTGCTCACTTCCCCTTACTACCCCCTTCTATTGTACAAATTCTTCCTTACATGACCCATATATGTAAGATAATTTTCCTCATTCTTCTTTTCCCTCCCCCCTCCCAATGTATCCCCTTTTCTTTTCTCACCCTTCCATTCTTCTTTTGAGATAATCCCAACATAATAGACTCACACCCATGTTTTTTGTCTAAGTAGACTCGCTCTAACAGCTCCACTGGTAATAAAATTCTGAGAGGTTGTATGTATCATCTCCCCATTTGTGAATTTAAACAGTTTAACCTTATTAAAGTTCCTTATGATTTCATACTCAAGTTTTCTCTTTTATTCTTCTCTTGGATCTCATGTTTGAATGTCAAATGTTCTATTCAGCTCTGGTCTTTTCATCAGGAATGTTTGAAAATTCTTTATTTAATTTTTTTCTCCTTTTTTCTCTGTAGGATCATACTAAGTTTTCTGAGTAGGGTATTCTTGGTTGTAATCTTAGCTCCTTTGCCTTCTGAAATATCATATTCCAAGCCTTCTGTTCCTTTATGATGGTAGCAGTCAAATTTTGTGTAATCCTGACAATTGCATTAGTATTTCTGCTCTTTCTTTCTTGTTCCTTGAAATACTTTCTCCTTGACTTTGCATTTACCACATTTTCTGGATTGTTGTGGAGGAAACTTTGAAGGAGCTGAGGTAAAATGGCTACCTCTCACTCCATCATCTTGACCCCCCTCTACAGTGCTTTTCTTCAAGAGATTGCTAAGTATTTTTCGTACATTACTCAACTAATTCTAAGATACTCCCAAGAAGCAAGACAACCAAAATAACATAAATGATAAGCAGCAATTCCAAAACCAAACAGGCATAATATTAAAACCACTGCAATGGGCAGCAAGGTGTAGTAAAGGTCTGAACTCAGAGTTAGGTGACCAGATAGTCTTAGCACTTATGTGTGAACTTGGATAAGTGATTTTGCTTGCCTTGCTCAAATTCAGTGGACTATTATCTCCACTTTACAAATGAGAAGATTATCTGCCATGCAGAGTTGTTGAGAGAATGACATTAGAAAATCTAGAGTTCTTCAGTATTATGTAATTAGAAGACCCTAGACTTAGAGACAGAGGACCATAGTCCAGATCTTAGCTCTGTACTTACTAGCAGCATGTGAATGAACATATCAAGCTTAATCTCTGCCTACAGATCCTCACTGAACTCATGTTCTTCATAAAATGAAGGATTTGAATTAGATAATCTAGGAGAGCCCTTCAGTCTTAAAATCTTATGATCCTATAAGTGCAAAGAGATCTATAAACTCCAGCACTATATAAATGTAAGCTATGAATTGTTATCATCATCATCATCATCATCATCATCATCATCATCATGTCTCTGGAGAAATACCAAATTTCACTAGGGGGAGGTGGAGGGGCATATATAGACTATTTCAGGACAACAGGATGATTCAACTAGGAAGTTTCTTTCCCCAAGTAACCATTGGCTTCCAAGACTGAATTCTTCTTCCTGATATGAGCAATTTCCTCCTTTGTTGCAGGCACCCTATTGCCCAAAGGACTAAAGTTAGAGATTTGTTTACTAACACCTGTAATTAGATCATTGATGTAAATCCTAATTGTCGGACAAAAGCCATGTCACACTAGAAACAGATAAGAAAATTACTCTTAAAAGATCATAAAATATCTCTGTTTCCCTTGGTGAATGTATTATTTAAAATGGAGAAATCATCTACTTTGGAGGATATACAAGTAGAAGTTATACCAAAAAGGAGAAAGGAATAGGTGGGAAATGTACGACATTTGAATTTAACTTTTTTCTGATCTAGCCAGACATGGAAAGAATATGGAGACACATAATTGGGCACAAAAATATATTTCATCAAACAGAGGAAAAAGAGAGGAAAGGGAGAAAGAAAAGAGAGTAAGATGGAGAGTAGATTAAGGCAGGGTCTTGTTTTAGGAAAAGCAAACTCTTAAAGAGGGTATGGAAAACAAATAGTTGTGAAAATATAAAAGAATAGGTTGAAGGGAAATATAAAAATTTATCATAATAACTATGGATGTGAATGGAAGGAATTCATCCATAAAACAGAAGAGGAAAGAAGAAAACATATTCAAGCAATATGTTATTTGTAATTTAAGAAACATGTGAAATAGAAAGATGTACACAGAGTTAAAATGATGGCCTGGAATAAAAATTATCATGCTTCAGGTGAGGGTAAAAAAAAAGGCAGAAGTAACAATCATAATCTTGGGGAAAGGAACAGCCAAGATAGACTTTAAAGAGATAAATAGTGAAACAACGCTTTGCTGTAATAAAAATGATACTATCCAAATTAATTTACTTATTGTCATACCAATAAAATAACCAAAAGATTAGTTTGTTGTTGTTGTTGAGCATTTTGGAGTTGGATCCTACTCTTCATGACTCCATTTTTAGGATTTTCTAGGCAAAGATAATGGAACGATCTCCAGTTCATTTTACAGATAAAGAAACTGAGACAGAGGGTTAAATGACTTGCCTAAGGTCACAAAGCTGGCTCTGTCTGAGGCTAGATTTGAACTAAGGAGGATGAGGCTTCCTGGCTCCAGGCCCAGCATTTTATCCACTGTGCCACCAAGCTACCAGAAGGACTACTATATAGAGCTACAAAAAAATAATACCAGAGCCCAACTGAGTGAAAAAAAGTTCAAAAATCTCAGGAAAATTAATGAAAAAAGAAGGAAGGAAGGTAAGGAAGAAGGTAACTATTACCAGATTTCAAATTATACTACAAAGCAGTAACTGTCAAACTATTTGGTACTTGGTGAGAAACAGAGAGGCAGCTAGGTGATGCAGTAGATAGAATGCTGAGCCTGGAGTCAGGAAGACTCATCTTCAAGAGTTCAAATCTATCCTCAGACACTCCTTTTGTGACCCTTGGCAAGTCCTTTAACCCTACTGGCCTCAGTCTCCTCATCTGTAAAATGAGCTAGATAAGGAAATGGCAAGCCACTCCAATGTTTTTGCCAAGGAAACCCAAAGAGGGTCACAAAAAGTCAGAGACAACTGAAATGACTGAACACAATACAAGAAATAAATAGGTTGATCGCTGGCACAAATTAGGAACACAATAAACAGAAGGAAATTAGCACAATATCTGTGAGTTTGACAAACCCAAAGATTCCAGCTATTAGGAAAAGAACTTACTAAGTGACAAAAATTGTTGGGAAAACTGGAAAGCATTCCAAGAAAATTTGGAAAGCAAATTCCTCCTATACCTAAAAAATTATGCATAAACCAAAATCTGCCACTGTATACCAAGCAAGATAAGCTCCAAATTTGTACATAACATAGATAAAAAGAATCACATCAAAAGGAAGTTAGAAGAGCAAGGAAGAAATTACCTATCACATCTATGGGTAAGGAAAAAGTTCATGACAAAACAAGAGACAGAAGGGATTGAAGAAGATTCAATAAAAAATTTGATGAAATAAAATTTAAAAGAATTTTGTTCAACTAAAACCAGTGAAACTAAAATTAGAAGAGGCAGGCAGTGGGGAAAAACCTTTAGAGCAAATTTCTCTTGTAAAGGTCTCATTTCAAAGAAATATAGTGAACTGAGTCAAATTTATGAGAATAAGAAGCATTTATGAATTGATAAAAGGTCAGAGGCTATGAATAGGCAATTTTCACATGGAGACCAATAGCCATATTAAAAAATTCTCCTGGATGGTGGCTGGAAAGCAGGGACTTGCTTGAGCTCTCCCCAAGGTCCCTCCAAACACCTGCAAAAAATACCTCTGAACAAATTCTAGAGCTGCAGAACCCACTAAATAGCAGAGGGAAGCAGGGCTCCAGCCCAGGAAAACCTGGATAGTTGCTGGAAAGGGTCTATCACATGGAGCTGGGAGCTGAGCAGAGCACAGGCCAGTGTGGGCCACACTAGGACCAATCAGACAGGGAGCCGGGTGGAACAGGCAGTAGGGCCCCAAATCATTGAGCTATAGCAGTTACCAGACTTCTCAACCCACAAACGTCAAAGACAACAGAGCAGGTTAGTGGGAAAAACTGCTAAATCAGAGTGAAAGGAGTGCACAGTGAGCCCTAGCCCTGAAGGTGACAGAGGTGATGCAACTCTGGGGCTTCTCCCAGAGCTCCAGCTGTGGTTGCTTCCAGCCCTTGGCACACCCAGTAGGAGGAATTAAGTGACAGATCACAGCAGGAGTTAAGAGCCTACTTGGATCTGGGTTGCTGTCCAGGTTGGCAGTTGTTGGGGGAAGAAGAGTGCTGGTGTGGCAGAGATTGCTGTGTAGAAGTACCTCTGAAAATAGCAGCACAGCACCTAAAGCTTGGGACAAACTACACTACACTCTATAAGCAGTCATACACTGACAAAAAGTTCAAGGGTCAAGTAGTTGGCTGGGAACATCACACGCAGTGAAAACAAACTCAGATTCAGACTCAGACTTTGGAATCTTTTTCAATGACAAAGAAGATCCAAACATACAGCCAGAAGAAGTCAACAAAGTCAAAGAGCCTACATCAAAAGCCTCCAAGAAAAATATGAACTGGTCTCAGGCCATGGAAGAGGTCAAAAAGCATTTGGAAAAGCAAGTAAGAGAAGAACAGGAAAAATTGAGAAGAGAAATGAGAGTGATCAAGAAAATCATGAAAAACAAGTCCATGACTTTCTAAAGGAAACCCAAAAAAATACTGAAGAAAATAACACCCTAAAAATGGACTAACTTAAATGGCAAAAGAGCTCCAAAAAGCCAATGAGGAGAAGAATGCCTTGAAAGGCAGAATTAACCAAATGGAAAAGGAGGTCCAAAAGACCACTGAAGAAAATACTA
>CM053625.1:48986585-49070338 GCA_028646595.1 Phalanger gymnotis | reverse complement strand
AGTTGAGCTTTGGTGGTGGGAAGCAGTTCAGAACTGTTCGAATGCCCAGTGCATTTTCCCAGATGCAATCTAGCCTGTTCACCTCTTCCCATTTGTCCTGACCCCACTTTCAGATCCTATCCAAAATAATATGTACTTGTAAGGGAGAAGGGGTGAATCGGAGGACTGCCTTAAGAATCTGAAGAATTCCCTGTTCAATTCAATGGCGTCACCCTCCATTTACATACCTATGTATGGTCTCTGGTATCTTCTGGACTTATGTACGATATCATGAATGTCATATAATGTATGTGAACAGACTCTACATATGCATCTAATGTAAAATGAAGGGAATATGACCCCATTGGAGTTTTCTTGGCAAAGATACAAGAATGGTTTGCCATTTCCTTCTTCACCTTATTTTACAGATGAGGAAACTGAGGCAAACAGGGTTAAGTGACTTGCCCAGGGTCACACAGCTAGTAAGTGTCTGAGGCAGGATTTGAACTCATGTCTTTCTGACTGTAGGCACAGCACTGTCTCCACTATACCACCTAGCTTTTAAACTTTGTCCAATATTTCATATAGATTATCCCCTCAAGCCCTACAGCATTTTGAGATAAATACTACAAGTATTTTATAGAAGCAGAAATAGAGGCATAAGGATTGCTTGTGATCACACAGCTAAAAAAAATCAAAGGCAGGGTTCGAACCCAGATCTTCTTGCACATGAAGTCCAGTCCTCTATGCAATATGCCACACTTACTCTCAATCTTATCACTAATTAGTTTCACCAAATACAATCCCAAACATGGAACAGTTCCCATTAGAATTATGTCAAAACTCAATTTTTGCCACATTATGATGTTGAATATGTCAGTTTTGTAATTCACAAAAATCACTATATGTAAAAACTAAAAGTAAAATTCATTGCCCCAAATGTAAGATGTAGTAATGTAAAACAGTTAAAACAATGATACCACAAATTTTATGAACTTCTATAATCCTATGATTTTCATCCACCTTTGTACTAATCTAAAGCAGCTCAAAACTGATGAAATTCTCCTTTGCCCATATCTTCCAACTAAAACCTTTGTCTTTATGTTCCGAAAAAATATGTATCTATGTGCTCCTTGGACTTGGTTTAGGGACATGGAAATTGTACACAGTTTTCACTCTTCCTAGATGATGAAATGATAAACAGACTTAAATTTAATCTAAAAAGAAGCTATACAATTATTCAATTCAGAAAATTCCTACTTTCACAATTCAAATATATGCACTGGCTCTGGAGTGAGAAGACCTAGGTTCAAATTAAACATCTGATGCTTGCTGCCTTCGTGGTCTTGTTCTATTCACTTCATCTGCCTGGGTTTGCCTCAGTTTCCTTATCTGAAAAATGAAGGGTTGGATTAGAAGATCTCTGAGGTGCATATTAAACTCTTCATCTAAGATTCTATTCCTTTCCATCCACTCCTTTCTTGATCTAATACTGCTTACAACCGATATCTTCCTTACCTCCCTTCTTTGTCTTTTTACTGTGAAAGATAATCTACTTTTCCAAAGCCAAACTAGCTCCTTATATGCACAATATACATAATAACTGTAGGTCTGCTTCTACGCATAGGCCACCCTAACAGATAGAGATAGTAGTGCAGCCCTCAGGTCTACGGACCACATTTGCTACCTGTCGGCTCCTATAGACTTACTGAATATGACAAAATATATTACAAATATATGACTAAGAGTCATTACCTAACGGATAAGAGGTCAAAGAATATGAGTAGGCAGTTTTCAAAAGAAGATATGCAAACTGCCAACAACAATTTTAAAGAACGAAGCAAATGACTAATAATAGGGAAAATTCAGGTTAAAACAACGCTGAGGGTTCACCTCCTAGCTATCAGATAGGCAGGCATGACAGAGGGGGAAAATAGGTCAGCAAAGCTAAGATAATAAAGTAGAAGAAAGGAGCACAATGAGTTCTCTTCCCTGCCCCCCCAGGAATTAAAAAAAAATTCTCCAAACAGATCTAGAAAATGCCCTAGACGAAACCTTGATTGGGAAATTCAAGAAAATGTTACAGAGTTGTTTCTCCTATCTCAGGTGAACATAGCGAGATAGACAGAGAGGTCTTTTGACAGTGGGGGTGGGATCTAGTCTGAAACAGCACAAAGGGTTCCAATGCAGAGAAAGGCTATGTAACAGAACAGCAGAGAAAAGACTAAACTTATAGATGATAAAAAAGTGGTACTAACTGGCAGCTTTGTTGTTAACTACCAAAGTCCAGAGCATAGATGCAGGACGGACTGAGGAAGAGACCTGATCCTAGGGATAGAGTTCCAGAGTAAGGAATAGCAGGTCTCAGACTACGGACTGAGCAAAGATCAAGTTCAGAAACACGTAACGGTTGTGTTGTGTGGCTTGGACCCCAGGAGCTGAGTGGTGTTCCAGTTCCAAATTTGAGCATAGTCTGAAGACTGCAAAGAAATAACCAAATCAAAAGAAAGTCTAGAGTTCAGTAACCAAACCCTCAGTGTTTTTTACATAGTTGATGTGGCTGAGTCTAATAGTAATCTACTGTAACTTCCTACCAGGGTTAAGCCAAGAGGCACATTGTTCAGATCTTAACTTATATTAAGAACTTGGAGAAGTCAGACAACAAAGGCAATGAATAGACAGCCCCAGATCCCACAACTTTTGGGAGCACTGCATGTTTACAGGTTCCTAGTCTGAGTATCTCTTAGATTCTGGAATAGCATAACACTCAATACCCCAAGAACAAACAAAGTATGCAGACCAGCTCAGATATTCCTTCCAAAAGTATGACCCTGACATCAAGTCAAAAGTCAGGAAGTACACTGAAAAAATGAGAAAACAAACAAAAAAATCAACTATAAAAAAAAAACTATTAAGGTGACAGGGATGCTTAAGACACAAGTCTTGAAAAAGAAAATTACTCCAATATATCTACAAACAAAATCACAAAGAAAAACACAGCTTGAACACAAATTCAACTAGAATTCCCGGAAGAGATGAAGTAAGACTTTCTTAGAGTTTTTAAAATGCTTTGTTTTAAAACTGAATGAGAACTAGAGAAAAACTAAAAAAAAAAAAAACAATAAGTGGAATGGAGGAAAGAATTGGAAAGGAAATTAGCACAAGAGGTACAGAACTTTGTTCAAGCAATAAATCACCTGAAAATTAGAAATAGATGAAATAGAAGCTAATGACTTCATATCATAACATGAAATACGACAATTAAATTTAAAGACAAAAAAATAGAAAAAATATGTAAGGTGTCTCATAGTAAAAGCAACTGACCTGGAAAACAGATCAGGGAGAAATAATTTAAAAATCGGTGGACTACTTGAGAGCAATGACCAAAAAAGAACCTAGACACTATATTTCAATTAACTATAGGAGAAAACTGCCCAGATTCCTCAGAGCCAAAGTGTGAGGTAGAAAAAGAAAAAAAATCCCCAGATGCCACCCCAAAGAAATCCCAAAACAAAAATTTCCCAGAACATTAAAGCCAAATTCCCAGGCTTCCAGATAGAAGAAAAAGTACTATAAACAGTCAAAAAGGAAGAATTCAAATACAGAAGAGCCCCAGGCAGGCTCACACATAATTTAGCAGCCACTTCTATAAAAGAGTAGAGAGACTGGAATATGATATTTCAGAAGGAAAAGCATATGAGCTTACAGTCAAGAATAACATCAGACAAAACTGAGTGTAATCCTACAGGGGCAGGGGAGAAGGGAGGAATGGACATTTAATGAAATACAAGGGAGCCAAGATGGCAGAGTAGAGAAAGCACTCAGTTGAGTTCTTCCAACATTCCCTCCAAACAACTTTAAAATAATAATTAAGATCAAATTCTGAAGAAGCAGAACCAAGAAAAGTTCATAGTGACACATTCTTCCAGCCCAAGACAACTTAGGAGTTTGGAAAGAAAGATCTGTAATGTGGGGGTGGAGGGAGACTGGTCTAGAACCCATGTGGATGAAACACCAGTACACATCTACAAGAACAAAAAGGACAAAAATATCAAGGGGGTCAACGAAAAAAAATGTAAAGGAAGATGGCCTATCAGTACCAGATATTTTAAAGTGGAAGTCATAAAAGCACTTTGATACTGGCTAGAAAAAGAGCGGTAGTTCAGTGAAATAGATTATATACGCAATACACAGTAATAAGTGGTCATAGTAATCTAGTGTTTGATAAAACCAAAGATCCAAGCTTTTGGGGTAAGAACTCACTGTTTGACAAAAATTCCTGGGAAAATTGGAAAGCAGTTTGTCACAAACTGAACATATACTAACATCTCACACTGCATACCAACACAAAGTCAAAATGGATAAACGAGTCAGGCATGAAAGGTGATATTGTAAGTAAATTAAAGGAGCTTGGAAAAATGTACCCATTGCATCTATGGATAAGGGGAAAGTTTGTGACCAAATAAGAAATAGAGATAATCACAGGAAGTGAAATGGATAATTTTGATTGTATGATTTAAAAGCTTTTGCACAAACAAAACTAATGCAGCCAAAAATAAAAGGAAAACAGGAAACGGGAGAGAAAATTTCAAAGCAAGTTTCTCTGATAAAGGCTCATTTCTAAAATATATAGGGAACTGAGCCAATTTTATAAAACTAAAACACATTCCCCATTCGATAAATGGTCAAAGGACATGAACAGGCAGTTTTCAGAAGAAGAAATCAAAGCTATCAATAATCACATGAAAAAAAAATGCTCTAAATCACTGCTAATTAGAGAATTTCAAATTAAAACAGCTCTGAGATACTACCTCATACCTATCAGATTGACTAACATGACTGAAAAGGAAAATGACAAATACTGAAGGGCATGTGGAAAAGTTGAGACACTGATGCACTGTTGGTAGAGTTGTGAACTGGAGTGGAGAACAATTTAAATCTATGCTTAAAGGGCTATCAAACCGTGCATACTCTTTGACCCAACAATACCCCCATTAATTCTGTATCCCAAAGAAATCAAAGAAGAGGGAAAAGGGCCTATTTGTACAAAAATATCTATTGCAGCTCATTTTGTAATGGCAAAGAATTAGAAATCAAAGGAATGCCCATCAATTAGGAAATTGCTGAACAAGTTGTGGTATATGATTGTGATGGAATACTGCTGTGTTATAAGAAATGATGAGCATGATGGGTTCAGAAAAACCTGGGAAGATTTACATGAACTCTTGCAAAATGAATTAAGCAAAAGCAGAAGAATATTGTACGCAGTAACAGCAATATTATAAGGACGACCAACTGTGAATGGCAGATACTCTGATTAAGACACTGATCTAAGACAATTCCAAAGGACCTATGAAAAAAAATGTCATCCACCTCGAGAGAGAACTGCTGAACTCTGAACGCAGGTTAAAGCATACATTTTTTAGCTTTCTTTATTTTTATTGTTTTATTTTGTTTGTGTTTTCTTTTGCAACATGGCTAATATGGAAATATGTTTAGCATGACCTGTTTGGCATGAATCAAAATCAAAGTGCTTGCTTTCTGAAGGAAGGGAAAAGGCAGGGAGTGAGAGTATTTGGAACTTAAATTGTTTTTGAAAAAAATGAATGTTTAAAAAATTTACATGTAATTGGGAAATATTTAATGAGATGAATAAAAATATATTGAAAGAAATGAAACATAGGACTTTCAAGAATCTTAGATGAAAAGCCCAGAGCTTCATTGAAAATTCAAAGCATCAACACAGGAGTCAAGAAAAACGTAATAAGGTAAACATTAACAAATAATCATAAGAAACTAAATGAGAATAAATTGCTTATATTCTAATCAGGGTAAATAATAATAAAAATAACAATTCTTGCAACTAGCATTTATATAGCACCAATCTGTGCTAGGCACTGTGCTGTGTTTTATAAGTATTATTTCATTTGAGCTTCACAGCAAACTCCAGTATCTTTGCCAAGAAAACCCCAAACGGGATCATGAAGAGTCAGACACCACTGAAGTGACTGAATGATTCACTTGCTAGCCCATTGGACATAACAGGCTTTGTGAACCTCCTTTATACCCATATACACTCCCTCTTCTCTCATTAGATGCCCTCTCCCATGACTTAAAGATTGAGGTCATCAATTGTGAGGTCCCTCATCTACTCTTCCACTTTTTATGTACTCACTTCCCTCCTCTCCTTCCCTTTGATCTCAGAGGATGAGATATTTCTCCAAATTTAGCACTCTTACTGCTATACTTTGGATGCTTTTTTGGTGAAGTTGCCAGAGGTAGAACTAGTTAGCTGAGGTGAAGGAGGAAGTAAACAAAGATTAATTCAGGAGGGTGATGGAAGAAACATCTGTGGGGAAGGAGAAGAAGGGAATGAAAAGAGAAAAGAGAAAATAAAGCAGGAATCAGAAAATAGAGGGTAATAGAAAGGAGAGGGAAGTGAGATAACCTCTGTAGGGTGAGGCTTCAGAGTGGAAAAAAAAATACAAACGGGTCTAAATTACTCACACATCCACACACCGCACACTCACCCACACACACACACACACACACACACATACAGGACTAGGGGTCATATGGTCTCAAAGGTCTCAAAGCACAGAATCCAAGCATACTAGTTCCCTGTGGTAAGTACCAGTGCCACTGATACACATAACATCTTTCAAAATTCTCAGCCAGCATATGAAACACGAAGTCCTCTTTTTAGTTTTGGGCTTATTAATGCCAAATATGATTGTGAAATCTCTCTCTCTCTCTCTCTCTCTCTCTCTCTCTCTCTCTCTCTCTCTCTCTCTCTCTCTCTCTCTCTCTCTCTCTCCTTCTCTCAGAAGGGAGGAAGGTGAGATAGTCATCCATTTGATGCACTTACTTCTCACCAAGCCAGATGTCCTTGTTGTTCCTCCAGAAAATTCCATCCTTTTCTTTGATGACTTTGATACCCTTCTCTCAGACACATTTAGTCCTTAATATCTGAATTTTCTGAGACATTGATGAGGGTTCTGTGTGTTCACTAGTCTATGGCTGGTCTATTCACAGCCAAGACCTGACAGTCTGCTTCCCTTCCCCCAACACTGACTTTAGTGCCAGTGTACAAGTGAAATGCTGTCTACATTACCTAGTTTTAGATAGAATTCATCCAGTCCAGCCCAAACACCAAGTAAAATAAGGATAATAATTGCAAAACCTACAAAAGACTATAGCTAAAATAGAGGCAATGTTAGGCTTGATAATGATTGGCAAAGTTTGATAATGATTGGGAGTTTGGATTACTGCTAGACCTGTCCTACTCATGCCTCTCACCCTCTCATGTTTCTGTTTCTTCCTCATTTACTCTCTCTTTAAACTGTTATAATCTGGCTTCCAATTCTCATGCCCTACTGAAACTGCTTTTTCAAAAGTCACAGATGACTACCTAATGGTCAAATACAAATGTTCAGTCTTTATCCTCCTTGACCTCTATGTAGGTTTGGACACTGATGACCACCCCCTGCCATTGCATAGGCTCTCCACATTTTGCTTCAGGGACACTACGCCATCCTAATTTTCCCCCTACATTTCTAAGTACTCATTCTGTTTCCTTCCCTGCTCTTCATCCTGTTTTTGACTACTTAATATGGTTGCTCCCTTGACTGATTGAATGAAACACCTTTCCCTTCTCCCCTCCCTCACTCTGTCTCTTCTTCAGAGGATTGGAAGACCAGGGACTGGCGGAAGGCTGATGGAATGAAACACCTTTCCCTTCTCCCCTCCCTCACTCTGTCTCTTCTTCAGAGGATTGGAAGACCAGGTACAGTAGACGACAGGGCTGAAATACAGACCAAATTGTTTAGGAAAGGGTTGCCCTCTCTACCAGCATGACTCTATCTTAGGTAGACAACTCTCTCTGGTGCTTTCCTCCTATGACTACCATGACCCCATTAAATTGTGAGCTCCTTGAGGATAGGGAATGCTTTGCCTCGTTTTGTTTCCTCAGTGCTTAGCACAATGTCTGGCACCTGGTAAGCATTTAAAACTTGCTTTTTCACTTGACTAAATGCCAATAAGAATTTCTAGTTCATAACTTGATTGTCTAAAATGGAGCTCATTATCTTTCCCCTTAAAGCCTTTCTTCCCCTAACTGAATTAATTCCATCTGTGCTACCACCATTCATTCACTACTAATATAACTTCCCTCTCTCATACTTTTCACATACCTTCAGGTACCAGCTCACATTACCGGGGTCCAATTTTCAAAACTGATCTAAAATTCATCCCTTCTCTTTTTTCCACTGCAATTACTCCAGGCCAAACTAAAATAATTAATCTCCAGCTGAACTCATGACACTTAATAACCTCCTTTTGGGTCTTCTCACCTCTAATCTCTCCCATCTTCTTCATACCTAAGTATATCCTTCATATCCTGAAGCTATTCTCTTCCTACCACTGCCATAATAAGCTCTCTTATACAAAGATCTGGCTCATTATTCTTCTGCTCCAGAAGTTTCCTCTCACCTATGAAGTAGAGTTCAAATTCTTCTATTTAGCATTGAGGCCTTTCAAAACCAAACCCACTCTAACATTCCACATTTCTCATAGATTATACCCCTTCATACTCTCTATACTTCAGAAAAACTGGACAGTTATCAGTAAGTTAGTCAACAAGCATGTATGAGAGCTTACTCTGTGCCAGGCATTGTGCAAAATGCTGAGGATATACAAAGAAAGGTTATAAAAAACTAAAAACAAAAATAGTACTGTTCTTAAGGAACTGATAGTCCAATGAGGAAGAAAAAAAAATCTAGGTATTCGGTTGTTTTTTTCAGTCATGTCTGACTCTTTGTGACCCCATTTGGGATTTGCTTGGCAAAGATAGTAGAGTGGTTTGCCATTTCCTTCTCTAGCTCATTTTATAGATGAAGAAACTGAGGCAAATAGGGTTAAGTGACTTGCCCAGGGTCACACAGCTAGTAAGAATCTGGGGCCAGATTTGAACTCAGGAAAATGAGTCTTCCTGACTCCAGGTCCAGAACTCTATCCACCATACCACCTAGCTGCCCTAAATATGGCCTAAATATCTACATAGATATATACAGCATAAATATAAGGTAATCTCAAAGGGAAATCATTAGCAGCAAAAAAGGACCAGAAGGGCCTCCTGCAGGTGGGATTTGGGCTGAGTCTCAAAAGAGGCCAAGCATCCAGAAGGCAGAGAGAAGGAAGAAGAGCATCCAAGGATAAGGGGCAGCCAAAGAAAAGCAGGTAACCAGCAGATGGAGTGCCCTGTGCAAGGAAAAACAGTAGGTCAGTATAGCTGATTTCCAGGGTATATGGAAGGGAATGATATATAAGGAGTTTATAAAGTTAGAAAGGGGGCAGGTTGTAAAAGGATTTAAATGCTAAACAGAGCATTTTTACATCTGATCTTGGATTCAATAGAGAGCTACTAGCATTTATTGAGTAAGGAGGTGGTGTTATCAAAAACTGCCCTTCAGGAAAATCACTTTGGTAACTAAATGGAAACTGGATCGGATCGGGGGTGGGGGGAGGTTTGAGGCAAGGACACCAACCAGGATGCTATTGAAATAATCCATGGTTAGGGTAATCAGGGCCAGCCCCAGGGTGGTACCTGTGTGAATGGAGAGAAGTGGATGTATTAGAGAGATACTGTGAGGTAAAAATGAGGAGACTTGACAGCAGGTTGGCTGCATGGGATAACTGAGAGTGAGGAGTGGAGAATGGGTGACTTGGAAAATGTCTAAGGTCACATCTCTCTGAAGTGTCAGAGGCAAGAGTCCAGTCCAGGTGCTGACTTCAAATCCAGTACCCTCTTCACTGTACCACACTGCCTATATCATTTACTACTGAAGATCTCTCACTTGAGGAAAGGCGAGATTAGAGACCCGGAGCTCAGTAAACACCACCCTTTATTAAGGAGAAACTTTCAGCCTGAAAAGTTCTTTTAGATTCTAGGCATTTGTAAATGTTCCACATTAAAGTGCCAACTTGGGAAAGATTGATGGAGTTCTGAAAGAGGGAGAGGTAGGAGGGGGGTCGCTAAGGCCAGTCGTATTCCTTCAATGCACATCAGATTCTGAAGCTAATCTTTGAAACTACATTTGCCTTTCTTTATTCTTTCTGACTTGAGTTAATGGGATGAAAATAGCTTCAGCATATATCATTTCTTTTCCAATTTCACATAGTCACAAACCCTTTATTAGGCAGAGCTGACCTTCCACACTCTGGTAAATGCGTTTTGTTCTCTTAATTTTGCCAGGGAGCAGATAACTAGCCCGGTGTCAGTCGCCAAAGCACAGCATAAGGCAGTGAGCATTTAATTAGCCCCGGGCTGGGCAGGAAATGGAAGAAGCCATAACCGAAATGAAACCATTCCCCACCCCCATTTCTCCATTCATTGAGAATTTGACATGCCACTCACTTATCATAAAAGATGTTTGGGGATTTTTAAAATAATTTACCTTGAAGGGACATCTGTCTCCCACGTTAGAATGCTTAAGTTGGCATCCTAAAGTAGGAAGGGAAGGCCAGAACTCAGAACCCTCATATACTTGAGAAGAGTCAAGTTTAGAACCCAGGTCTTAGCTCATTGGTCTCAGAATCAGAGAATCCCAGAGAAGAAAGGGACCTCAGAGACCATTTAATCCCTCTAGCATGTGAACAGGAATCCCTTTTACCATATCCCAGACACCCAGAGCACATCCTGCCTCTACATGGAAGCAGGGGGTCAGGGTGATAATCTCCTACTTGCCAAGGAAGCCCACCCCGCTTTTATACAGATTTATCGTTAGGAAGGTTGGTTGTTTAGGTTTGGTTTTTTTTTCTTTCTTTCCTTAGAGTTGAAATATGCCTCTCCGCATCTTCTACTTCTTTTTCCTAGATCTGTTTCCTGAAGCTGGGAAGAATAAGCATTATGGTATAGTGGGAAGAATGATGAACTTGTATAGTTACAGGATCTGAATTCAAATCTCAGCTCTGCCATCGAATACCTGTGAGACTTTGGGCAAGCTACTTAACCTCTCTGGGTCTCAGTTTCCTCATCTGTAAAATCAGAGATTTGGACTTGACCCCTTCCACTTCCAGGTCTATGATCCTATGACAAGTCTAATCTCCCTTCCAAATGACAAACAATAAACTACTGAAAGAAATCTGTGATGTTCCCCCAAGTCTTCTTTTCTCTTTGTTAAATATCCCACATTAATTTGCTTATTTGTTTTAAAATAAATTTTACTGATTTTATTTTTATATCACCTTGATTTCTTTCTGAATCTCTTTTCTTCCCTCCTACAGAAAGCCATCCCATAAAACAAAGAATTTTTTTTTCCAGTTCCTTAATTTATTATCATTTCATATAATCTTCAGTCTCTTCACCATCTTGGTCACCCTCTGCTGGAAAATTCACAGTTTTTTAATGGTTTTCTGAACTCAACTCACTCTAGACTTCTCTACTTTCTTACCAGGACCCTTCTCATCTTAGAGATGCTTCCACTCTGAAGCCTACCTAATGTTGGTGAGTGTCCAGGTTGAATCACCATTTCATGGAGGAGCCCAGTCATACCCATTTCACTCCTACCTCAACTCACTCCCAAGACCTCTCCAGCTCCTTGACAACCACCTTTTCCCTTTACGTGCTGTCTTCCCCTTGAGGGAATGCAAGGTATGTAAGCCCCTTGAGAGTGAAAAGTGTGAAGTTGCTTGATGCCTAGTACTTAGCAAACATAGTGCCAGAAATATAATAAATGTTTAATAAATGCTTTATCTAACTATCATCTATTTATCTATCTATAATATGATTCTACTATGCCATGCATGAGTCATCTTAGAAGGTCATATTTTTATGCAGGGGTTTATGATTAGTTGGGATCTTAGTAGCCTGCAAAAGTAAAATAAAACCTTGGTTTATGGGAAGACTAAGAGGAGGGAAGGAAATTTAATTTATGTCAATAAAAGTTTATTAAGCACCTACTATGGTCAAAGAACTATATTAGGTATTGGGAATATAACAGAAAATGACTAGAAAAGGGGGGAGAAACCAAAAATGATTTAGAAAAAGATTATTATTTTTCTTCATGTGCCTTATCTGACTTTTTAAAAACATAGGTCACTTTCTTTAGAAGATTTCAGTTTTTGTTTGGTGGGTGTCATGCTGACAGTGTGTCAACTCTACACACACATATGCACACAAAGATATAAACTCTGTGCATCTGTGTTACTCTCTGAAAAATTCTAGCAGCAGCACTCCCTCTGAGAGAGCCCAGAGATTCCAAATTATCTTCTCCCATACATCAAGGGTGCCGAGGATAACGGTCATGACAAAAATGGGAGGAGGCAGTGTTCCCAACCCAATTCACAATTCAGGTAGTCCATTACCATTTAGCCTTTTCTTACATGACATTTTGAAAGGCACAAAGTCAAGTGTCCATCTCCATTTCTTTTTCATCTGAAAACAAATGAAGGAAAAATAATTGCCTTCCAATGGGTGATGGGGATAATTTTCTGGGTCATTCTTCAAGGACTCTTTAAGCAGAACAATTATCTCTATCCCATGCAACTCCTGTATTGGACACCTTAACAGCCATAATGGTCTGCTCTCTGTCTAATTCAAAGTCAGCCACTAAGTAGAATGCCCCTCTTTTCAGTTTGCACCTCTCAGATAACAATGACAGCAAAGGCAGTTGGTATAAGAGAGAAGCACCAGATTTAAAGTCAGCAAACTGGGTTTAAATCCAGACTCTGCCCAGATTGCTGCCTCCAACCTCCCCAGATCTCAGTGTCTTCATTTGCAAAATGGGGGGTTGGACTTGATCAAATCTAAACTTGCTTCTAGCATTGAAACACGTGAGTATTCAAAAAGTAACAAGTCTAAATTTTCTGTTAGCAAGTCTTAAAATTTAAATCAGCTTCTATTTACTGCATTGACAACCTGGTTTTCAGAGAGGTTGTAAGATAATTCTTTACAATCGCATAGTATGTCTCATTTTTCAAACAGAATGATGGAGCATAAAGAGTACCAGAGTGCAAAACAGATGACCTCGGTCTGAGTCCCAGCTCTGCCATTTGTTTTCTGTGTGACCTTGGACAAGTCACTTAACCCTTATAAACTTCGGTTCTCTCTTCTATAAAATAGAAACAGGAAGAATTGCCCTACCTGTATGATGCTACATTATAACAAGGAGACAACCATAAGCTCTCAAAAGTCAAAGCATCATCCAGAGCTCTGGTAGGCCCTACCACCTGGATGACTTTGTATATCTATCTATTAGCTGTTTCTATCTTCCAAAGTCCAGCCTACGTAACTGTAAAGAGGGTCAACCATAGAGGACTGTTCTAAATGTTTTATTTTGGTGACGGCTTTTCATGAAATCATATCCTATGGCATCAAAGTGATATATTGGTAAAGGGAGTGCCCATACAAGAGAAATCAATCACAGATCTTTTGAAGTACTCAGCATCTATCTCACAATATTGAGAGGAAAATGTTTTGCCTATTATATAATGACATGTGAATGTATAATAATAATCATGAAAAATTACAGTAACACTATTATATAGATAAAATTATATGTTTCATATAATATATAATAAATTATATCTATTACATCCTATGTTAATATATTACATAACATATAAGTATATTTAATATATATGTTAATGATATATTATATATTCATATATAATTACATAATTGCTAATAACATTGATCCATAAAACTTTGACTTTTAAATAGGTGTCAACACATTGATTGCTCATAATCTCCAAACTAAATAAAGTGAAAAGCTTTCAAAATATAAATGCCCCAAAGAAATTAAAACCACGTAGAAACAGGACAAGATATACATCCCAAAGATGCTCTGAGTCTGTAGAAGATGAGTTTACCTCCCAATATTTCTATTCAATTACAAAAAGCCATCATTTTGTCTACCTGGGCAATATTCCACACAATATTCAATATACTGCTACTGCTACTACTACTACTACTACTGCTGCTACTACTACTATTACTACCACTACTACTACTACTACTACTACTACTACTACTACTACTACTACTACTGTTGCTGCTGCTGCTGCTGCTGCTGCTGCTGCTGCTGCTGCTACTGCTACTACTACTGCTACTATGACCACTACTACTAATAATGGCAGGATGATGACTTGTCCTATGGTTTCTATCTAAACTCCATCCTCATGCTCAAAAATGAACTTCCTCTGGGGAGATGTTCTTTAAGTAAACTTCCTTGTAAAGAGCATCTACTCGTATGCCAGCACACCTAGGGGAACATTCCCTTTCAACTTTCTTCCCCTTCTTCTCCAGGGCAGGGGCCCATAGAAATGCTCTCCCCAGTGGGTGCTGTCACACCCTGCCCATGGTCTGGTAAGGACCACAATTCCTTGCTTGTTAGAAGAGAGGACTTGAGCCTGGGCTTATATTGATTTTCCTATTACCAAATATGCCTGTTCCATGTAAGGTGCCGGTATTGTTCATATGGACATATATAAAGAAGAATTTGGCTTTTTTTGTCTATTGACTATTGGTTGTTTCTAATTTTATCATATTAGGTATTCTCCTTTACTGATTCTGAGTGATTTTGCTACATGAGTGAAATCCAAAAGTGTTGTACATGAACAGAAAGTGTTTCTAAAATTGTAAAGGGTCTCAGAGATAATGTAGTACAGCTTCATTTTACACAAGGACCTGAGGGCTAGAGAATTGACTTGCTTAAGGTTACCCAGCTAGCTAAAGGTCAAATCAGCACTAGAAGTGAGGACTCTTAATTCCTGGTTCTATGCCTTTTCGAACACACAGTGCATTAAACTTTGAATGAAAAACCATATTCCTTTTTCTCTGACCCTTAGTAATACTTACTGCCTTTCTGATGCACAGTCATTAACTTCAGTGACCTGAAAAACACCCAAGTTTGTAGGGAAAATATAAAGAGAGAAGGAAAAGAGAGGAAAAAAAACAAAATTAAACTGAAAAAAGGACTAACTGGGATACCTTTTAGCTGAGTGTATGACTTCTGCATTGTTTTTTTTTCCACTACTCTAAGGTCTCAGAAAATTTAACAAGGCTCTTGGTTAACCAAAAAAAAATATTTATTAAGCAAATATTGTATGCCAGACACTGTGTAAGGCTCTGGGGACACAAAGACAAAATTGAAATAGTTCTAGCCTTTAAGAAGCTTACATTCTATTGTGAAGACACAATATACACATAGATCACTATATATAAAATAAATACAAGGTAATGGGGGGGGTGGGTACTAACAGCTGGAAGAATCAGAAAAGACAACATATAGAATATAATACCTGAGCTAATTGTTTAAGGGAAAAAAGGATTCTTTTTTTATTTTATTTAATAAAACAAGAATTTCCATGACATGGTAGAATAGCAGGAAAAACAAAAGAGGATTATGCATGAAACTGAAAATCTATTATGTATAACTTGCTATTCCTTTTAAATATATAATAAAGTTGTTATATAACTTTTTTCCCTTTATTCTTCTCCTCCCTCCCTGCCCTAGCGATGACTACCATTAAACACAAATATATGTATGTGTATATATATATGTATATATATGTATGTATAAATGTAAACCATTCTATACACATTTCTATTTATTATTTCTTTCTCTGGATACAGATAGTGTCTTCCTAGGAACAAAGGATTCTGGTGGCATCTAACATGTGCCTGGATATGATATACATTCATTCATCTATTCCATCCATCTATCCATTGATTAAGCATGCATCATGTGCAAAGTGAGAGTCAGCTTAGAATAGAGAGTTTGCCTTAGAATCAGAAAGACTTGAGTTCAAACTGCCCCTCTAACACATGCTGTCTCTGTGTGATCCTGGACAAGTTATTTAATCTTTTAGTGACCCAGGCAATTTCCTAAGACTTATGTTGCAGAATAGATGACAGAATTCTGCCACTGAGATATACCAATATCTGTAAACAGAATGAAATTAGGTTGAGAGATAGCTACAGAGAGAGTGTCTAGGGTGAAAGAGAAGGAAGGAATGGGCAGAGTGTAGAGTGGAAGCAATGAACCCATGTATAGGACAGAGACATGGTTGGAAGGATCATGGATCAGACAGGTGAATGAGGGCTAGAGTGTGAAGGCCTTAATGTACGTTGAATCTTGAGAGCCTTTGTGTAATGTTCTAGACAAAAGCACCCACCAGTGCAATGATACCAGTTTGGGGAGAGCAATGATGAGCAAACTTTCTTTAGGTCCTATACCATTTAACTAGACTAGAATGTGCAAGCTTCCTATTATCTCCTTAAAATAAAAGGAGAATGTAAAAAGCCCTCATGAACCCAGTGCTTGGCGGGTGGGAGGGGAGAGAGAGGGGCGTATGGAATAAAATAAATGGAAACAGGTTGACTGCCAGTAAATAAAAATCAGTGGATTCATGATACCCAGATTTTGAATGAAAGCATCTGGGGTCAAATTCTGGCCCTGTCCTTTACTAAATGTATAACCCTGGGCAAATCCTTTCATCTCTCTGGGTCTCTGTATCTTTATCTATTAAGTCAGGGGATTAGGGGCTTAGATTTTTCTCTAAGGTCCTTTCCAGCTTTAAATCTTTGAAATAACAAGGATTGCTACTATAAATCAGAAAGAGAAGAAAGCACCATGAGCTCGTGTTTTCCTGGAGGATTTCATGACAGAAATGGTGTATGACCTAGTCATTACAGGATAGAGAGTTTCCTCTCTAATTACACCCCCACCCCCCTTCCCATGAAAGCAAGCCCAGGATTTTGCAATAAGTTTTTTTTTTTGTCTATTTCTCACTACTGATTTATCTCCAGAAGTTTGACAGGAGATCATTTTTTTGTTTTCATTTGGGTTTGGCGTTCTGTTTGTTTTGTTTCAATCTTTTGTTGTTGTTGTTTTCCAGTTAGTAAATCCCTAAAACCACCTAGTAGGGCATGATGGGATCATGAATTTACTGTGGGGAGAATATTCATACTGATGAAATCACGAATCCTTGAAGTATTGATTTTTCCCCCTGTTCCCCCTTTTATCCTTATTGTTCTCTTAGAATAGGTAATGTGTAAAATAAATAAATGCATGAGGCTTTCTGGCAAATAGTTTGGTGGAGAAAATGGCAAGTCCTAAGACATTCTTTAATACAATAAGCTGATAACCCATTTTGAAAAGCTGGATCATTCTCTGAAAGCCACTGTCATTTTTCTTGGTATTCAAATGTCCAGAGTGTAGCTCTGTTCCATCCAGAGGGATGACCAGAAGGCCTGGGATCTATTGGGTGGAAGAGAAAGGGTATTCTAGATTTAACTGTTCTTCCTGACCTTCCACACTGCAGACTCCAACTTAGCATTCTGTGGATGGTGTTTCTCCTAAGCATTGATCTGGCAACTAAATTCCACCTTAAGCCTCCAGCCCATGTGGATCTTTTCCTTGTCTGAACTCACTTGGAGGCTAAATGATGCTGGATAACACTGAGTCATTTCCTCACTATCTTGACTTCAGTTAAAGCAATAAGGAACCTTAGGACATAAAAGACAATGATAGAACTGATTGAGCCTTTAGAGATCACCTAACCCAACTGCCTCATTTTAGAGACTCAGAGAGGAAAAGTCACAGGAGTGTTTCCACAGCAGTGCAATCCATTAGCATGGCAAGAAAATCAATAAAGTTCCCAAAGGTAATATTCGCCCCATGCCCCAAAGAGAGGTTTTGAGTAGATAGCAACAGAAGAATTGTCTTGATTTTAGAAAATAAATAGAATAATAGCGTATTATCATAAACAACAGAATCGATAGTAAAGTATTCACGTGTTAAGTAGGATTTTGCTTTTTTTTTTTTCTTTCCCAAATTGGATCAGTTTTCATTTGGAAACTTCTGGGGGGGGGCAGAAATATTCCATTCACCAGAACTTATATCCTCCCTTAGAAGAGGCCAAACAATTAACATCTTTTTTTTTAACGCTCCTTCCTACTCTTCAATAGTTTGCTCCTTTAATCTTGATGCCTTCTTTGTTAAACCCAGAGGTAGGATAATCTGGGCTACCCTTTTCCTTTAAGCAGGGACAGTCAGTCAGTCGACTAACACCTACTATGTGCCAGGCACTGTGCTAAGCACTAAAGATACAAAGAAAGGCAAAAAACAGTCCCAGACCTCAAAGAGTTCATGGTCTAATAAAGGAGACAACACACAATCAACTATGTACAAGTAAGATATGTACAAGATAAAATAGGGATAATCTGAGAGGGAAGGTACTAAGATTAAGGAGGACTCGGAAGGACTTCTTGCAGAAGGAAGGACTTTAACTGAGATTTCACGGAAATCAGGAGGTAAAGATGAGAAGAAACAGCATTCCAGGTATGGGACACAAGGTTTAGTATACACAGTTTCTGGGAAAGGAGCATGGTTAGACAGAACAGAAAAGTGGAAAGGACAATTTGGAGTCAGTGGTTTAGGAGTCAGAGGTTTAAATCCTTGTGCAAATCACTAACACTCTGTAGACCTCAGTAAAATGACTGAATGACCTCTGAAGTTCCTCCCAGATCTAAATCTATGACCCATAATCCAACTGGATTGAGATCTCAGTGTTCTCATCTTCTGTCGTTGAAATAAACTGACTTTCCCAAAACAGCATCCTTCCTCAATAGGAGATGGGTCTTAAGGGAAAAAATGCTTGTAGAAAAATGCATGGTGTCTCTAGTCACATGCCCTGAGTGCCCTAGGGACAAGATGGACTCCCCAGCCTAGGTATCATACATCATACGGAGCCCCTGACTAGCTGAGGAAGCATCCATTTGGTGAAATATGACTGCAGTGAGAGGAAAGCAGGACTCATGCAGATGTGTGGATATGTTCTCTCACTTGATCTCTGAGGGCTTAAAAAAAACCTGAACTCAAACACTGGCTGCCAGAGGTTACTGTGAAAATATAGCTTTCTGAGGGGAAAAAATCTATCAGGCTGTTAACCACAGGTTTAGGCAAATCTGTATAATTTGGCCATCACCTTCTAATCTTTGATGCATGGCTAACAGGGAGCTCTGGAAATGAAGCTTCAGGGAAAATGAAATGCCTGTCTTTAACCATCAAATATTCCATCTGAAAGTAACCCAGGAAGATTATCTAATCTAGGAGTACTTAATCGAACTTAAAAGATCAATAGATAGATAAACTGTATTTCCACATAATTGGTTTTCTTTGTAATCCTGTGTATTTTAATTCATTTTATATATTTGAAAAATATTATTCTTCGAACAGGTCCATAGGTTTTACCAGAACATATGAAGGGTTGATGATGCAAATAGAAAAAAGAAAAAGAAGCTGTTAGAACATAATCCAACAACTTCATTTTGCAAAGAAGGAAGCTAAGTCCCAGAGCTGAGAAGGTGCTCTATCTATGTAGTTGCAGAGCTAGGACAAGAGTTTAGGTCTCCTAATGCCCTACCTTCGGCTCTTTCTACAGCAGAATAAAAAATAGAGTTGAAGTCTGTCTCACAGCCCTTTAAGGCAGAGAGGGGGTAGGAGAATAACAATAATAATAATAATAATAATAATAGAAAGAATTAAAGGATAAAAAGCAAAAGGAAACAAAAAAGAGAACCAGTTTCATTTCTTTCCTGTGCACCCAAGCATTGACACACCCTCAGGCCCACAGATCAATGGATCCCAAGCTGAGATGGACCTCAGAAATCATTTAATCCTATTCTGTCATTTTAAAAATGAGGAAATTGAGGCTTGTAATGTTGTAATGAGATTGTAATGTTAATGTGATATAATATCTTCCCTGCCTATTAATAGGCCTCACATGGAGCCCATTAAGGGAAGCTTGCTTAGGGAAAGCTTGCTTGTAGAAAGACTTTCGCACCTTTCTAATTAGGCACTGAAAAGTGTATATATGCCCTGAGTTGGTATTTTGCTTTGAGGGTTCATTTATGAGAAGGATCTTGTGATTCCTCAGTCAAGACTCAGAGTGGCCATATGTTCAGAGCAAAGGTTCCCTTGTTCCAGTGGTGTATGTAAAGTGTATAGCAATCTTGCTTTGGCTCAGGCAGAGCCCTGTCTGTTGGTCTTTATGCTAATTTATCTTCTCTGTATTTTCTCTGACGTTCAGGGTACTGACCCTTCCCCTGAACTAGTGAATGTAATTAAAAGAAAATCAACATCTTTTTGAGCAGTCTTTCCTAGTAAAGCAGATAAAAGAATCTGAGTGGCCATCCTGGGTGTGCCGGTAAGGTTGCCGGTAGAGTGAAGTGACAGCCAAAGGTACACAAGTAGTAAGTGTCAGAGTCTCGTGAAAGTGTAGACTAGAAGAAAAGAATGGAACTTTTGGGAAATTGTACTGAACTGGGTAGTCATAGTGCCCAAGTTCAAACCCTGACTCTGGACCTTCGTGTATGTGGGCAAGTCATTTGACATCTTGGGTAAAATGGAAGGGTTACACTAGATGGTGTCTATGGTCCCTGCCAGAAAAAAAAAAAACTATAATCCTATGAAAGTCCTGAAACTATGATCCTATGAAATTTTCTACTTTAGCCACTTCATTTTACAGATGGGGAAAAATGAGGCCCAGAAAAGTGAAGTGACTTGTGGAGTGACACAGGGAACTCACAGCAGAGCCACAATAAGAATACAGTCATCTAAGTCTTGGTCCCATGCCCCTTCCATTGCACTGAACTTTGCTTGGCAAATGAAACGTGTACAATTCTCTGTTACTATTCTATGTCGTTATAGGAATTTTAAATGGCAGCTGGGGGAGAGGGGAGAGAATTGGAGCCATGCCAGCCAATTGTACAGAACTGTTTTCTCTTGATAAGGAAATGGAATTTGACTCTAGGTTACTGAATGACTAATCCCGATTACTCTGCATGAAGCTTGACCATGTTTATATTAAAGGGAGGCTGGAAAGGTTTCTCAGGCCTAATTTTGCACTACAAGATCCAACCCTGAGTAATGAAGTTCAGCCAGGTTGATTGTCTTAAATCCCTGTCACAGAAGGATAATCATGGGACTCTCTCCCATTTAAGTACTACTTTTACTCCTAAGATACCTTCACATCTATTTATCTGCCACATTTATCTTCATGAAACAACTTTGCTGTTACAGATAGAGTAGTTATTATTTATAATTTCTCTGTTATGGAAAAGGAAAATAGAGATATAGAGAGGTAAAGTGAATTGGAAAGACCACACAGCTATTTATTTCTAGAGTTGACCCTTGAATAAGGGCAGAGATCAAATGAACCAATCAATTAATTGCCCCAGACCACTTAAAGTAACTAAAAACAATTCTCTATGCCTCTTACTTTCTCAGGTGAGCACATCTCAATCAATCAATCAAGGACATTGAACTAAGTGAGAACAACTCAGTTAATAAGTTCAGGGAGGACAATGCTTCAAGCCATTGAATGGAATAAAAAATGATTGTACACAGGCAGTATTTGGGATTGCCTGAAGAGTCCCAGTTACATCCAGGTGGTTTAGAACAGAAGAACAAGCCAATCTGAAACTCACTGGCCAGCCTAGTGGTAGAAACCATTCCAACCAAGCCCCTAAAAGGAAATTGCTTGAAGTGAGGTGGGGGTGGGCATTATCCCCACCTTCTCTCCCATGATCAGAGGAAAACCTTTTGAATTTCTAAAGGTCTACAGGTCTTGAATTTCCCATAGGTGTCCTAGGAATGTTACAGAAAGAGTTTGTGACAACATCTGCACTGAGAGCTGAGAATAAATTACACACAGTGAGCAAAGGTAGCTTCAGGAGACTGTGAGGAGCCCAGCAGAAAATTACATCATGCCTTTCCTAAGGGCACAACAAGAAGAAAAAAAAGACTAAAAGGGATTTCCAGGAGCTATGAGTTGCCCCCTTTGCCACAACATGTGCTCCTAGCTTGACATCACTTCCCTCTGTATTCTATGTAATTGTGATAGAGTATGTCCCTAGTTTAGTAAAGAGGGAGGTGTTTTGTACCAAAAGTCCTTGCTAAATACCCCCTTTGTAACAACTAAGTTGGATGGCTAATTAATATGAACTGATAATCACTGGAGGGAAAACACTAAGGAAAGGGTGAGCAGTTCATGAACAATCATATTAGGAAATCTACCCATGAGCAGTAGTGACCAGGTGAAATCTGGGACCCTGGCTGATTGGTCCAAGTGGAGGTATGAGAGCATGATTCCAGAGAATGTACTGTACTTGGATCTAGGTCCAGAGACTGGTCCTATTCTAATGCCCATTTCACTACACAAAACTACTTCTGACAAAATGAAAGGTTGTCCCTACTTCTCCATCTAATCTGATAACACTGAAATCATCAGTATAGGGACCTTGCAGTGTGGAAATTCCCTTAACCGATGCTAATTAGCAACGTGTCTACAACAGAGACTTTTAAGGAGCTGTCTAGGTCTCTGTGGGACAGCTAGGTAACACAGTGGATAGAGTACAGGGCCCGGAGTCATAAAAAGTCATCTTCCTGAGTTAAAATCTGGCCTCAGACACTAACTGTGTGATCCTGGGCAAGTCACTTCACCCTATTTGCCTCAGTTTCCTCATCTACAAAATGAGGAAATGGCAAACCACTCCAGTCTCTTTGCCAAGAAAACCATAAATGGGATCACGGAGAGTCAGATACAACTGAAAATGACTGAACATCTATAACAACTAGGTCTCTTAGACCTTAAATGACTTGCTTATGGTCATACAGCTTCTGTCATACATGTCAAAGGAAGAACTTAGAAATTGGGTCTTCCTGACGCCATAGTCAGCCCTATAGCCACTAAACCATGGCACCTCCCATTCCTATTACAAAGAAGAAAAAGGATAAAGCGAGTTATATCAAGTTATAGGGTCATAACATCACAGATTTTGATCTGGAGCTCCTTGGCCAACCCAACTTGGCTGGTAACAAAAAACTGTGACTTGAGACAAATACCAGAACTCAGGTATCCCAGCTCCTTTCCCAGTACAGAACTACGTCTTTCCCACAGGAAAGCTGCACCCCCCCAGTCCCCATTTCAGTGTGGGCAGACCAAACCCTATGCAAACTAATAACGTTGTTGTCAAATAATTCAGTGTGAGCTGACATAGGAAAATCACATTCTTTAACCAATTTGCAACAGCAAAAAATAGCTCCTTGTGCAACAGCGGGGAATCATGCAAGTCGCTCTAATTTATTGAAAAGCCCCCTGCAGTGGCTTATTCCCTGCTGGCTGGTAAAGGGATAAGTGTGAAGAAACATGGCTCCGAGTAGGAAGTAGACAGGTCAGAACTCCAGTGTTCTTTGGAACTTTGCCAATCTAGGCTGGCCAATATGGAGCTGGAGTCTAGTTTATTTGCCCTCTCTCTGCCACCTGACTGCACAAATCTCATGGGGTTGTCTCCAGCTCCCCCGGGGAATAATTAAACTAGACATAGGGTAGACAGAAAAAGGCAAAACCTGCAACCAATTTATGGAGTATATAAAATTATCCAGGCACAGAGTCATGAAATCTTATGCTAAAATTCACCTATTCTGGACATAGAACAATGGATATACTATAGGAAAAGCTGGGTGGTGTAATGCTTAGAGCTCTGGACTTGGGGTCAGGAAGTCCTGAATTCAAATTCTGCCTCAGATAATAGCTGGATTACCACTGGTCAAATGACTTAATCTACTTGAGCCTCAGTTTCTTCATCTGTAAAAAGAGATAATAGCATCTATGTCACAAGCTTGTTATGATGATTGAGACAGAATTCTATAACCCTTAACATGCTACATAAATGCTCAATATTGTTATTGTGGGTAGAACAGTAGAGGTGTTTTTAAACTAAAACCTTCAGTTGACAGATGAGGAAACTGAAGCCCACAGAGGTAACATGATTTCTTCCAAGGTCTCATAGGACACAAGTAACAAAGCCAAGATTCATCCAAGTCATTGGGTATTTACCAACACCTGGCCCAGCATCCACATGGAGTTACCATATACTCATCACAGATACCTTCTCAAGAGATCTCAGATTAGCTCTCATTCTCCAAATTCTAGGGCAAGGGCTTCTGGTGGCCACAATGCTGCCACGTCAGCAAGACTCCACTCACTTCTGTGCATTATATTTCACACACTCCTGAAGAGAAGAACTTACCAGCTTCACAACAACACTTTTATGTGGAGAGAGCTTTGCAATGGTCACTTTTGACCATATGTGCGATCCAGAACTCCATGGAAAGCACTATAGTCCAAACACATTACCCAAAGTGGCTACGACTATACAGAAGTCATTATATTCCTCCCGCAAACCCACTCTTCAAGCATCTAGACCTGTTTAGAGCACCACCATCCTTCTAATCACTGAAGTTCACAACCTCAAAATCATTCTTGATTTTTCCCTCTCCTTCACCCTGTCTCCTTTAGGTATCTCAGTCTTACTGTTTCTAGCTTCATAACATCTCTAGCATCCATCTCTTTCTCTCTGCTTACATATGACCACTACCCTAAACCAGGACTTCATCACTGTTAGCTTGTATTATTTTAACAACTTCCTAATTGGATTTCAATCTCTCCTCAAATTCATCCTCTACGTAGTTGCCAAATTAACATTCCTAAAACATGGGCACAACCACATCACTCCCTTGCTCAAAAAATGTTGATGGCTCCTTCTGAGATAGTATATAAACTCTTTAGCCTTATTGTCAAAGACCTCCACAATTTAGCTTCCACATATTTTTCAAGACATTTCATATTATTCTCCTTCATGTATTCTATGTTCCAGACACAGAGATTATTCCCCTAAGTAAAAATGTTGTTTCCCATCTCCATTCTTTTGCATAAGGTGTTTCCCCTATAGGATCCTGGACTTTCTTTAAAGTTGAGCTCAGGTGCCACTTCTCATGCAAAGCCTTGCCTGATTTTTCCCAATTTTTATTTCTTAGTCAATTTCTGGACTTTATCAATATACATACTCATTGTATCTCCTTCCCCACCATCAATACAATGAAAGATTCTTGAGGACAAGAATGATTTCATTTTCCATTATCTTTAATAACTATCATAGTGCCTTGAATAAAGTAAGTCCTCAATAAATCCTTGACGAATTTGAATTTATTGATAGTAAGCCTAAGTAAAAGGGACCCAAAGACTTTTTTTTTCTTCCTTACAAGAGTTTTTTGGAGTTCAGGGGAAGAAAAAAGTACAGGGAAGGGCGAATCAAGGTATTTGAGGAAGATATGGAAAATTACAAGGCAGTACTGGCATTATAGAAATGCTATAAAAAGGCATAGTAAGCACTTAATAAATGCTTTTTGGTGGATTGATTCCTGGACTTGGAATCAGAAGCCCTGTGTTCACATTTTGATTATTAACTATGTGACTGTTGGCATATCATTTCCACATTTTGGCGCTTCAGCTTTCTCATTCGTATAATGAAGATCAACCAATTAACAAGAACATACTAACCACCTACTATGTGCCAAGCACAGTGTTAGGCACCTAGGTTACAATGACAGAAACTTTGTCCTCGAGCAGTTTACATTCTATCAGAAGAAACAAAATATACACGCATAAACATTTTTTAAAATAAGGATAGAGACTGAACTTGCAATTTAAATGGTACACAAAACTTCTAGATGTAGAAATTCCCTCTACCAATGTATTTTGGCACCTCCTCTGCAACATGTAGTCTTAAAGGGTTGCTTAGAGGACTGGGAGGTTAAGTAAATTGTCCAGGGTCACATTTTAGTCAGTGTTAAGCGTAGAACTTGAACCTAGGTCTTCTTGACTCCAAGGTCAAATCTCTCTTTGCTGTACCATGTTGTTTCTCATACAAAGAAAATACAAGATAAATACAAGATAACTTTTTTTTTGGCGGGGTCAGGGGAGGGGGGAAGGAGTTGCACATGGAGAGTCTAGCTAGAGGCTAGAGTATCAGGAAATGCCAATTTGGGAGATTGGAACCGAGCTTTGAAAGAAACTCGGAATTTTAAAGGGTGGAAATAGGGAGGCAGTGCATTCCAGGCATAGTGGCAATCTGTGCAGTAGCATGGAGAAGAGAGATGGAATGCTTTATGTGGAGGACAGCAAGTTGGCTGGATTGTGGAGTTTGTAAGGGGATGTAATGTGTCTGGAAAGTAGGCTAGAGCCAGATTATTAAGGACTTTAAATAATGCTTACCTTGGGAGATACTAACAAGATGATAATATTATTATGCTATTAATTTTTAATATTAATAATACTAAATGTTTTATGGCGATAATAAATGACACTAATAATGCTCACTCTGCATACCTTACAGAATGGTTGTGAGAAAGGTGATTTGTAAGCTGTAAATTACCATATGAAAGTACATATTAAGAAACAAAACAAGTATTTTTCCAACTTAAAGCTTCCAAACAGGAACTAGAAGAAGGAAAACAGCAAAATAACTACTTTAAAATGCCATCCTCTTGGGAAACATTTGCATGAACCAATTTAGAAACTGGGACCTTAGTGACTGTGCTCAGTGCTAGAAGTTGCTGCAGTGAATGAATGAATAAATAAATGAGTGCAAGATCAGAACCAAATAGAAGGAAGAACCCCAGAGGGAAGAAACCTTGAGGAAAAAAATAGCCTTGACATCAGACTGGCTCAGTCAAGCTCTGACTCCAAAGATTCGATGCTACAGGCTATGGAGTTGGAGCCACTTTTCAGGTTCAGAGGACAAGTCCTCTGAGGAAGTAGATTATAGGCTCATCCTGCTTTCCTGTTCCCCAAGCAGCTCATCTTCCCTTCAGATCTTTTGTCCTTCCTCTCCTCCTCCCTCCCTCCCCCTTTACCAAAATGTAATCTGGATAACATGGAGTAAAAGCTTACTGTAGCTCAGCTGACAAATGACTGATCCATTGATTAGATGGAAGGAAATGATAGAAGCCTGGCTATTGTAGGAGTGGAATGAGAATTGTAGATAAGTATATGGGGGGGGGGGTAGCCAGCAGGAGCAAGGCGGAAGCACAAAACCAATCTCTCCTAGTTTTCAAGTTCATTCCCCAATCACAGTGGCCAGCCAGTTGACAATCTATTTAGATGAGGTTGTTAATCAGAGAGGAAAAAAGACCTGGGGTGAAAGGAGATGCCTGAGACAGACAGACAGAAGTTCGGAGGGGCTTAGATGGGGTGAGATTTCAGCTCTTTCTGCCAACAGCAAAGATGGACTTAATTTCTAAGACTGACACTTCTCCTCCCCTTCTATGAATTATTGAAGTTAAGACCTCGGTCAGGTACACAACCTGCTCCTGGCATAGGTGGAAAGAAAGGGGAAAAAAAGTCACTGTCATCTTTTATTTGTGTAACATGGAGTCCTGAATAAAAGCAATTGTAGGCATTGGGTGAAAATAGCTGAGTTTTACCATTTGTTAAGACAAAAAGTAATCTGAGCTCATTTATATTCACATGTGAATGACCCATTAGGGTCTGTTGCTAGAGGCCAAGTAAAGGTCTGTAGAGAAGATCAAGGTAATAGCAGGTAATTCATAGGATAATCGAATATCCAAGCAGGAAAGAGCCTTAGAGACATTTACATGATCTCCAAGACTGACACAGAGCCACTCGGTGGTAAAGCCAGAGTTCAAACCCAGGTTTCCTAACTTTCAATTCAGTGTTCTTTCTACTCCACCATGTTCATTCACAACCTGGCTCAAATGCCTCCTGCAAGAGGCCTTTTCTTGTTCCCATCTTGCCCCTAATCTCACCTCCCCCCCCCCAAAGTGACCTCTCCTCCAAGGCCCATAAAGTTTCCTTGTAACTGCCTTACACATATTATGGATATGCCTATATATTTCTTTTATATATACATTACATATGTATATATAGGCTCTCCCATTTGAATGTAAGCTCCTTGGGGACACGTGCAGATTCATTTTTGTCTTTGTATTTCCAGCACTTAGTAGAGTGCCTGACATGTGAGGTATTTTATAAATGCTTGCTGGCTTATTTGCTTGATTGATTCATACCATGGCTCCCATCTGGGATACCAAACTCTCCTCTCTGTGGGCCTGGTTTCTGCTCATCTTTCAGGGCCCCAGTTTATACCATACTACCTCCCTGAAACTTTCCTGACCCTCCCAAACCCACAATTATCTTAGACTTAACTCAGCAATACTGACTTCTAGTCTACTTTCTATTCTACTACACCAGATTCTAGGACTTACATTTGTTTAAACAGTGTTCAAAATTTGCCCTTTAGGTCCTGGGAACCTTTTTGTAGTGATTTTCTATGCCAAAGTACACCTCACCTTGGGATATTTCATCATCAAGTCTATTCACCTCTAGGAGACATTGGCTGGGTTCCCAGATGGCATATTAAGAGATGATAATATTAATATCTTACATTTGTAAGATGCTTCTAAAAAAGTTTTTGCATATATCATCTGACTTGGTCCTCACGACTTCTTATGTGGTAAGCAGATGGTACCACTTATAGAGAGAAGTAGGGTCTGCCACTAAACTAGCTGTATGAGCTTGGGCATGCCCATGGGTGGTGGGTGGTAGGCAAACAGAGCATTTCCCCAGGGCATTGAAATTTAGAAGGCTTCTGCCAGCACTCACACTCTATCAGTAACATAGAAACAACTGAACATGTAAAACTTAGCAAGAAGACTGTGAAAACAGGAAGCTACCAAATGGTGTGCTTCTGGTGTGCTCCCCTCACCCCATCCCTAACTCTAAGGTGAGCTCTTTCACAGACCAGAGGCAGTGGTGCCAGTATCTCAGCATCCCAGACTCTCCACCTATGGAGACTAGTATTCCTAGGTTTATGGCTCTATCCTCTCCCAAGGGACCTTTCCCCGCCCCTCCACCCAAGACATCTTATAAAGCAGGATTATACAGTAGAAAGAACCCAGGCTCCAAGATTAGGTTCAAATGCCACTTCTGATTCTTATTACCTACATGACTTTGGGCAAATCATTTAACTTCTCTGGACTATTCTCACCTGTAAAATCAAGGAAATGGACTAGTCGCCCTTTGAGGTCCATTGTAAATCTATGATCCTATGATCTTCCTTGTCCCTGCCAGTGAAATTTGCCTCAAAAAGGAAATTTGAAATTCAGTTTTGTACAGCTTTTCCCAGGCAAATTTTGTAAAACTTGGCCCAGGTACCAAAATTGTCAGATTGCTCTGATATTGGGCAAGTTGCTTTTTTTATTACTTAGGCAGTATAAAAATGGTGGATGGAGGCCAGGCCTTCGGTAAGGAAAGCTTAGATTCTAACATTTATTAGCTGGGTGACCATGAACAAATCAATTAATCTCTCTGAGCTGCAGTCTCCTAATCTATAAAATACAAATGCTAGACTAGATGTCCCATGGTCCTTTCTAGGTCTAAATCTGTGAACTTCTCAGGGTTTCTGTTTCTTTATTCTGTAATACCATTAGCTCAGATTTATGTAATGATTTTCTGGGTTTTTTTTCTTTATTTTGTTTTGTTTTTATAAAATGCTTTTAGGACAACTCTGTAAGGCAGATGATAACAAATGTACAATCCCAGACATTTTAGAGATGAGCAACCTGAGGCCTATCGATGTAACATGACTTGATAAAGCTCCTATTAGGAGTAAGTGTCAAGGTCAGGACTGGAACCTGGAGTCTTTTGATATAAAGTCTGGTGCTCTTTCCATTTTGCTATGGAATCATCCCTTACTCTGCAAACTGCAGAAGTTGGAGGAGTCTAAAATTCCCAGATTTCCCGAGGTAATGCAATTAGTGGTAAAGTTAGGACCAGAGCCCAGGTCTCCAAGTCCAAGGCTCTTTGACATCTATATATCATTCAGAACCAATCTGTCTTAAAAGTATTGCAATTCCAGGTGTCTATCACAGCAGCCAGTGATTCCTGAATTCCAGAAATTACTGTGTTCACAGACACAGTAATTTCACATATGTAGTTCTTCTCCTTTGCAAAGTTCTTACATATACAGTGGGGATTTCATGATACTTAAACCCCCAAGAAGTGATTTGAATTGATTGCTTTCAGGCATTGCTGCTAATTGCTACATCTGGGGAGCATAGATTTTCAGTGACCCCACATATCATACTGCATATATGACCAACCTCACATAAGACGAGTTGGTGGTTATTTCACCTAATGTATTATCCCTGCCTAGTTAGGATTTTTGGATTCAAGACTATAGCATATTTATGACTACACATGTATAACCTATATCAAACTGTTTTCCTTTTCAATGCAGGGAAGGGGGTGAGGAGGGAGGGAAAGAGAGAACGTGGAACTCAAATTTTTAAAAACTAATGTTAAAAATTGTTTTTACACATAATTGGGGGAAAATAAATGCCAAACAAATAATTTAAAAAGAATTTTAAAAGACAATAGCATTTTTATTTTAAATTGACAAAGCCATAGGACCTTCAGGTTTTAGAGCTAAAAAGTACTTTAGAGGTTAGACAGGAGTCCAACTCCCTTTGTTAACAAAGAAGGAAACTGAAGGCCAGAGAGATTCAGTGACTTTACCATCATCACACAGCAATTGAGAAGTAACAATCAGTTCTGAAAGAGGTGATATGACTTTAAATTCAATGCTCTTTTCAACTCTATGACCCTGCCTCCCCCAAGTGACTACCAAAGACTTACAGCAACTCTTATTAGTATTCGATCTTCCTTTTTTTATTATGGAAAAGGGGGGAAATACAACTACCAAAGAGAAAAGAAATGACTAGATCTTCAGAGAAAATCTCATTGGGTGGAAAGCTCAAACAACATCCAGTGATTTATGTTGACCCATCAGAGCTACCTTGAACAGATCTGTGTGCATCCAATAAATCACCGTGTCCAGTGAACTGGCATCCTCACAGTCCTTCTGTGGAAGGCACTCCGCTGGGACATTCTTCATTGGGTAGTGATTAAACTGCTGCTGTATTTTATTCCAATAAGAGGGGATGAAGACTGAGAGGGAGGAAACTTAGAGGAGGACTTCTTAGAATCAATATATTGCAGGGATAGAAGGGACCTTAGACATAAGCCAGTCATATGAGACATCATCAAGTAATGGAAAGAGATCAGAATGTAGTCAGAACTGAGTTTGTGATTCAGCTCCAATATTTCCTAGCCAGTGACCCTGGTTAGTAATATAACTGCTCTAAGCTTTTTCTTTGAAATGGGCATTTTAGCACTCACAGTAACTCTCAAAGTTGCTCTGAGTGTTCACTTCGGTGAATCTTAAAAGCAACACATAAATATGAGCTCTTATCACCTAAGCCAACTCTGTCCTTTTATAGATGAAAAACTGAAGATCAAACCTCAAAAAGCAAAAAAGCAATTGCCTAAAGTCACAGGTCCAAGAAGTGACAACAGCAAAGCTTGAACCCGTGTCCTCTGACTTAAAGTCCATTGGTCTTCCCCCATTTCATCATACTGGCTTTGGGTCAGCAGCCAGGTAACTGTGAGATTAGGACTAGCTTGTTGACCACTCTTGGGCATCTCAGCTTCAAACAGGCCTTTTTATTGTGTATATTTCCAAAGTCCAGTAATGGTACCCGGTATTTTCCTCATCCAGTTCATCTTGAGGACTCCTTAAGCTGAATAGATAAGTGCATTAAAATGGATGGATGACTTTGTTCCTGCGTCAGTGAAGGGGCTTCAGGCTCAGGGTCTCACAATCTCAGAAGAGCAACAGTGCCTACAATGAGTAACTAACCAAGAAAGGTCTGGTTCTTTCTTCCTAGAAAAAGAAAATGGCATGAAACTGTATGTTTAGGATGTTTAGGACACAGCTCCACAAAGATTTATGAAACAGCTCTGTGCAAGACAGTCTGCTCTAGGCTATATTAGTCTCTTCAGATCCTACCCTTCCTTCAAGACTCAGTTCAAATTCCTGTTTGTTTGAAACTCTGTCCCTGATCACCCCAGCCTCCTCTGCTCTCCTTTAACAATGCCATAGTACCTATTTTCTTGATTCATACATTACCTGCTATGGTTACATATCCCTTTCAAGTGCACCTGTCTTGTGTCAAACCTGACTTCAAATTCCACCAGGACAGGGACCACAGAGTATCCGAGGTCTCAGTATATGGCAGGATATTTAGTTTAATAGGTGCTCCTTGTTGAATTAAATTAAATTTGACAAACCCCACTCCAGGACACTGTCATGCCAATGATACATTTAACAGCATCTGTGAAAATGTTGGTGCCATATCAAACTAAGGTAAAGGATGTGTCTTAGTAAACTGGAACAGAGATCATCTCTTCCTCTTTATAATACTAATTGCCATAATAATAATATAGAATCACATTAATAGAATTTGGGAGTCAGAAGGGACCTCAGCAGTCACCTAGTCTCGCTCATACCTAAAGAAGAAATCCACTTTAACAGACTTAACCAATCCAGTCCCCACTTAAAGACCTTTATTGAGGGAGAAGCCCCCAACCCCCAATGAAGTCAATCTACTTTTAGACAACTCTAATTAGCAAGTTGCTCTTGATATCAATCTTAAATTGCCTCTTCATAGTTTCCATCCATTGCTCCTGGTTCTCCTCTCCAGGGAGTCATGGGATTATAAGGACGTAAGTTTAGAGCCGAAAGGGACATTAGAGTTCACTGAGTCCAACCACCTCAGGAGCAAAGGAGCAGTAAAGGGAAGTAAAGTCACTTGTCTGAGATCATGCAGCTAGTAAAGAGCAGAGCTGGGATCTGAACCCAGATACTCTCGGTACAAATAGGCACTCTCTCACTTGAACCCAGCTGCTATCCTACAAAAATATTTCATACCTCTTCGGTACGACAGTCCTTCAAATTCAACCATGGTGCTGCCTGCCTCCCTTGAGCCTTCTCTTCAAGCTAATCATCCCCAGTCCCGTCAATTCATCCTTCTATGGCATAGACACAAGGCCCTTCACCATTCTGCTCACCATCTTCTGCATGCTCGTTAACGTATCAATGTCTGTCTTAAAGAGAATGGCAGCCACTGTTGAATTCTGTACTATAGATGTGGCTCATCTGTAGTACAGAGTACTAGAGGCAGAGTACAGAAGGAGTCTCACTTTCACTCCTGGAAACTTTGCCTATTCAGTTTAGTGGATATAGCACTGGACCTGGAGTCAGGAAGACATGAGTTCAAATTCAGCCTCAGACTCTCACTGTGCGTGACCCTGGGCAAGTCGTTCAACCTCTGTCTCAGTTTCCTCATCTGTAAAGTTGAAACAATAATAACACCTACCTCACAGCGTTGTCGTGAAGGTCGAATGAGATAATACTTTTAAGGTGCTTAGCTCGGTGCCTGGCACATAGTAAGCATTATATAAATGTTATCTGTTACCATTATTATTGCTTTCCAAAATTGCATTAGCATTTTTGGTTGCCACAGAACACACTGACTCATATTGAATCCGCAGTCCACTAAACTGCCCAGATATTTTGCCTTCTGACTATGCCTCTGCCATCCCGTACTCGTGAAGCCAATTCTTTGAATTCTTATGTCAGAGGTGACATTTAGTTATATTGAATTTCATCTAATTAGATTCATTCTAGTGCTCAACTCTTTTAAGAGTTTTTCAGATGCTGTCCAAAGTTATCCCTCCCAGCTTTGTGCCATCCCCAAATTTTATGACCACACCATATATGCTTTTATCCAAATGTTTGACTAAAATGTTAAACTGCATAGCATCAAGGACAGATTCCTGGGATCCTCCACTGGACACCTCCAGCCATGGTAACATTGGACCATTAATAAGTACTCATTGGTTCTAGACATTTGACTAGTTCTGAATCCTTCTAATTGTATTAATGTCCCATATGCATCTTGGTAATTTTCCCCAATAATAGTATGAGATACACTGTGAAATGTTGGGTATGTTATATGTACAACATTCTTGGTTTTTTTACCGGCTAACTTACTTAGTGGCTTTTGATGATGTCATGAAGCCTGTGTGTAATTGCTGCTTCCTTTTCTAGGTGTTACTGATCATCTCTTTAATCAACCATTCTATAATTTCCTGAGGTGTCTAAGTTCACTGGCCTGTCTTTGTAGGTCCAAGTTTTCTTCTCCTTTTTAAAAAGCAGGATAATATACGACCGTCCTTAGCCCTGCACTAACTTTCCTCATCTCTGTGATCTTTCATAAATTGTTGACAGAACTTCAACAATCACATCTCAGTGTCCTTTCAGAACTCAAAGTTGTAGTTCAAAGGACTAGAGGCAACTTTGCCTGCTCAGCCAGGTGGTTCAGTGGATAAGAGTGCTGGATCTAGAGTCATGGGAGACCTGAGTTCAAATCTGACCTTAAACACTTATTAGCTGTGTGACCTGGGCAAGTCATTCAGCCTCTGCCTCAGTTTCTTCATCTATAAAACTGAAATGATAATAACACTTACCTGGATCAGGAGACTTGAATTCTTAAATGATTATTAGACACTCTAAAATAGTAGCCCAAAGAGTAGGAGGGAAAGAGGGATTGGAGCAGGCAGAGGACTTCCTGAACCCCTGGAGCAGATCCTAGGCCAGCAGGGAAGGAGGAAGGTACAGCTACCCCTTCACCATCTTTACTACTATCTCACCATTCACAGGCTTTGCATAGGCCTTTGAAGAGTACTAGGAAAATGGCTGCTTCTGCCAACCTGAAAAGGAACAAACCCCAAACTGTATCAAACAGCTTTCCTTCCATTCTTCCTCCTGTGAAACATCCCAGGACCACTAATTGACTGAAAGTCAGGATAGTGGACCTGAGAGCCTCCCTTTCTCCCTCCCTTCACTCCCTCTCTCCATTCAGTAGCTCCACACATCTGTCTATCCCTCAATCGTGAAGATGTCTACTTCAATGGAAGTCGTGTCTGGGCTGTTGATCATCCCCACCCCGCCTTGCCCTTGCCCTGGGTTGTAAGACTAATGAAGGAGATACTGTCCTTTACCTTTAGTGACAGGAATTAGAGGCCTCTGAGTTCTAGATACAGAGATTTCCTGGATTTCCTGGCCTGCATTATCTAAGTCAGAAACTATGACCTGGGCCCTCCTTCCTTCTGTTGCCCTTTCCAGATCCCTACCATCCCTATGATGTCTGTTCCAAATAGGTAATCTCCGGACAACTACTCATGGTCAAGCCAGGATGGAAAGAGGCTGGCTGCTTGATCCTCAAGGCTGCTGTTAGCCACAGCCTGGGCAGCAGAATTGCCCTGGATCTTTAGCTAACAAGAGCGTTTATGTTACTGATGCTACTGTTGCTGGTCGAGGTTGGTCACTCGGGCTGCTGACCACAGTTGGGCTCTGAAAACTGTGCTCTGAAATACAGCTGGGCTCGGAAGACTTAGGTATCACAGTCACTGGATGAAAGGAAAGACAGACGCAGACACAGGTCTTCCCTCCCCACTGCCTAGACCCACGTCCATGAACAAGTTGTTTTTTTTTTTTTACCTAGAGGCATGACTGGGGCTCTCTGGTAGCTCCCACTTGCAGCCAAGCCTGTTCAGGAAGGCCTGGGGAAGAAATCGAGCCTGCCTGTGGCCATGAGTACCAATGAATGCACATGCCTAAGATTCATATGTGGAATACAATAATTATGGAAACACGTTTGCCACTGAACTTGATCCTTATGAAGAATTTATTCAAATAGACCAATCAAATCATTCACTAAACTTTAAAAAGAAATGCTCTCTTCTATCTCTATACTTACCTTGTTTATCAACTCAGGTTCATTTTCTGGATCCTTAAAAGCATTGTCATGTTAGGCAAATCACTTTGTGCCTCCGAGGAGCAATTTCCCACAAAACAAGAGGCTGGACTAGATGACTTCTAAATTCCCTTCCATCTCCAAATCTGTGATCCCTTGTACCTATGAACTCCCTGCTTTTGTGCTGTCATTTCCAATGTAAGTGTCATTCTCCTTTGCAGAGAAAATAGAAACAAAATAATTAAGCAGCTCTTCTGTCTTTCTGTTGTCAGTTATCATTGTCCCATCCATCCATCTCAGGTGTGGCCTTATTCCTTCTTTAATTCTTCTCTTTTCTCCCATATAACTTTAAAAAAAAAACAAAAATCTCTTTTGCTGTCAGCTTCTCTTGATGGGCTCAGTTCATTCTGAGTTTAAGCATTCCAATATCTTATGTTTGCAGAGCAAGTGCCAATTTTTAAAATAAATTTGTTTTTTCATTAATATATCATCTGTCTCTCCACTGCCCCCCAATTGAGCAAAAGAAAAAAAATCCTCATCATATATATGCATAGTCAAGCAAAACATGCTCCAAAATGCACATCTTTCTCTGCATTTTAAATTCATCACCTCTCTGACAGGAGGTGAGCATCATGTTTCATGTTCAGTCTTCTAGACTCCTGCACTATCATTGCACTGATCAGAATTCTAAAGCTTTTCAAAGTTGTTTTTCTCCATGTTATTGTCATTGTATAAACTGTTCTCCTAAATCTGTTCATTTCACTCTGCATTGGTTCATAAAGGTCATCCCAGTTTTCCTCTGAAACTGTCCATTTTGCCATTTCTCATGGCGCAATAATATCCTATTACATCTATATGCCATAATTTGATTAGCCATTCCCCAATATAGTATACCCCCTTAGTTTCCAGTTTGGGGCTGCAATGAGAAGAGCCACTGTGAATATTTTGTTCAGATAAGCAATTTTCCTCTTTCTTTGATCTCTGAGTCTATTGGCCTGGGACTGGAATAGCTAGGTCAAAGAGTAGGCACAGTTTACTAACTTTCAGGGCCTGGTTCCAAATTGCTTTCCAGAATAGTTGGACCAATTCCCATCTCTACCAGCAGTGGGAAAATGTGCCAGTTTTCCTGATGCCTCTCAAACATTTGTGTCTTCCTTCTTAAGTTGTCTCTATCAATCCAAAAGTAGTAAGGAGAAACTTCAACATTGCTTTTATTTGGGTTTCTCTGATTATTAGCAGAAGCTAGTTGGCTCGGTAGATACAGCGTTGGGCCTGGAGTCAAAAAGACCTGATTTCAAATGTGGCCTTAGATACTAGCTGTGTGACCCTGGGCAAGTCACTTAACCTCTGTTTGCCTTAATTTACTGGAGAGGGAAATGGCAGACCACTCAAGTGTTTTTGTTAAGAAAATCCCATGGACAGCATTGGCATGCTATGGTCTACAGGTTCACACAGGTTGGACATGACTGAACAACAGATTATTAGTGATTTGAAGCATTTGTTCTTACTATTGTTAATAGCTTGGATTTCTTCCAATGAAAACTGCCTGTTTGTGTCCTTTGACACTTATCCGTTGAGGAGGAAGCTAATTGTCATAAATTTGATTCAGTTCCCCGCATCTTGAATAGGAAACTATTATGAAAGAAATTTGTTGCAAAAGTTTTTTCCCTTTTTTCAACTTCCTTCCTAATTTTAACTGCATTAGAATTATGAGCACATGACAATTTACAAAACGTGCACAGGGTTATAGGTTTAGAGCTAGAAGAGACTTCATCTCCATCTAGTCCAACACTTATTTTACATGTGAGGAAACTGAGGCCCAGGGAATTTAAGTGATTTGCCCAAGTTCATACAGGTAGCACACAACAGAGTAGATTTTGAACCCAGTTCCTCTGACTCCAAATTCATATATTTTTCTTATTGATCTCTATGAAAACCCCATGAGGTAGATAAGGCATTATTATCCACATTTTACAAGTGAAGAAGCAGTGGGTCAGAAAGATAAATTCCTTGTCCAAGGTCACGTAGCTAATTAATGGTACACCTGAGAATCGGACTCGGCTCTCCTGACTATCCAATACGAACCAATGTTTGTTCTCACCTTCTCCTTCCCCCTTTTCTTCTGCCTCTTTCCTTCCTCTCTCCTTCTCTATCAAAGAGAACACAACAAGCCAAGTGAGTTATTATCATTAGAAAATCTTCATCCCCAAACTTTAAGAAGAAACCCAAGAAAGCGATAAGCAGGAGGTATAGAGGTTGGGAAGGCTTGGCATGGACAAGGGCATTCACACATGCATAGTTAGTGGAGTCAGCAATGCGGGTTTAGAGTATGGCCAGACGGCTCACATAGACAGAGCACTCCAAGTAGCTATCTCAGACACTTACATACCCCATCCTAATGTCAGATGAAACAATGTCCCTGTCCAGTCTTGGGGTGGAGTGGGCAATTGCCTTATTAGCAAGACCTTCCTGACACAGTCTAGGTATCTTTATCATACAGAAACTGCCAGAGATTCCAGTGTATCGACTTGAGGAGGTGTCTGAGAGATTCAGACATGAAGCTCTCAAAAACATTAGTTTACCAGATTAGATCATTTTCACCTAGCAGGGCTGTGAGCAAATGGAAAACAGGAAAGACCAGATTTGATAGGAAAGTAAGGAGGGAAAGATCTAGGACAAAGGGATCACAGGAAGCACCTGACTGTGAAGGCTACTACAATGTGGGGATGCTGAGCACATGGGCAACAGGACCCTGAGTATTCATGCTGGCCAGAAAGGGGAGGGGGAGGGGAAGAGGTCTTCCTGAAGTTTCTCCTTATTTGCAATTCTGCCAAGATTGGCCCTGTTCTTCCCTCCCCACTTCAAGGAGGAGAAAAGCCAGTTACAGCGACCTTGCTCTAGGGACCAATTTGACACTGATTCGTATTCACAGTTTCACGATCAGAGGAGAAAAGCGTCTACAGCTAAGGTCTGCTTAGACACTGATCATAATCTTTCATGTCATAAGTTCCTTTTTCATAAACCAATGCTGCTCCTTTGAAGCATTAGGTGTCTTCATCCTGGCCTCTCTACTCTGTTCTCTTGGGAATTAAATTGGCTGATCAGAGTATCAAGACCATTTCGCAAACACTAGACCCTGGATTTCAAGAAATAGGAGATACAGTCCTAACTCTGTCACTAACTCACTGTGTGTGACCTTGGGCAAACTGCTGAGTGAAGTGAGATCTCTTCCAGTTCTAACAATCTATAACTCTATCTACAAATACAGAAAAAAAGCTTGCAATTCACCCATCTATTCCCCGAATCCTCCACTTCTTTACATATGTTCCCAGAGTCATGTAATCAGAGACTCAGAATTTTTAGGGATGGTAGCAAGTTGGTGTGGTGAGCAACATGCTGGACTTAAACAATCGGGGAGACCTGCATTTGAATGATGCCTGAGATACTTTGTAGCTAGGTCACTTATTCTCTCTCAGCCTTGATTTCCTCATCTGCAAAATATTAAAGGGTAAGGGTGGTGCAGTGAGTAGAGCACCAGCCCTGGAGTCAGGAGGACCTGAGTTCAAATCTGGCCTCAGACACTTGACACACTTAGTAGCCGTGTGAGCTTGGGCAAGTCACTTAACTCCAATTGCCCTGCCTTACCCCTTCCTTCCCCCCAAAATATGAAAGGGTAGATCTGATGATCTCTTAGCTGCCTTGTAGCTATAAAGATATGATTCCAATACAACACCTTCATTTTATAAATAGGGAGACTGAGAAGCTAAGAATTTAATGGTTTTCTCGAGATTTTCTATAGCCAGCACTCCTTCTACTGTACCCCAGTGTCTCAGACATCCTGCCCTTACTGTCACTTAAAAGGAAGGATGAGGACTTCTTAGGCAAGAATCAGAGCTCCTTCTCATACACAGTTACTCAGCTGTGTTACTAAGGTCCTTTCCAGCTCTAAATTCTGTGACCCTATATGTTGCTTTCACATTTAATTTAGCTCTTTTGTCTCAGGTGGAAATGGTTTGGAAATAAAGGACCCAGAAGAGCAATGAAAATCGTGCAGTTCTGTGGCCTCTGTCTGTTGGTTATAAATGTTGCTATGTTATCGATCTTGTCTTGTGTTTTCCCTCACCTGAGTCCAGAGATGTAAATGGAAAACCAGAGAGAAGGCAGCCCAGATCCAACTAAATTGCCCATTATGGTACCTTGTGCCTAGCAGGCACTAGAGAGATGTGGGCTGAAATTGAATCCAGTTGAGTTGACTGGCATTCTCTATGCTTATTGCTGGACCAAAGCATTTATTTAAAAAAAAATCTGTTGCTACACTCACCGACGTATTCCAAAGAATCTAAACTTCAAAAACAAGGACTCATCAAATCATAGAAAGAAACCACAGAAATCGGGCTGCGACTCAGGAAACCCAGGTTCTTGTCCCAGCTTTGTCACTAATGGTAGTGACCTTAAACAAATGATTTAACCTTGCTGGGTCTTTTTCCTTCATCGGAACACCACAAGGTTGAAAGAGATGATTTCCAAGGCCTCTTTTGATGTCAAAGTTCTACAATACTTGCACTAAGGACAAGGAGGCTCAGCATGAGAACTTTTGCATCTTTATTTGCATCCCCAAAGCCTTTTTAATAGCTGCCCAGTAAAAATTTCATCAGGACAAATACGGTAATGGATTTGTATGCCTTTCATCTGCAGACCAGCCTGGCTAATTCTGGAAGGGGATCATTTCCAGGTTGGCTGCAGGTTGGTGGGTTTGGGATTCAGAAGAAAACTCTTGAAGACTAAGTGGCAGAAGGGTTGTAATCTAGGTTGGTGGAAGAAGCCCTCATACCAAAGGGATCACCAATCTTTGGACTACTGAGAAAGACGGAAAATGCTAATCGCTATGAAGAAGAGCAAAAGGCAGCTAAAAAAGAGGATGATGAAAGCAGAAATAAAGATGAAGGAGATGATGACAGTGACGATAACTGCCTCCTCCAAATATCCCTCCAGGAATCTTTCATCGTATTTTAGTGACTACCTCATTCTTTCTCTGTAACCATGCAGATCTACCCAGTTTTTATTTAAAGAATCAAAAGAAGGGAATGGGACTAAAATGTTCTTTGCTTCCTTTTGATCAATGATAAAGAACGAAATAGAAAACAGGTCTTGAACTGAATGACACAAGACATGACAACATCCCTAAGCAACTATTTTTTTAATGTAATTATCTCAGGGATGGTTAAGAGAAGAGAGAGCAAAGTGGCAAGAAAGAATTCTCTAGATATGAATTAAGCCCTGGGGAGAAAGTCAGTTGTGGGAGGGGACTCAGGTCAAGGAATGTGTTTCTAAAAGGAAAACTTGAATGTGCTATATCATTCAGCAATCCATGTGTTTTCATGTCAGGAAAGTTATTAACATTGAAATCTGAATTGAGTTAGGGGGAAAATCATAACATCTCTAACACCATGATAATTAGTGATTTCCATCTGGAGAAGTCATCCAGGTGTCTTGACATATTTCATATTGTCATTTTCCACATTATGGTTGTAGCAGTAGCAGATAGAAGATTTGAAAAACTCTGGACAGCCCTGACATAAGCTGTTAGGCCCAAGAGATAAGAAGCCCATAATTCTGTGGGGGTTTTGTTTGGTTGGTTGTTTGCTTGCTTGTTTTTAAAGCAATATGAGAAAAAAAAGCAATATACATTTTGCCAGGAAAAGGCTATTTGTCTCTTTTTTTAGATGGCAATGCTTAAGATGTATGCCTTATGTAGAATAGGTTAGGGCTCCTTTGACTTCTAACAATAGTGTTTTGCAGTTACAGTGTGCTTTGCCTATGTTATCTTATTTGGTTCTTATGACAAAAATATGAGATAAATAAGGAAAGTATTATCTCTCATTTTATAGGTAAGGAAATAAACCCAGGAAGAGCATTATATTATAGCTAGTAAGGAAAGAACTGAGACTCAGATCCAGGATTTCTGTCTCCTAATCTACCATTCAACACACGCAACAACAGTATTCTCCAAAGAAGACCTCTGTGGCTCCCTCAGTTGAAATTCTGAATAAGAACGCCCAACTCAACTTGGGCCTCAGCATTAGCAGTACAGTGACTGGAATCCCCCACCCCCCAATCATTCTAACCATATCTCTACCCAGCCTCTGATTTAAATTGGGGGAGGAGAGAGAGGGAGCAAGGAAATTTTAACTTTATCTGGAAAATGCTAATTAATCCCCAACCTTCAGCTAACATGTCTGTATCCTTGCTACATTGCCAAATATCAAAAATAAGTGCTTTTGACAGGTTTGTGATATGCATCAAATAGCTAGACAGAAACATACAGTGATTCCTTGAATTAGGTAGCAATTAGCTCTACTTTGGAAATGGTTTTCTCAAGGTCATATAGCCAGCCACCTTTTTGTCAAGTCCTCTTAGGAAGCTCTTCTCTAGGGTTCCTGGTGGTGATTTTCACATTAAACCCAGCTGTGTTGTGTTGGGCCATATCTGAGGCAATTGGACGGTACAGTGGTTAGAGTGCTACAATCAAATCCTGCGTCAGAAACTTCCTAGTTGTGTGATGATGGAAAATTCCCTTTACCTCTGTCGGACTATATTTCCTAATCTGTTAAATGGGGATAACGCTAACACCTTCCTCTCCTGGGGATGCAAATGAAACAGTATTTGTAACATGTTTTGCAAATTTTATACTATTTTATAAATGCTAGCTTTTGTTATGATAAGGTTCTTATTACATTAGAGACTTATTTTCCAACCTGCAGCAGCAAATGAAAATATAACAGTTGTATAATGAATATGATTTTTTTTGGCTACCCATTAGAAATGGCCTAATCCTTTTAGTAAGGGGATTTAATAAGCTGTGATGAATAATGGCTTTGAGAGGTTAGCAAAAAAGCTAGCGACAACACAAGTGGTGTAGAATCCTTCTCTTCCTTCAGGACCAAACTCAAACAGCACCTTTTATTTTTTTTAGATTTAATGAAACCACTTTATTAGTACTGGAAATGTGAGGTTCCAGAGGAACTCAGCCATCTCCTTTCGTACCCTCCCCCCACATCCTTAAATTACAAAATTATTTATAGTACTTTGCACACCCCCACAAGTCCCAGGAAGCCTACAAGTGGGCACCTCACAGGTTAAGGGAGGTATCAATGATTTGCTTTTATCTCCCTGGAGGAAAACACAAGACCAGGTTTATTTCACACAATGTTATTCACATTTTTTTTCCTTTTTCTAGTTTATATGGAATATACAAATAAGTGAATAAAGAATTATTCCGCCTGAACCAAAAGGAGCCAGGACTTAGACTAAATAAACTGGTCCATAAACAATGCATATCAAAAGGAAGCCCTTGGGTGCAAAAACTGAATGTTTCTGCCCAAACTTCCCCTTCAAGATTTACCCTAACTCCATCCCAGATGAACACAAAGGCACAGAAAGGGGAGTGGGGGAGGGGTGCCGGGGGAGGAGGGGACAGGCAGGACATGACCCAACATTACTAGGTAACCCTCTGAGGTTTCACAGAAGTTACTAACAGATTTTTGATGAATGGGCCTCCAAGTGGTAGGGAGATGAAATGCCAACCTCTGGTCTTAGTGGGTCTCAGACTGACCGCTTCTCTGTGAACAGACACCGTTATTCCCTGACTAAGACTCTAAGGAAGACAAACCCTCGGGGAAGGCAAAGGGGCCTATATAGAGGGGTTCATGATCAGCTCAAACTAGGACATCCAAGCTTCTCAGTCAAAGGCTGGGATCAGGGGCTATTAGGAGACCAGCGTCCCTCCCTAGGACTAGCAAAGGAGAGATGGATGACATGACTGATAAGTTCTGCATGATCAAAACCCATGGCTGTGGACAAACACCACATTCAACATGAAGCCTTCCCTGATTCCTCTCAACTCTCAGGAGCCTCCCTCTCGAGCTACTCTGTAAATATCTTTATATGTTTTTCTGTATATACTAATGTATGTACTTGCAATCTCTCCAGTTAGAATGCAAGCTACTTGAAAGCAAGGATTGTTTCATTCTTTGGTTTGTATCTCCAGGGCCTACTAATAGATAGTAGGGATTTAATAAATGCTTATTGATGGATTGCTCGCAGAAATGGTCTTGGAGTTAAATGACCTGGACTCAAGTCCTTCTTCTGCCACTATTTGTATGACCTTAGGTAAGTCCCTTTAGTTCACAGGGCACCAGTTTCTTCATCTGCACAATGTGAAAGTTAGACTACAGTCTCTAGCATTGCATGAGGCACCTTTGTAGCTAGGTAGATTGCTGGGCCTTGAGTCAGGAAGACCTGAGTTCAAATCCAACCTCAAACATTTGCTGTGTGACCCTTTGCAAGTCACTTAACATCTATTTGCCTCATTTTCTACTATAGAATGGATTTAATAATACCTACTTGGCAAGGTTGTTGTTAAGATCAAATGAGATTCTATTTGTAAAGCACGTAGTCCAATGCTTGGCACATAGTAGGGGCTATATAAATGTTTATTCCTTCCCCTCCCATGACCACCATAATAATTATGTATTCAATCACGACACAATACAAAATCTCCTCTATTAAATTCATAGTCATGTGAGAGAAATGCAGATCTACCTGACAGAGATGTATGACCTTTTAAAAGTTTGATCATCCATCTACAAAGGAAAAACCAAGAAGACGAATAATGCCCATTACTGAGACGATGACACACGGTTAGAAGGACGACTTGTCCATCAGTCTAACGTACGTATTACTGATTGCGTGTTACAGATGGATGATCGATAGGGAAGGAAAGGGCTGGACCCGTGATTTCATTGGTATAGGGAATTCCCGAAGGAGAAAACTCCATCCACCACTTCAGGTCAGCACCTTCTCTGCAACTGAAGACTTGTAGAGAGTTGCCTAGACCTCTGGCAGGTTAAATGCCTTGTCCAGAATCACATAGCCAGTATTGTCAGAAGCAAAATTTGAAGCCAAGTCTTCTGGATCCAAGTCCAGCTCTCTATCCAGGCTATACCGTGATGCCTCTAACATTTAACTATATAGTCTTAGAGAACATACATAAATATATACATATATGTGTGTATATGTATACATATGTGTGTATACATGCATAGATATATACACAGAAAAAGAGAGAGAAGATCCCAGTGGAGGACTTGTTCTCTCGTTCTGTTTACCTATGTGTGTATTTACATATCCATGTGCATATATGATATGCACATATGTGTGTATGTATACACACACACACACACACACGCAAACAGAGCAAGTCCTCCACTGGTATCCTCACAGTTTTTAGGGAAGAAGAAGAAGGTCCCCAGCACATTCAATGGGCCCCCTCTGGTGAACTTAAGGCAAGACATAGATGAGAGTCACACAGTCATGGATTGGTCATGACCTACCTCACTGGAATAAATATTCAAATCAATGAGATCACAGATCTTTGGGAGCATTTGCATATGTGTATGTGTATGCTGTGTGTACAGTATATAAATTTATTCGTAGCAACCATCAAATATGTATTGTGCAAAACACATATACACACTTACATATTTGTATGTTGGACAGATGTTAGAAATGAGCAATGAATGAGCTGTGACCACAATTGAATAGGAACAGGAAATTGGGCTGGATTTTTACAGTGTTTTAAATGATCTTGAGTGACTTTCTAAAACAAAATCTTGTCTTTTTGATACCTATATTCTTCTGCTAATGTTATATGCCTATGAATCACAAAACACTACATCTAAAGAACCCAAATGACAAGTGACCCTAAAAGCAATGGGGAAATGCATCTGAGCATAAATAGCCTACAGCATATCACCAACTTATGATGGAAAAAGATGGATGATAAGAAAAGAATGTGGGTCAATCAGGTAACAAGTATGGAGGATGAAAAATGGATGGTCTGAAGGCTGCCCTGTTATATAAATGTAATCAAAAAACTTAAGGTTAGGCTGGAGCTTTTTATGGGAGAATACGGAAGACACCTGCAGAGTGAGAAGGAATAAATGGAATGAGATTTTCACTGTTGGAAGGAATACCTATGTTGGTGAAATCACAGATCCATTGATGTATTGACATACAGAATTATTCTGTCAGTGGGTGCTATTAGACTGTCAATCACAACGTCAGAAGAATTAAAATTGTAAAAGACCAAAAGAAGTAATAGAAAGACCAGTGATGTAAGAAGTGAGATGGGCAGTTAGATGGTTCAGTGGATAGCGCACTTGGCCTGGAATCAGGAAGACTTAAGTTCAAATGCAACCTCAGACAAGTACTAGCTGTGTGACTCTAAGCAAGTCACTTAATGTCTGTTTGCCTTAATCCACTGGAGAAGGAAATAGCAAACCACTCCAGTATCTTTGCTAAGAAAATCTCAATCAGCAGTATGGTCCAGGAGTAGGACACAACTGAATGACCAAACCACAACAAATGAAATAAAGGACATGATCATAGATACATATGACCAGAAAGACATGAACTGATGATATATTAAGAAAGACTCCAGAGAGACAGTCCAAGTGTTGCAATGTTATCCTTCAGACATTAAAAGAGTCAGAAGAAGGTCATCAGTGTGCTAAGTGAATCTTCTATGGGAGATTTCCAGAAGGATAGGGCTAAGAATTGTGTCAGAAGAGAAGGGATGGGAGGGATTCGATATGTGCCACTGGAGGGAGGATCCAAACCAATAAGTTTATAGATCTATTCAAGAATCTGAATATCTTTGTATCTGACTTCATTCTCCTCTTTTCCACATATTATATCATTTATTCCTATATCAACCATGTGAATTAAATAGAACAAGAATAGTTATCCCCATTTTGCAGACAAGAAAAGTGAAGTCTAGAGAGATTAAGTAAGAGGACAAGTACAAAATAATCAGCCGTCAGTTAGTGAGATAGCCATTGTGGATACAGATACAAACATGAAGGAGATAGCTAGCCAGTCTTCAAGGAGCTGACATTCTACTAGAAGGAGACACGTTCGCAACTACATACAGGATATATACAAAATAAAGATGTATTGATAGGGAGAGCGGGGAGGGAATACTAATAATAGGGGTAATCAGGAAAGTTCTCCGGAAGAAGGTAGCATTTAAACTGAGCCTTGAAGGGAGCTAGGGTTTGCAAGAGGGAGAGGAGAGAAGGGAGTGCATTCCAGGCCTAAGAATTTTCTCAATGCAAATGCACAGAGGTGGGAGATGGAATGTTGTATATCAGAGGAAGATCAATAAATGAGCAAATTCAATCATCCCATTGATTTGGCGATTTTCTTCATGTCAGCCCCTCCTCCCCACTTTGCTCTCCTTACATTTATACCACAGTTCTACACGTTGTTGTTGTTGGGTTTTTTTTTTAATCCACAGCCTGCTCTGATTAATAAATTGCAATCAATTGCAATGCCTAATTATCTCCTTAGGAGGTCTGAAAAGAAAGTAATAGATGGAGAGCGCTTACCTCTCAGTATGCAAGAGGAGCTGAGTCTCAGTAACTAAGTAAAAATGCTTCAATTAAATTTTTTAAAAATGAAATGAAAAGTAGCCCAGAGAGAAGTGACTAAAAAACGAAAGGTCTCCTGAAACATCTTTAGACAGAGCCTTCACAGGAATTGTTTATGGCTTGGTGTCTACAGCGCTGAAAGGTTAGTTTCTAAAATCAGTGTACGTTAAAAAATCTGTCAGAATCTTTGGAGAGAAAGGATATCGCCAAAATATAAGAAAGTTATCCTAGATTTAGAAGGGGAAATATATTATTGGATCATAAAATTTAAAATTGGAGGGGATCTTAGAAACCATGTTGTTCAATACTCTCATTTTACAGACAAAGAAACTGAGGCCCGGAAGTTTTACATGATTTGTCTATAATTACAATAATAAGCTCACAGAGTCAGGATTCTAATCCAGGTTTTCTGACTCTAAATTCAGCATTCTTTTCATTATACCATATTTCCTGCAAAAATATGTCAATGATCAGAATATACCTAACAAGATTAATGGTTTCCAATGTATAAAGCTCACATCTTTTTAGAGCCAAGGGGATCCTGGTTCAAATTTGACAAGATAAAGCATAAAGCCTTTCAAAACACAAAGCCTGCCTAGTAGTCAATGTTTCCATAACCTAGTGTTTGTGTATAAACTGTGGGCCCTTTTATTTTTTTCTACAGAGACCTAGTTAAATACAAGCTCCATTCTGAAGTTCCCAAGGGGTATGGTAAGTGGAGACACAAATTAAAGAATGAATGGTTTGTGAGAAACTTTCTTAGATTTCACCTTGTCACCCCTCAGCTGGGGTTCTAGGCCACTAGTTATACTCAGGATGTCTATGGACTATAGGTCTTAAAAATGGAGTTATTCAAAACCCTCACTCGTTTCCCCTATCAAAGGAAAGAGATTTGTGTTGCTTTTTAAAAATTTTTTTATCTTATTTCTGTGTTGCTTAAATTTTCATTTTCATTTTTTGTTTTATTTTATTACTTGTTCTTTGAGAGTTCTATTATCTTCCCCTCATGCCTAGAATCCTCTCCCTGCTTATATCTGTATGGGGCAGGATTTGAAGTCAGGTCTTCCCGATCCCAAACTGAACTCTACCCACTGTACCCTCTACCAGGCCCTGGTCCTTAAAGATAGTTAAAGAACCAGAGGAAGGTCCCTAGCATATTGGGGGATTTTCAATAGAGAATTTGTGGAAAGATGTAGTGGAAAGATTAGTGGAAAGATGTATTACTGTTGGTCTTACACTGACAAAGTGACTCTGGACTTCCCTGAGCCTTCTTCATTCAGTAGGTTGGAGAGACTATTGTCTCTTTGTATTCCTTACAAAGAGCCATACTAGATAAAAAGATGTGAATCTGCAGTACTCATCAATAAAGATAGGACCCACACAGGCGAGATCACAGAATGACTGTGAGAGTTTCACTAGGTAACAGGGTCACACTAGAAAATAAGGAACTCCAGGTCAGGATCAGTACATATGCTAGTCTCTACCACTACACAGGGCCTTCCATGTAGATATTTAATTTAATCATTTTGAATGAATGAAATTTGACTTGTTTTTACATACTACTAACCGAATGTAGCTATTGGCTTTCTCTCCCTTCTTGCTAATACCTAAGGCAGTTATCTGATTTGACATACTCTTAGAGAGGACTGTGGTCATGGAAGATGATTAGATGGAAGGGGCTTAGGAGGAAGAGACCTTCACAAAAATTAGGTTGACATCCTTGAACTTTCCTTCCTGTGTCTTATTCCAGCTTTCCTGTTAGAGGTAGGAAGACCAGGATCAGAAACAAGATCACTGGACTATGGAGGGGATTTTGTGTATTGACAAAAAGAGGCTTGGTTTGACGCCAAACAAGAAAAACATTGGCAAATTGAAGCTCAATTGAAGAAGCGCCACTTAGAACACGATGAATCTAAAAACCAAGTCCTTAAAGGAATGCTCAGCAGCTCCACCCAAAGGAAGGAGAAACTAGTATACTGCAATACCAACTGGAAGCTAGGATGTCCCTTATGTATTCCCAATTCTGCCACTAACTAGCTAAGTGGCATTAGCACCTGCTTCACAACCTCTTTGCCAACTCTCTCTGCCCAGGTACCCTTTTCTCCATCCCTGTCCAGTTCTAGAAGCATATACCATGATTAGATCGCTTCTATTAGTGTTCCTGGATGAGAACTGCCCTCTGGACCCACTTCCCAACCTGGAATTTTCTTAACTTAAGTGACCCTCCTTAGCCACCATTGCCCTGTTTGTATTGTTTCCCCAATTAAATCATAAAGTTCTTGATGGCAAAACTTCCTTCTTGGGTTTTTTATTTGAATCCCCAGTGTATGACACATAGTAAATGCTTTTTTAAAAAATCTTAGGCAGCTCACTCTATTTGGGGGGGGGGGCTCTTGATTTCCTTATCTATAAATTAGACTCCATGATCACCGATGTCTTTTCTAGAGCATTATGAAATGAAGAATCATGCAGTAATTAGAGTTGAAGTTTCTGGGACTACAAAACGCTAATGGAGGATGTATGTGGGGAGAAAAGAGACTTTCAAATCAGAATACATAGGCAATGTAGCTTTATAGTGTTAGGTCAGTGCCTGGCCTTAATCCTAGTCTTCTGAAAGAGTTCATATGGCTTCCAAAGTGGTCTAATTCACAACCAAAGAGTAGCTCAGATCTGAAAAACTATGGCCCAGAATTCCATAATGCACTGGAGGTTGAGGAAAAATTTTACGGCAAAAAAAAAAAAATAACCCCAAAGCACTATAGCCTCTATTCCATGTAATCTTTTGTAGTTGAAGTGAAAGCAATCTAGAAGATGGGAGTTTTAAGGAGTCTTCTATTATAGAACTGGTCAAGAGAGCTTGCCCTTGGTCACCCATAGAATGCTGTTAATTATCTGAGAAGACCTTTTTCTCTCTCTCAGATGGATTCTCTAGGCTTCAAAGGAGTGCCCCGTGTTAAGTTGAGAGAAACAAAACATTGTAGTTGAGGTTAAAGTTTTTTTCACCTCAAAGAAATTAAAAAGGAGATTTTAAAAACCAGTTGAATAGAAAAGTCTCCTAAGGGCCCTGTTAAATAATAAAAATAAACCTTATTTATAAATATTGACATTGTTATCCAAACGTAATAATAGACCTGGATATAAAGAAATTGGCCGCATAGATAAGTCAAATGTAAGGTGAGGGAGCTAGACTCCATGGCTAGCTTTAGCCGACAGTTACACTACAGTGCAACAGAGCTCATATATTAGAACTCCTGTCAATGGAAATGTGGAAAGTGGACTTTAAAGTAGCCCCCTACTGTCTCTTTTAAAATTCAAGACCATGGCAGCAAGATTGTTTTTGACACACTGCCACCTAGTGGTGATTTGGAGAAAACAGACCCAGATGCTCCATGGAGTCACTCGAGGGGAAAAAACTCATTTTAGAATCACACTCTCATCAATACAATTATCACCCTGAGTTTAAAAAAAAATAAAAAGATTATAAATAACACTGAAGATTTCCCTCTCCCAGGGGAGCAGCAGCAAAGGATACCCTCTGCAAAAATGAGAATTTCAAAGGAAGGTAGAACATCATGGTACATTGAAAAGTGCCTGTATTTGGAACCAGAGGACCTGGGTTCAAATCTCAGTACTGCTTCTTATTAAGTGGGTAATCCTGAGGAAGTCATTTAGTTTCTCTGGGTTTCATCTGTAAAATGAGGGCTTCTCTAGATTTCTAAGGTCCTTTACGGCTTTAAATCTATGATGGAACTCTGATCCTTTGAACTGGATTCTATTCCCAATTCTATTACTAAATAGCAGTGTGACTTATAATAGCTTAAAACTACATTCAGATTTTTGTGACCGCCTCTATGTGTATGTGTGTGATATATGCATATACATCTATATATAAATGCATATAGTGTAATTTCATATATAAATTTATACATTATATATTTATGTAAATTTATATTTATACGAAATATGTTTATATATGGTATGGCAGTTGGCAGCATAGAACTAGCATTCAAGAGATATATTTCAAAGATATTTACAGAGATATGATGATTGAACCTATGAGAGTGGATAAGAGTTTCCAAGAAAGTGAAGAAAGAAAGGACAAAAGGACCCAGAACAGAACCTTGAAGAATACCTAGATTTGGGTGCCAGGAGATGGAAGATGATCAAACAAAGGAGACTATACAGTGGTCAGACAGGTAATTACGAGAAGGATAAGGAGGAATCATGTGATGCACGCTAAGGAGGAAAAGAGAATCCAGGAGGAAAAATAGACATTAGAAATATCCACAGATGCAAAAAAATTTAAAAAGCCAAAAAGGAGAAAGGACTGAGAAAAACCTTTGGATTTAGTGATGAAGACATTGCTGGTAGTTGTAAAGATAGAAGTCTCAGGTGAATGGTGGGATCAGAAGCCAGATTACAAGAGGTTGAAAAGTGAGCAGGAGGTGGGAAAAAAAGTGGAGGCAATAAGCATACACAACTTGTTCTAGGCATCTAGGCATCTAGGAAAGATGACAGCTTGAGGGGAGGGGAGGGTTAAGTGAAAAGTATTTAAGGATCTAGGCATTGCAGGCATATTTGTAGGCAATGAAGGAGCCCATAACTAGAGAAAACTTGAGCATGAGAGAAAAAGGAAAATATTGAAGAGGCAAGATCCTGAAGGAGAGAGGAGAGGATATGATCGACAGCGCAAGTAGAGGAGGTGGCCTTGGCAACAAAAAGATCAACTTCTCCAGAGACTGGAGCAAAAAAGGAGGAAAAGGAGAGACAATACACAGTGATTTCAAAGAATAAAGGAAAAGAACAAGTTCATTATTTATGGCCTTGATTTTCTCAATAAGGTGAAGGTCTCTGCGGAGAGAGGATGGTATAGGGGAGCGGCATCAAAATCAAAGAGAAATGGGTTGAAGGGGACACTAAACCATGCACAAGGATCCTCGAGGGCCACCTATGAACTTAATTTTAATACGTAAAGTTATCTAAGTTTCATTATATTTTTATTTATTTTGTTAAATATTTCCCAAATGCATTTTCATCTGGTTCCCCAACACTCTGAAGTGGCCCATGAGCCTCATGTTTAATCCCTCTGGTGTGGGAGACTTTGGAAGAGAAGAGAAAGTTTGAAACAGCCACTTAGGGGAGCGTAATACTTAATCATAGGAGAATAAAAGGTTTGCCATGTGACAATGAGGGCCCAGCTGTAATGATGTAAATCTATATTGAACCCAATCAGAACAACTGTGTGACTTCTTTAAGCAGCATTTGATAATGTATAGGCATGGATAGAAAAAGTGAATGGTGGGCCTAACTCAGAGTCAGCATTCAGCAAGGCATGTGTGTTGGTAGTCAAAGAGGACAAAGGATTAAAAGGTATAGGATGGTGTATAGGTGGCTGGTCAACTATGAGGTGAAGAAAGTTGTATTATCAAGCACTCTAGCACACCCAGGATGGCCTGCCAGCACAGGTTCTTTGGTCTGCTTTTCTGAAGGGAAGACAGTTTCAAAAGGGGTAAAAACTAAACAATGCAGATTTTATTCTATCTAAACTTCTCATAAGGGTCGCTGAGCACCAACTCCTACAGGATTCCCTAATCACCCTTCTTGCAGAGGCCAGCAAGAAGGGGGTGAGGCAACTCCCCCTATGTCTCAATGGGGCCAATCGAGACAGTCACAACTTGTGCATTCTCCTACATCCTCTCAAGCCCCAATGGGGGACAGTTGAGGCAAACACAGATTCCCCCCAAGGCATGCACAGCATCCTAGCTTGTGCATTTCAACCCTAAAGGTTCCCCACTCACTGACCAGTGCCCACCCTCCAGGGTCCTGACCTTTACAATCTACACAGGTCATTGGTGGAGATGTTTTGAACTTTAGGACTCATATCTAACACCTAGGAACAAGAGGTTTTTATGGCCATGGATCCTGGAAAACCAAACTCCTTACAATGAAGGAAGGAAAGTGAGGTCAAAGATAGGAGAATGATGGATAGGGAGAACAAGGAGGGATGGAGTATAGCATGGGACAGTAGAAAAAGCTCTGGACTCAGGAGTCAGAGGTCTTGAGTTAAAATTTGTGCTCTGACACTTAATACCTGACATTTAAATGGATAGGCAAGAAAGAAGGATGCCCTGGGGGAAAGGGGAAGGAAGAAGAAGAATGGGGAAAATAATCTCACACAAAAAAGGTGCAAAAGAGCTTTTACAATGGAGGGGGGAATGGTGGGGAGGGATGGCAATGCTTGAACCTAGCTTACATCTAATTTGGTTCAAAAAGGGACAGCTAGGTGGTGCAGCAATGTATTAAGAAGGCAGAATTTATGATTTCAAAGAGAATCATATCTATGTCTGAACGGTTCAGAACAGCAGGATATAAGGAATTCTCTAAGTAGAAGGCAGAAGAATTAAGGCATCTATTCAGGCTGCAAAGTAACAGACCCACCAATCAGCCTCCCCATTTCGAAATTTTGATCAAAAGCTTCCAGGCCCAATAAGTCCACCTCACAAGAGTAACCAGGAGTCCACAGAAAAACATGATGGTATTAAACCAAATCATATTCATGCTTCCCCTCTCCAGTAAGAAGATTACCCACTGGCCTCAAGTCCTTGCTCGGCACTCCTCGGTCCACATACGGGTTGGCCCTGCTTCCACAGCTCCTGCTTCGGCTTCAGCTTTATCTTCAGCTTCGGCTGTAGCTGTCTCTTGGCTCGCATCTCCTAGTAGCCTCCAACCCCAACCCAGTGATGGAGGGCCAGGAGCTCCCCTTCGGGCACCTCCTCACCCCCTCCTTCGGTCCCAGGTCTACCAAAGGCTGCTAGAGGCCGAGGGACCAGTAGGGGAAGTTTGCGCCCTCACTTGGTTCCAAGACCACGCTCCGCTTCGTGGCTGCCCACAGTAGCAACGGTGCTGAGATGCCCTCCTCCCAGCAGAGCCCCTGGCATCATCAAGTACCACCTGAATGACCAGAGTCCATTGGTTCCCCAGTTGGCCCCTCCTCCTAGGACCCTGGGAGGCTCACATCACATAGACTAAGTCAACACCCAACAGGACATGGCTCTGGAGTTAACACCTCCCCTTAGCCAGCCCCACCTTGGGCCCCAACTCAGTCATCAATCCATACCCACATAGGTTTTACACCTAATAGGGCTTTGGGGCTGGGGCTTAGCACTTAGCAAGATTCAATGAAATAGCTGAATCACTCAAAGCAAACAAAAGCCAAACTCCTCAAGGGCACCTGTTGAACTAAGTGCTAAGGAGCCCATTTTGCTTACCAACACAAGTGAGTAGAGCACTGGCCTTGGAGGACTTGAGTTCAAATCTGTCCTCAGACACTTGACACACTTACTAGCTGTGTGACCTTGGGCAAGTCCCTTAACCCCAGTTGCCCTGCCTTCCCCCTACAAAAAAACAAAAAAAAAACAAAAAGGGAACATATATGTGTGTGTGTATATTTATATCTAAATTGGTTCTAAAAGGGAATATATATGCATATATATGCATGTGTGTGTGTATATATATATATGTATATATACATATATATGCATATATATATATATATACATACACACATACACACACATAAACTCTCACTTGGTAATAGGAATCTATCTTACCCAGCTGGGTAGGAGAGGAAGAGGATAAGAGAGGGCAAATAAAAGAAGGCAGTGGTCAAAAGCCAAAAGAGAGGGATGAGGAGAGAGAGAAAAGGATAAAGAGAAGAAAATAGGAGGAAGGGAAATGTACAGTTAGTAATCATAACTGTGAATGTGAATGGGATGAACTCACCCATAAAACAGAAGTGGATAGCAGAATGGATTAGAAATCACAATCCAACAATATGTTGTTTACAAGAAACACATTTGAAGTAGAGAGACACAGAAGTGTTAAAGTAAGGGGCTGGAGCAGAATCTATTATGCTTCAGTGGAAGTTAAAAAAGGCAGTCATGATCTCAGACAAAGCAAAAGCAAAAATAGACCTAATTAAAAGGGATAAGCAGGGAAACTACATTAGACACTATAGACAATGAAGTAATAATAATACTAAATATATATGAACCAAACGGTATAGCATCTAAATTCTTAAAGGGAAAGTTAAATGAATTACAAGAGGAAATGGACACTAAAACTATATTAGTGGGGAACCACAACTTTATCCTCACAGAGCTGGATAAATATAACCATAAGACAAATAAGGAAAAAAATCAAGGACATGAATAGAATCTTAGAAAAGTTAGATATGACAGACCTCTGGAGAAAACTGAGTGGAAATAGGAAGGAATATACCTTTTTTTGGCTGTACATGGCACCTTCACAAAAACTGACTGTGTATTAGGGCATAAAAATATCACGACCAAATGAAGAAAGGCACAAATATTTACTGCACCTTTTTCAGACCATAATTCAATAAAAATTACATTTAACAAAGGGACATGGAAGTATACATTAAAAGCTAATTGGAAACTAAATCATCTAATTCTAAAGGATGAATGGGTCAAAGAACATTATAGAAACAATCAATAATTTCAATCAACGGATTGACAAAACTAAGACGGCATCTCCAAATTTGTGGGTTGCAGCCAAAGCAGGACTCAAAGGAAAATTTAAATCTCAAAACACCTATCGTCAATCAAAGAGAGAAAGAACAGATCAATGAATTGGAGATGCAACTAAAAAATCAGGAGTTTTGAACTAGTCCAACCATTCTGCAGAACAATTTGGATATGTGCCCAAAGGGCTATCAAACTATGTATACCCTTTGACCCAGCAATTCCACTACTAGGCCTGTATTTCAAAGAGGTAAAAGAAAAGGGAAAATGATTATTTATATAAAAATATTTGTAGCAGCTCTTTTTGTAGTTGGAAAGAAATGGAAATCAAGGGAATGCCCATTAATCAGGGAATTACTGAACAAGTTGTGATTGTGAAGGAATACTGTTTGGCTATAAGAAATGACAAGCATAACAGTTTGAGAAAAACCTGGGAAGACTTATATGAACTAATGCAAAGTGAAGTGAACAGAACCTGGAGAACATTGTACACCGTAACAACATTGTAAGGATGATCAGCTGTGAAAGACTTAGCTACTCTAGTCAAGACAATGATCCAAGACAATTCCAAAGGACCCATGAAGAAAAATGCTATCCGCCTCCAGAGAAAAAACTGATGAATTCTGAATGCAGATTGAAGCATGCTTTCTTTGACTTTACTTTTATTGTTTTAGTTTGTTTGTATTTTCTTTTGCTACATGGCTAATATGGAAACATGTTTGGCATGACTTCACATGTATAAATGAAATCAAAGTGCTTGCCTTCTCCAGGAGGATGCAGGGGGAGGGAGAGAATTTAGAACTCAATTTTTTAAAAAATGATTGCTTAAAATTATTTTCATGTAATTTGGAAATACTTAAAATAAATTTTAAAAATTTTAAAGCAATATATATACATATATACAACTATATATATGCAAACACATATCCATCCATATATGCATGTATATACTATTGAATATATAGGAATATGACACTAAGCAAGTCATATAAGCCTGTTTGCCTCAGTTTCCTCATCTGTAAAATTAGCTAGAGAAAGAAACACTAAACTACTCCAATATCTTTGCCAAAACAAACCAAAAAAAATCCCAACAAAAAAAAACAAATGGGGTCACGAGGAGTTGCACATGACTGAAATGATTTAATAACAATAAAATATATAATATATATTCTGATGTACCATTATCTCAATCTGGAGATTCCCAAAATAGCTTTCCAGCTTTCTTCCTTATATTAAAGGCACCACTATCCTCCTAAGTAACCCCTGACAGTGTTCTCCAAGTCACCCTTGATTCTATCCTCATCTTCTTACTACTCTAGTTGAGGTCTTTATCAATTCTTGGCTAGCCTCCTGCAACCACCTCCAAATGGCGTTAAGCCTCTCCTCTTTCCACTTCAACCTCACGAAGCTGCCAAAATAATCTTCCTAAGGCACGTCTCTGCCCATGTCATGACTCTGCTCAAAAATCTTCTGAAGCTTGTTGTTTCCAGGATAAAATACAAAGTCCCCAGTCTGGCATTTATAGCTCTGATTAACCTGGCTCCAGTCCACCTTTCCAGACTTATTGCATATGATTCCTCTCTCCTAACCCCTACATCTAAGAATCATTAATGCCCTTCAAGTTCAGCTCAGGTGCCGCTTTTTTACAAGAATTTTTAGTGTTACCTCCACACATTTGATTCTATTTATTTATTTGTATAAAGGAGGCCTGGTATGGTAGATAATGAGGCAGCCTCCAATCCAGGAAGACCTGGGTTCAAGTCCCTTTTCTGATACGTTTTGGCTATGCGAACAGGGGCAAGTTTGTACTCTAGGCAACTTTCTAAGATTATAAGTTATAGAGAAAATGCTGCTCTGCATTGGTAGAGGAATGTTCTTCATCTGTGTACAGGCCTTCTCCCCTAGAGGAGAGTGTAAGCTCCTCATTTGAGGGGCAGGAACTGTTTCGTTCCTGTCTTTGTATTCCCAGCACCAAACACGATGCCAGGGACACAAAAGTCACTTATTAAATAATTGTTGGATTTAATTAAATTGAATTAAATCAAATCAAAATGAGCAGAGTGGGAAAGAATGGAATGAAGGCCACATACCTGATTACCGACTCAGGAGGAAAGGAAAGATTTCAAACACTTCAAAGGTAGCTTCCTGAAAAGCAGCTGAATATTAGCATTGAGAGATCTATAGTCTCTTCCATCATTCTGTGATTCAGTGATCTCACTGTCAAATAAACCTTCCTTATCAGAATTCTATTTGAGTAAACTGTAGTAGAGGGAAGTTTTGGGAAGAGATAGGTGGGGAGAAATAATGACGGAAAAGGAGAAAAAAGATGACATTGAAAATGAAATGTTTGGGGCAGCTAGGTGGTGCAGTGAGTAGAGCACCGGCCCTGGAGTCAGAAGGACCTGAGTTCAAATCTGGCCTAAGACACTTGACACATGTACTAGCTGTGTGACCTTGGTCCAATCGCCCTGCCAAAAAAAAAAAAAAGAAAGAAAGAAAATGGAATGTTTGTGGTTGTTTCCTGTTAGTATCCCTCCTAATAAAGAGACTATTGGTGTGATCACCTCCAAAACCCCGTGCCTGGGGGGAAGGGAGTGGCAAAGAAACATGTTTTAGTTCATTTTCTACAATGTGCTAGGCACTGTGCTAACAAATATCAATTTGTTTGCTCTTCCCAACAACCTTAGGATGTAGGTATTAGTATTATTTCCATCTCCAGTCAAAAACAGAGGCAGACAAAGGTTGAAGTTTGCCCAGGGTCACACAGTTAGTAAGTAAGGTCGGATTTGAACTCATATCCTTCTGACTCCAGGGCTGGCACTCTACCACACCACCTAGCTGCCTCCTCAAGAACACAGGAGGGTACTCAAGGGGGATTGTGGCTTAGGAATTGGGCAGGTAAAGGACTATTTGAAACTTAAAAAATTAAAATTAAAAACCTAAAGTGCACGCATATAATCAATCCACAACCAGATTGATCCCTTCCTCCTCCCTCCCTAAGCTTGACTTCACTCGGATTCACAAGCTCAGGATGTGGGGATCGCATACAATGTGATTTGCCTGAAGCCTGCCTAGTTCTCCCTGGCTCTCAATCTGGCTGTGCTGAGGGTGGAAACCCCAAGGCAGGGATTCTGTTCCCTAGCATTTACTGAAGATTTGTAAGGACCAAATGGATCACTGTGAAAACAAAGGCAATCTACTCGTTTCTGGTTTTATTTTCCATGAGGTAATTGGTCTATAGAACACAGTTCATTCTATCACTAAAATAATGAGCCAGTTGGACCTTTCCCTCACAATCACAGGAAAGATGATGAATACAAGCTGAAACAGAGAATGCAGTGGCACCAGTGAACCATTTGACAGGATTTAGCATGGGAAGAGCCACATCTTTCTGGGCCCTCTCGCCACCTCCACTGCCTCCCTGAGTCACTCCACACCCACCAGTATCTGAACTGATAGAGATTTAGGTTGAGGGGAGCTGATTAGAATGACAGGTACATAGAGAGCAGTTCTATCTCCGAGGGAATCCTGTTCAAGGAAGAATAATACCCTAAGGGCCCTTTTAATTTTGAGATTATATTATTCCAGAACATGTACCCATTTTTGAGGAGAAAAGGGGGGAACAATGAAATAAAGACTGGCTTTGGTGTCAGAGGACCTCAGTTTAAATCCTTTGTCATTTGTTGTTTTATGGTGTTGGACAAGTAATATCACTCTGGGCCTCCATATCCTCATCTACAAAAGGAGAAATAGATGACAGCTGAGAGCCTCACTTTCAAAACCATCAAAGATTCAGACCCAGGCTAGTTTTCTAGCCTCATGTTCCAAACTCCTTGTCTTGCAACCTTACCTTTGGCCAATCTGGAATACTTGTGGTCCCCAAACATGCTTTGCCTGTTCCTCTTCCTTTGCCTTTGCTCAGGCCATTCCTTCTGCCTAGAATGGCCTTCCCCAACCCCCATCTTTCAGATCTTCTCGTCATCCTTCAAGGTCGGATTCAAATGCTACCTCTCCATGTAGCCTTTCCAGATGCTGCTAGCCAGAATTGTTACCTCCTGCCTCTGAACAAAGAGATCATTTTGTGATTCTTTTTTCTTTTTCTTTTTTCACTTTTGACCTTGTTTGTCCACCTTTCAGAGCTCATGTGAAAAATCTCCTGGTAGACCCAAGAAAAATCATAAGATTTAGAGCCAGAAAGATCCTTAGAGGTCAACTAGTCCAAACCTGTCATTTTATGCATGAATAAACGTAGTCTTAGATGCACCATAAAACACTAGAACAGGTAGGTGGTACAGTGGATAGAGTGCAAGGCCTGGAGTCAGGAAGGCTCTGCTTCCTGAATCCAAATTTTGGCTAAGACACTAGCTGTATAACCCTGGCCAAGGCACTGAACCCAGTTTGCCTCAGTTTCCTCATCTGGAAAATGAGCTGGAGAAGGAAGCAGCAAACCACTTCAGCATCTTTGCCAAGAAATGGCAAATGGGGTCATGAGAAGTGAGACACAACTGAAATAACTGAACAACAAATAATACCCTGCCTCCCATTACTCCAGCAAATGCCATTCTCTCTTCTAAAGTTTAAATGTAGCAGAGACAGAATAGGATTCACCTAAGGTCACAGAGCCAACCAGTAGCAAAGCCCAGTCCTGTCCATAAGTAACTCCAAAGGAAATGGTATAGTAGAAAGAAGATGGAGATTCAAATCTCACTTCCGATTCTACTATCTGGGTGAATTTGTCACATGAGGGGAACAGACTACATGGCCTCTGAGGCCCCTTCTAGCCCCAGATCTATGATCCTCTGACTTTAGTGATTTGGGACAAGAGAAAGAATGAATCAATAGGCCATTACTGATTCCTTTATCAAGTCCTCAAATTGTGCAAGTCTCCCAAAAGGGACCATTAGAGTTGAAATCTAAAGATCCCATCATTCTCCTCACCCACGATGCTGGATAAGTGACAATGGACAGGATGTATTGGCAGATGCAGTGCCCAAAAAAGTCACTCCATAAGGAAATGAGAAAGTTCTGGGTAAATAAACTACAGGATACTGTGCATGTGGAAACTGTCAACAAGCATTTATTAAATGTTAACTATGTGCTTGGCATTCTGATAAGGTGCTATGGGTTACAAAGACAGAAATGAAATTGCCCTCTCTCTTCAAGGAACTTATAATGCATTGAGAGAAATAGCATGTACACATATGAGAATATACAAAACATACAAAATAGGTTCCAGGTAACTTTCAGATGGGCAGAGGGAGTGTTAACAGTTGGGGAAATCAGGAAAGGTGCCATATAGTGAGCTCTGAGGAACAATAGGGATTCTAATAACTGGAGATAAGGAGGGAGTGCTTTTTATGAATGGGAGGGGCAGGGTAGCCTATACAAAGGCACAGGGATGAAATGTCACATATGAAAAAAAAGCCAAGTTTGTTTAGATTTGAGAGTGTTTTGAAGGGAGCCAGGTTATGAAAGACTTTAGCTGGGAAACAGGGGTTTCTAAGGTAAATCTGTTTTCCTATTAGTACAGAGAGGCTATGGTCCCATCAACTCAAGGAGGCAGAGTCTCTGTCTCTCTGTTTGTCTCTTTGTCTCTCTGTCTCTGTCTCTCTCTGTCTCTCTCTCTTTCTTTCTCTCTCTCTCTCTCTCTCTCTCTCTCTCTCTCTCTCTCTCTCTCTCTCTCGCACACTTGCTCTCACTCTCTTTCTCTCCCCCTCCCTCCCTCCCTCCCTCCAGACAACTAAGCGGTCTAGAGGATAGAGGCCTGAGCCTAAAATCAGGAATATCTGAGTTCAAATCTAACCTCAGACACTTAATAGCTATGGGACCCTGACCAAGTTACTTAACTGCTATCTGCCTCAGTTTTCTCATCTGTAAAATGAAGATGATATAGCACCTACCTTAAAGAGTTGTCGTGATGATCTAAAGTGCTTAGCACAGTGCCCAGTATATAGTAGTCACTTAATAGATGTTTATTTCCTTCCTTACAATTCAAAGGTACCCTTAAGATAAAGCTTTATAGACAAAGACTATCTCTCTGGGACTTGATGGTTTCTGAGATTTGTGTTCGTAAGTTTCTCTAGGCTACACATAATAATAACAGTGACGCTTTAAGGATTATGAAGCCATTTACCTACATTGCCTCATTTGACTCTCATAAGAGCCTTTTAAGGTAGGTAATAAATGTCTTGTTATCCCCATTTTTTAGATGAGGAAACAGACGCTCAGAGAGGCTAAGTAATTTGCTTGAAATCATCTGGCTAGTGCTCTTTCACACTACCACTCTCACTCTTGGTTTTTCTTTTCCCCATTCTAACATTCATTCTTGCTTCCTTAGTCATCATGATAGAGGGCAGCACCTGGGCCTCTAGTGCTTATAGGGCCAGAACTACACCAACATGTTTGGAGGAATTGCCTCATTTAGGGATGCTTGGCCCCCAAGTTCAAGTCCCTCTATTCTCCCATTTATTCATGTCATAGTAAAGGTCGTGTCTGTTGTAGTTTCAGTGTTTCTAGTACAGAAGCTCATACTTTGCATCCTCAGAGAGCTGCCTAGGTCCTTTGTATTTTGGGGTTTTTTTTGGTTTTTTGGAGGGGGGAAGGCAGGGCAATTGGGGTTATGTGACTTGTCCAAGGTCACAGAGCTAGTAAGTGTGTCAAGTGTCTGAGGCCAGATTTGAACTCAGGTCCTCCTGACTCCAGGGCCGGTGCTCTACTCACTGTGCCACCTAGCTGCCCTGGTCCTTTGTATTTTGAACCAGTGGTGGACATACTCGGTATTCTCCAATGCCTTGTCCCTGGGGCTGACAGATCTGTGAACGAGAATCATATCAGACACGAATTACATGTTATTCAGTAGTTTCAGTCATGTCCATGACCCCATTTTTTCCTTAGGTTTTTCTTGGCAAAGATACTGAAGTGGTTTGCCATTTCCTTCTCCAACTCATTTTACAGGTGAGGAAACCAAGGTAAATAGGGTTAAGTGACTTTCCCAAGGTCATACAATTAGTGTCTGAGACCAGATTTGAACTCAGGTCTTCTTAAGGTCAGCATTCCATCCACTGAGGCATTTAAAGCCACAGTGGGGCAAATTACTTTATTTCTCTGGCCTTCTGCTTCCCTATCCATAAAATAAGTTGAATAATTCTTCATTATGTGTAATGGTTGCACAATATTAAGGTTTATTGAAAGTAAAAACAAAACCTCTTCAATCTACATTACCTGTGTTATCTTGAGTATGTCACTTCTCTCTGGGGCTGTTTCCTCCTCAGTCAAATCAGGAGATAGCACTAGATAATGTACTCCTAAGGCCTCTTCAAGCTCTCTGTCTTATGATCCTAAGTGTGGCACTGAACAGACATTAATAGCAAGTGGTTAGGAGAGCTCTGAAAAAGTTTCTCAGCATCTCGGCATCATTACACTGTAGGCAATTAGGTGGCTAATTAGAATGGCCTAGTTTCAACGTTTTGGAGAAAGCTTGATTTCAGAACTGCAGCAACATATCCCCTCTCATTCTCATAAGCCTGTGAAATTTTTATTTCTAAATCCAGTGAAAAGATGCCAAGAAAGACAGAAAATCTTAGTGAAATCTCACTCTGGTGACCTGTACAGTACAGTAGAAAGAACACTAGATCACAGGATTTAGAATCAGAAGGGCATTTATCAATCTTCCCTGTTTCCCAGGTGAGAAAACTAAGGCCTGTAGAAGAGTGATTTTACTCAAGGTCGCATAGGTACTAGCACACTGCAGATATTTTGCCAAATTCTTCCTCACATTCTCTTCCTTTGATCTACACACGAGAAAACTGAGCTTACAAAATGACAGGAATTAGAGCTAGAATGGAAGTAACCCTAGAGCCCACCCAGTCTGATCCCCATCATTTTACGGATGATTAAATTAAAAGCTAAGTTGATTAGCTTTTAGCTGAAAAGCGCACATTGATAGGGTGCTGGCCCTGGAGTCGGAAGGACCTGAGCTCACACTTATCCTCGGATACTGGCTAGCCTTATGACCTTGGGAGAGTCACTTAATTCTGTTTGCCTCAGTTTCCTCATCCGTAAAATGACCGAGAGAAGGAAATGGCAAATCATTCCAGTGTCCTTGCCTAGAAAACCTCAAATGGAGTCACAAAGAATTGGACATGACCAATAATGACAACATATTGAAGGCCTACAAAAGTGAAGGGATTTCCTTGTGATCAAAAGGCATTAAGTAGCAAAGCCAGGATTGGAACTGGTATCTTCTGATTCCAAATCCAGGGCTCTCTCAAGGCAGAAAGATGAACCAGCCAAGCTTTGATTTTACGATTCTAGGAGGGAAGCAAGTTGGAAGATTTTAGGGAGCCCAGCGGCTCTAACAAATATTTATTGATCACTCATGATGCACAAGGAACCATGGTAAGCATTGTGACATTTAGAGGAATATTTGGGGCACGGGTGACAAATGATGTTGGAAAAGAGTTTGTGTTCAGCTATAAAAGAGTAAAGTATAGGCTGATAAAATTTTAAGAGTTGGAAGAGAGTTGGAGGTCAGCTTTGGGTCCAACCTCTGACCTAATGCAGTATCGCCTTCTCAACTTGTTATCCAACTTCTACCTAAGAGCTTCTTGGACTTCTAAATCTTCTCTTCTCCTGGTTAAATACCACCAGCTCCTTTTGTTGTGGTTGATCAGTCATTTCAATCATGTTCGACTCTTCATGGCTAGTTTTGGGGTTTTCTTGGCAGATACTGGAATGGTTTGCCATTTCTTTCTCTTGGTCATTTTACAGATGAGGAAACTGAGGCAAACAGGGTTAAGTGACTTGTCCAGGGTCACCCAGCTAGTAAGTGTTTGAGGTTCTATTAAACTCAGTTCTTCCTGATGCCAGGCCCAGGGTTCTATCCAGTGTATCACCTAGGTGCCTGTAGCCTATTCTTAATGAGGTATGATTTCCAGATTTCCCCTCCCCCATTCTGTTTGCCTACCTCTAGCTTGCCAATACCCCTCTTAAAATATTCTTCCCAGAAATGAACACAATATACCAGATTCTGATCTGATCAGTGCAGAATATATTCAGGATATTACTTCCTTTGATCTAGATACCATACTTATTTTAATGCAGCCTAAGTTCGCATCAGCTATTTTTTTTCTTCCTTCTGTTGGCTTACTGCATTTGAGGTTAATTGAAATCTTTAAGCCTTTTCACCAGAATAGCTGATAAGGTTAATCTTCTTCATACTGGTCTTCTGCCACTGTTTAGCTGTTGTTGCAGTTGACTTGAATACAGGACTTTACATTTAACCTTGCTAAATTTTATCTTTTTGATTTGGCCATCTCATTCTATCCAGGCCATTATGATCTTTTGGGATCTCAATCCTGCAATCTCATATACTAGCTGTCCCTTTGTGCTTCTGTCTGTTTAACCTCACTGATAAAAATGCTGAAGATGATCATTCTGAGGGCAGAGTTCTGTGACCCTAGAGACCTCTCTGCAGATTTAAAGAACTCACTAGTCAATGTCCTTGGAGAACAGCCATTCAGCCAGATACAGAATCATTTAATTGTACCACTCCTAATCTTTATTTCTCCATCTGTTGGAAATATAAAGTCCAAAAAGAAATCGTGAAGTAAAACAGAAAGGAGTACTGAGACGAAGCAGGAACAGGGGGCATGAGACAGCAATAAAATGGCTAGCCTTTATATAGTATTTTAAGATGAACAAAGCGCTTGAAAAATATTACCTCACTTGACCCTCACAATCTTGTGAAGTAGGTGCTATATTATTATCCTTATTTTATAGGTGAGGAAACTAAGGCAGATACTTGAGTGGTTTGCCATTTTTCTCCTGGTCATTTTACAGATGAGGAAACTGAGGCAAACAGGGTTAAGTGAATTGCCCAGGGTCATCCAGCTAGTAAGTGCCTGAGGCTGGATTTGAATTTAGATCTTCCAGACCCAGTGCTGTATCCACTGTGCCAGCTGACTGCCTCTGTAAGGTCAAGAAGGTGGCTTAGAACCAACTCTTTCAGTACTTCAGATCCAGATGACTTTTCATTATTCTTTTGAAACAAATCAAAGCTACTTTCTTTTCTAAGCTAAAGCTCATACTGAGAAACAATATATTTAAAGACTTCAGGCTCCCAGAAGCTGTTTAAGACACACGTGATTAGTATATGGGGTGGGGAGGAGCTGGCTTTACCTAGGAAACAGGGCGAGAAATGGTCCCATCTGTTCTACCTGGTGCTGCCTGGCATGGGCCAACTGCACTGTCAGGTGGAAGAGCTACAGGAAAAGATTCTACTATCAGAAGGTACACAACAACCAAGAAGCAACATCACGTCAGACCAGCTGCCGAGATTTTTCACCAGGCATGCCCAGAAGAGCAACAAGAGGACAGAGTGGTGGAAAAATACAAGCAAAAGCTAGGGCAGGCTCGAGTCCAGGCTGATCATGACAATTCGATGATGTTTACAGAAAGATTCCCCCACAGGAAGAAGCAGACAAAGAAGAGAAGGCTAGTGAGCAGATATGGAAAGTGACAGGTGGAAAAGGGTTTCATTTGTTTTGGTTTTTTTCCAGAAACCCACTCAAGAATTCTATTCAACTCCATTCATCCATTCTTTGTATCTGCAGTTTGGACCAAGCCATGAATCTATATTGATTTCAGCAAAGAGAGCTCTTCAGGTCAGGAAGTTGTGATAGTATGGTCCTTACAGGTTGCTTAATGGCACAATGGATAAAGCAATAAACCTGGAGACAGGTGGGCCTGAGTTCAAATTCAGCCTTGGGTATTGATTAGCTGTATGGCTCTAAGCAAGTCATTTAACTTGTCTGCCTTAGTTTCCCCATCTGTTAGCACCTATTTCCCAATGTATTATAGTACAGTGCCTGATACATAGCAGGGGCCTAATAAATGGTTGCTAATTGATTGAAACATGGGTTCAAATTCTATCTCCTTCTGAAAAATATTGTCCAAGTTATTGACCCTCTCTAGGCCACTGTTTCCTCATGTCTAATATGAGTGTTTTAATTCTTGTCCTATCTCACAGGGAGGTAGAAGAAAGCCCTTTGCCAACCTTAAAGTACTATATAAATGAGAATTATCATTTTCATCCGTGCCCACCTCCCCCATTGCAACAGAGTTTGAAAAATCCTCAAAGGCTATCTGACAGGGATGGTCTGATCAGCAAGGCTCCAAAGGCAGTTTCGGGCATACGTGTCTCAAGGAGAAGAAAACTGGCTGAGCTTTGAGTTCAAAGGCAGGAGAGACTATGCTGAGTCCCTGATTTTGTTATTGATATTTTATTAATACCATATATTTTGTATCAAACTCAAAAAATTGTTGTGGGGATCAAATAAAGGAATTAATATCCTTGAAAGCCCTTCAAAAACAACAAAGCACTATGCCAACACAAAGAATTCTTTCTAATCGTTGTGGACAATGTCAGTTGGGTTTGTTGCAATATCATCTAGTTTGTTGTTGTTCAGTCATTTTCACTTGCATCCAACACTTTGTTACCCTGTTGGGCTTTTCTTGGCAAAGATCCTGGAATGGTTTGCCATTTCCTTTTCCATCTCATTTTACAGATGAGGAAACTGAGGCAAATGGTTAATTGACTTGCCCAGGGTTGCCCAGAGTCTGTCCAAAGCTGGATGCAATTCAGATATTCCTGACTCCAGGCTAAATGCTAGCTGTTATTGGGGAAAGGAGTTTACTTTGTGTGATAAACATGAAAAGATTAATTCTCTCTGAGCCTGGACTTCTTCATCAGTAAGATGAAGAATCAGAATAGGTGAGAAGAGATTATCACTGAGACGTCTTCTAGCTCAAGCTCTATGATCTCTAACTGATAATGCCAGGAAGTATCTGATGCTGGCCAAAAGGGGCATGGAAAAGAGGCATAGGAGTTGAGAGAAGGGAGATGTCACTACAGGTCTAGGATGGTCATAAAATACTTTAAGAAGGAGATGAAATTTGATCTTGGTCTTGAAGGATAGATTGGATTTGGATAAGCTTAGAGGAGTGGGAAGGCATTTCTAAAAGGGAAAACGGTGTGCTACCTAGCTGCCCAATATCATCGATAGCAGGCGTTCTTAAAGGTTTTTGTGTCATGGGACATTTTGGCAGTCTGGTGCAGCCTATGGCCCTTTCTGAAAAAAAAAATTGTTTTTAAATGCATAAAATACTTAGAATTACAAAGGAAACCAAAAGTTAGTGAAAAGAAAGATATCATTTTTTTCCATACAAGTTCATGGATTCTCTGATATCTATCCATGCCCAGACTTTTTGAGAATTATGGTTAAAGTACAGGTTAGACAAGATGGTTTCAGTTCCATTTCAGTTCTGGGATTCTGAAACTCTATGACTCCACTTCCAAACTTTAGGTTCCTAGGATTGGAAGGTGAGTAAATCTGCCCAAAGCACCAACATCCTACCATATTTTTCCACTGCCAGTGTGGATCAACGATTAAGGGGGCTATTCTTTTCATCATTCTATTCCTCTGCTTTGAAAGATTTTCTAGCAGCTCATCAATGCCTTCAGGAGAAAGTCATATGATCATGGAGATGACGAATTTAGCAATGAAAGTGCATATTCCTTAGTGTGGTATTCAGGGTCCTCTATTATCTAGCTTCAACCCAGCTTTCCAGACTTGCCTCCCATTAATCCTGTAGAAACCCTACATGGCCATCAAACTGCTCTCTCCCCTGTAGGATAGGGTAGTTCAATCTATTCACTGCTTCCTGAACATACCTTGTATTTTGCCACCTCCTCTGCTTTGCTCACACCATTTCCCCTTTTAGAAATGCCTTCCCACTCCTCTAAGCTTATCCAAATCCAATCTATCCCTCAAGACCAAAATCAAATTTCATCTCCTTCTTAAAGTATTTTATGACCATCCTAAACCTGTAGTGACATCTCCCTTCTCTCAACTCCTATGCCTCTTTTCCATGCCCCTTTTGGCCAGCATCAGATACTTTCTGGTGTTATTGGTTAGAGATCATAGAGCTTGAGCTAGAAGAAGTCTCAGTGACAATATCTTCTCACCTATTCTGATTCTTCATCTTACTGATGAAGAAGTCCAGGCTCAGAGAAAATTAATCTTTTCATGTGTATCACACAAAGTAAACTCCTTTCCCCAATAACAGCTAGCATTTTTATAGCACTTTAAACTTTGAAAGCAGTTTACAAATATTTCATTTAATCCTCACATCAACCTTGGGAGATAGATGCTATTGTTATCCCCATTTTACAGATGGAGGAACTAAGGCAGACAGACCAGAAGTAACTTACCCAAGGTCACACAGCTAATAAGTGTCAGAAATTTGAACTTAGGCCTTCCTGACTCATGCATTAGACTATGAGTTCCTTGAGAACAGAGATTTTCTCTTGCCTTTTTTTGTCCCCAGAACTTAAGCAGAGTACCTGGCACATGATAGGTTCTTAACAAATACTTAATTGACTAACCCTAGGTGCATTAATCTATCCACTTCAATAGCTGGGGCAGCTAGAAAGAATGCCAGATCTAGAGTCAGGAAGACTTATCTTCCTGAGTTCAAATATGGCCTCAGACACTTACTAGCTGTGTGACCCTGAGCAAGTCACTTAAGCCTGTTTGCCTCATTTTCCTCATCTGTAGAGACCTGGAGGAGGAAGGGGCAATCCGCTCTAGTATCTTTGCCAAAAAAAACCCCAAATGGGGTCACGAAGCTTTGGGATATGACTGAACAACAAGGTAGGTAGGAGAATGTAAGTTCCTTGAGGTTAGCAGTGTGGCTTATTTATGAAGCACAGTTTTCCATATAATGAGCCCTCAATAAATAGCACATAAGATGCTGTGCTAGGAGGACCTTAGAAAAATTTCTTCTAACATCCTCTCCATTTTATAGATGAGGAAATTAAGACCTAGAGATGTGGAAGTGATTTAGCCAATGTCACACAAGTAGCAAAATAACAAAGTTAGAGTCTAGAACACAGATATTTTTATTACAAATACAGTGGTCTCTTAACTTTGTCACACAATCTTTGAATTGATTGTAATAGGTAAAATAGATTTAGACCTGGAAAGAGGTAGCAGATCAATAGATTTATGGGTGGTAGGAGAGGGTAAAAGATGATGTTAAGATACTAGGTTGGGATAGGGATTTACCTGTGACTTCAGTGACATAAGAAACGCTATCGTTGTATGTCAACACCTTCCTTGATTTGTTGAGATTTTAATGATTCATAATGTCGCTCATAATATGTTGCCCCTTTTTGCTTTTCAGCAAGGTTATGGTTCAGGTTAAGAAAACCTGCAATGGATCGACTGACTTTCAGAGTGTGCCTGGTGTCCAGGATTCTGAGCCATCTTTTGCCATCATTGGGAAACCCAAATTAAATTGGAATCTCTCCAGTGCCCCCAATTCATTCTCTCCAGTCCACATCAGACAAAGTAATTGAACAGATGGACACTGCATTGTGTCTGGGAGTCCAACCAACTCTGGCTGTGTTGGTTGGGGAGAGAAAGCACACACAGGCTGGGTGAATTCTGCAAGCAACCAAAAGGGGTGGAGCCAGAAACCATTCCCCCAATTTTGAAGTTGCCCAGATTATGGGATTTAAATGAACTCTCTCACTGTTTGTCTTCTCTTAATATCCACCCCATCTCCATCTGGAATGCCAGGCCAACAGCTGGCTCCTCAGTAGACAACACTGCTACAATTAACTACCTGGCAGGGAGTAACTGCCCATTGGAACCGATGGGTCCTCTCTGCAGAGCCAGATATGCCAGCCTCTGCCTTCTTCTAATGCAGGGAACTTTGTATGAGGTCTATGGGAGCAGAGACCTTTCAGAATCCTCATCTTTGCCCAAATAAACACTCTTCAATACACTTTGATTACAACATAGGATGGGATGGGGGTAGGAGGGAATTGATAGGGGGACATTAGAAAGACATGATTACTATTTTCCAAAAATTTGAAGGTTTACCATTTATAGAAAGAAACCAACTTATTCTCCTTGGCCCATGAGGGGCAAACAGGGGTCAACAAATGGAAATTATAGGAAGGAAGATTTTGGCTTAATATAAGGAAGAATTTCTTAACAATCAGAGCTTTCTAAAAATGAATTGAGCTGCCTGAGATTGGAACAAGTTCCTCAGCATTTTTAAGTATTTAAGCAGAGACTAAATGACCATTTGCTGGGAATGATGTGAGGGGCAGGATACCAACTGGAGAGGGGCAAGTCTAGACTGAGAAGCTTTTCCTTTTTGGTGACCCACTGGGTACTGTTGGATTTGGGGTCAAGAAGACCTGAGTTCAAATCTATCTTCAAACATTAGCTGTGCAACCCTGGGCAAGTATGACATTTAAACTTCCATCTGCCTCAAGTTTCTCATCTTTAAAATGGAGATAACAATAGCATCTGCCTCCCAGTATTGCAGAGAAGGTAAAATGAGATAGTTGTGAAGCACTATATAAATGCTAGCTACTTTTAAAACATTTTTAGTAGACACTTAATATGTCTGTTGATTTTAGCTGAATTGACTTGAATGGAATTGAATGATCTCTGATTTAACAACCAATTTCAGGATTCCAGAATTCTAGAGCTCAGGGTCAGAGTCTGCTGGGACAGCAAGTCATATCAGAGTTTGTCTTAAGTGAGTTGTCCTGAAGGACAAGCTGCAATGGATTTCCCTTTACTCAAATGCCCGCTTTATCACTGAAGACCAAGGAAGCACCTTTATTCTAAATTTCTTTGTTTGGTGGTGAAGTGAGAGCTGCCCATCCTAGGCTTTCTCCAAAGCCTCATCCTGCATCCCCAGTGTTGTGTAGAGGAGCAGAGTTTATACAAACGTGCATGTATGGTGGGGTAAAGGATGGAGTTAATGTCAATTGCTACCTGTGTGACCTTGGCCAAGTCACTTCCACCTTTTTTGAGGCTTAATTTCATCATCTATAAAATGAGGATACTTGACTACATTAATAAAACAAGTACATATACCATAGCCAGAAAAGGATATTTTGAACACTAGTTAATTCTCCAGTAGAAAAAGGCATTTAGTGCCTTCCATCTTTAGGAACACGAGCTTCTTTTTGTTAGAAAATGCTGCAAAGGGCAAATTCAAAGCTGTTGTCTGCTAAGCTTTGCTGCCTTTCAGCCTCCTCCAATCCTCACTCCCCATCCCTCATTATTGTTACCCTCCACCCTAACTCTTCTCATCTTTCCTGACTTCCCCGAGAAGCGATGGAGCATGATCCATGGGTGTTTACCAGCTTGGATGCTGGCTCGTGGGCAGCTTTGGGGGAGAAGAGTTAATATTCCATGCAGCGAGGCTAAATCATTTTCCAAACAAAAGCAGTCGACTGGTCTGAAGCCAGCTATCAGGAAAGAGCTTCTAACGCAGCAATGCGGAGAGATTTATTTTCATGTCACATCTTTCATAAAGCACGACAAAGCACTCAACCAGAAGAGGCAAAGAACCACTCCCCACTGCAAACACCCAGTGATGAGAAAGCTCAGCAGAGCTGAAGGCCTTCCCTCCCTTCCCCTGGGAGCATCTGGGTCAACCCCTACTCACATAGTCGAGCCTCACATGTGAGACCCTCAGTCATTGCACTGGTGCAGAAATGCCTTCTCCTACTGAAGAATTAACTGGGGTTCAAAGTGTTCTTCTCTGGCTATAGCGTATGCCCTTATTTCAATCTATTCAAGTCTCCTTGTTTTATAGGTGATGAAATTAAGATTCAAAAAGGTAAAAGTGACTTGGCCAAGGTCGCACCAGCAGCAAAGTAACAAAGCCAGGGATTAGGAGCCAGATCTTCTGATTCCAACTCTCAGTGTCCTTTTAAATCTGTCATACTGCTTCTATGATGATTATAATAGTGTTATAGATTGTCAAACCAAACCAAAATGTACGCTGGGCCTAACGCCCAGAAAACTACCAGCCAGTCCCTTGGGTGGATACTCACAAAAGAAAACCCCTGGCAAATGACAAGTGAAATTAAAAGGTATTGAGGGGAATGGAGGAAAGAGAGAAAAAAGGCAGAGGGGTCACTACCCCTGATGCATGAAGACAGACCTTGCACTCCATCACAAATTGTACAACTCAGTTTTGAGACAAAACCTATTGAATTTCTGAGAGGATCTATTAATTAGTAGTAGCCTGCATTTCTATAGCTCTTTGCAGTTTACAAAATGCTTTCTTTGTGATAATTCTGCAGGAGAGATGGTGTCAGCATTATGATCTCCATTTTACAGAGGGAAAAATAAGGCTCAGAGAGATGGATTACTTATCTAGGTTATAGAACTAGTGAAACGAGGTGGGGCAGGATTCAAAGGCAGGTCTTCTGACTCTGTCTTGGGGGTTTTCCATTACACCATACCACATCCAAATTGAATGAGACTTTCCTGGGGCTTGTCCTCAGATAGCAAGGATGGAGTTCCCTGTCACTCAACACAACCGACACTGGCCAGTTTCATCTGCTTGCCAGAAGGTCAAATTGACGGGTGATGAAAGTCCTCTCAGAAGAGATAACCCATTCAAGTTCACTTGTGACCAAACATCCTTGCCTTCTGTGGCTCCTCTATGAAATCAATAAGGCAGAGGATGAAATGGTAACTGATATTTGTACATTGCTCTAAAGTTTGCAAAACAGCCATCAATAATATCACATTTGACCCTCGCAACAATATTTTGGTTATTAAGCCCCATTTTACTGATGAGGAATTGCCCATGGTCATAGATGTTAAAGGCAGAATTTAAACCTGGTTCTTCCTGACCCCAAGTATAGTATTTTACCCATCAAACCAAGCTGCCTTGATGAAAGGCTGAAGGATTTTACCCAAAAGTGAACCATGACTTACCAGTTAACTTTTTTTCCTTACTAACTTTTAAGTGACCATTGTCACTTAAAAACGCGGGTACATGGAGTGGGTACATGGAGTTACATGGAAGGATATCTCCTTGTTAAGCTGTGGGGATTAGTCTCCCTACCCTCAAAGATTAAGGAAATGCACTATTACAAGTACATAGTAAATTATTCAAATATCAGGGATTCAACCTCTGTGTACCTACTGAGGAGAAGTAAGTGGGTGATAGAGAGAGTGGCATATGAGGATCCATTCATGGTGGGATGGGTCATCCAAGCATGTTGAGGCTAAGAGAAATTTATTTGTCCTCACTGAGTGTCTTTTGGTATCTAACCTCTCTGCTCCAACTTATAAAAAGTAAAGACTCTGACCCTAAGAGAGAAAGAGTTAAAGAGATGACCCAGAGCTAACTCTCACCAGCAGAGTGGGGAGTCATCGAGCAGCCAAAGAGAAGAAGAGCTTATGAGGACAGACAGGCATAGTTCACAGCTTCACAATTTAGAAAAGGCTTTCCTTGCAGCACTGCCTTGAAGTAGAAAGTGCCAGACATGCGGATATCATGTTACAAATGAGGAAGCTGACGCTCACAGAAGAAATCTACCCATAGTCACCCAATTAAAAGGTGATAGAACCAAAATTTGAAAGGCAGTCCTCTGACTATAAGGCAAGTGCCCTGACCACTTCCCCATATTTCCTCTAGTTCTGAGATCCAGCTGTCTCATGTCAAAGAAAAAAGGAGAAGAAGATTTTGGGAGGTAGAGTAAAAGATCAGTTTAACTACCTTTCAATGCCCTTCTCCTCCCTGATAATACCCACTCAAATTCACTAAGCATTTTTAAGCACCTACTATGTGCAGGAGGGCCAGGATACTTCAAACCTGCCATAAATCAATGAACTCATTCATCATCCATGTAGATGGTCATTCCAATGATGCACTGAACAACTCATCCATGCCTGTACATGAAAACGTAAGTTTGCCTCAAAAAGTCTACCCGATGTGCTAGAGGCCCTCCTCAATTTCTCTCAACATCAGGGAGAATACCAGAAGAATGCAAAGGCCATCCTAAGGACAACTAATCTTCTTTTCCAATCATATATTTTTTATAAAAGTCATTTGTATGACTTCTCTCTGATTCCTTATGTGTGAGGTATTTGAAAGGAATATACATGACTTATAAGACACAAAGACAAAGAAAATAAAGTAATCCTGGACTGCAAGGCACTTATATATGTACTACAAGATACATTTAAGAAGATAAATATAATGTGAGCAGGAAGAGAATGCTAACAGGTAGATGGATCTGAAAGGGCTTCCTGTAGGAGGCAATACCTGAATTGAGCCTTAAGGAAGTTAAGAGGTAAAGGTGAAGTGGAAATCTACTCTAGGCATGTAGGACAGACCATGGAAATTTATAGAGTTGGGTAATGAAATGCAAAGTATGGAAAATACCAACCAAACCTGTTTGGCTGGAATGGAGACTTTGTGAGAGGCAATGTTGTTAAATAGATCTAGAAGAGCAGGCTACAGTCAGACTGAAGGGCTTGAAGTGCTGAGCTTAAGGGTTTGTGTCTTCTCCTCCAAGGCAGTAAGGAGGCATTAAAGATTCTTAAGATGTGACATTGTCAGACTTCTGTTTTAAAAAGATTCTTTTTTGCAACTTTTTGGAGGATAGATTGAAGAAAGGAGAGATTGGAAGCCAATTAGGTGGCTATTGCAATTATTAACCCAGGAAGACATGCAGTATTAAACTAGAGTGGTGGCTGTGTGAGTAGAGAGAAGGTAACAGATGAAGATAAGTTGAATAGAGGGGGTAGGCGGAAATCTTTTCTCTCTCTCTCTCTCTTTTTTTTTTAATACAGTCTTTCTCCATCCAATAAATTGTAAATCCTAGGAATGCCGTCTTCTGTTTGATACTCCCTTACTCTTACCCTGACTCTTTTCTGGAACTTTTCCATTATTGGAATCTTCTATATTTGCAACCATCTAAACCAGAAACTTCCAGTTTCTTCATTAATTGGCACCTCTCTACCTTCCCATGACTTCAGAAGTGGGGGAAACCAATCAGACCCACCTGAGAAGAGCCTAGATTTTCCACATAAAACACTTGGAGCTGCCCTACCCCCAACTGCCCTAACATGAGAAGATCTATACAAGACTCCTCATGAGAGCTTAGTCTAACCACACATCACATCCCAGGAATAGCCTCAACCCACGCCATCCTGGATTCCTTTCCCCTTCAAGGGACTAAAGAACATTTTACTTGAGGGTCTCTAGCAATACCCCTGATCTCTTCCCTGACCTTTTTCATTCTGCTTTAGAGGTGTCAGTCCCAGCCTCAGAATAGGAGGTTGATGGTGGTTTCAGTCTCAGCCTCAGTTGGGAATGGGGGGAGGGGATGCATACTACCTTATCACTCTTCCCTTTTTGCCCCTGACTTCTCTTCAGTGAATCCTTGAATTTGTCTAATTAAATCTGGTGATTTTCCATTAAACATTCTAAAAACAGGAATTATTGTTTTCAGCACGGACTGAAATGTCTGATACTACTACAAAACCCACTTTGGTCTTGGCAGAGAACACTGCATCATAACCAGGTAGAATTCATAAGACTTGGCAATTGCTTAGACATGGTAGGAAAGGGAGACTGAAGAGTCAAGAATTATTATGAAGTTACAAACTTGAGATGAGTGGAAAGATGGTGGCACCATTAACCAAAGTAAGAAAGTTTGAGAGGGGGACAAGTTTAAAAGGGGGAAGGGGAGAGGAGGAGAGATAATGAGTTCTGTTTTGGACATGTTGAATGTGATGTCTGTGGGACATCCAGATGAAAACACCAGAAAAGTGGTGGTATAGGAATAGAGTTCAGGAAAGAGATTAGGGTTAAATATTATGAATATATATTATATTTCATATAATAATATACTTTAATTTATTATATATAATATAATTTAATACAATGTTATAAACATGTGTATATACATATGCACATATACCACACACACATATATACTATATATGCATATATGTGTGTGTGTGTATATATATATATAAGTATGTATTATACATGATCATTTCTATTCCCTATGTTTTAGGTTGGCCCTACCTATAAAACTTCCAAAGACGGCATGTCAGTTGAGTTTTAGCTGACATAAAAAGAGCCAAAGAACTGAGACAGAAGCATATAGGATGCATCAGCTAAGGGTTTTTCCAAGGATGGAGAAAAAAGAAAGATGGAGAGAACCAATGTGACTATCAACATGGAAATAAGCTGTTCTTGGTCTGCACCCTCTTTCTCATGTTCATGCTATGATAGACTTGAAAAGCAGCAACCAGTTCCCATGAATAGCAATGAGGCAGGTGGGGTAGGGCAGGGCTAGAGGCCTGACCCAAACAAAGCGGCCAGCAGCAAGTAAAAGGGGCCAAAGAATGACTCAGTTCCTCAGTCTCACCTTCCCAACTGACTGGACTTTGACTCTTTTGGAAGTTATGAATTTGTTACTTCTTGATGGCAATGGCTGAGTGTTATCACTTGAACTTTGTCTGGGAGCTCTTGGGTATTACCGACAGAGAGGTGAAGGGTAGTCTAGATGCTGACAGTCTCATGCTCAACTCAGAGGTATATGTTCCACCAAACACCAGACGGCATATAGGGAGAATGCCAAACTATGTCTTTGGTTGCCTTGCTCCACCTCTTTTGTGTCGGTCTACACTTCAATAGTCCAAGGGCTTTAACTCATTCTGAATCTGGACTGTCCTCGGCTCATACTGAATTTTATATGAACATGGCATAATGGAATGGATCACAGGAGTATATTGAATAAGTACTTGGGATGGAAGTAGGGGTATTCTGGTAAATGCCTAACAACCTGAAAACAACTCTCAGAAAAAAAAATGTACACATGACACTTTAATGTTCAAACTGTATTCACTTTCTTAAGTCTAAACAATCAAAAACTAATAAATCGAGTTCTGATTTATAACATTTTCTGATTTCTGAGGTGTAAATGCTCACAATGACAATTTACCATGAGCCAGTGACTACACATCTGTGGTTTCTCCCAGTTTAGAGCTGTCTTTAACTAGTCTTCAGAGGTGAGGAGCCTGTGACCTCAAGGCCACATGTGGCTTTCTAGGTTCTTGGGTGCGGCCTTTAAACTGAGTCCAAGTTTTACTGAACAAATCCTCTTATTAGAGGAATTTAGATTCAGTCAAAGGGTCACACTTGACGACCTAGAAGGCTACATGTAGCCTCAAGGACACAGGTTCCCCACCCCTACTACTGAGTCCTCCTTTGTTGATTACATTTACTGCCATGTACGCCTTGAATCGTGTCGCCTTTCCTGTCCTGTGTGGGGGAGATTTTTTTTCACGGGGAGGAGAGGTACTTTTAAGTATCTCCCAAATCATTATAATTCCCTCTTGCTCTAAGCTTTAGTTAGGAGCAAGCAGCTATATGAGGCATATGGAATCTGAGGATTAAAGAGAGCATCAATCATGATTTCTAAATATTATGGTACAGGGGTCTTATGCCAGAATCCTCACAGATGAACAGCTGTTTGATATAAGCCCTCTGTTTTGTGTATTTCAATGCATTTGTCTAAGGCACATGGGTAAGTAATAAGACAAACCAGACAATCTCACTTTCCTGGGAAGTTCTAGCCTTCAGATGTCCCCAGAGCTTTGCTTTCTTATATCCTTTATTTAATGCAGCAGAACCAAATGCCAGGTGGTGAATCAGAGTCACAGAGGCGAATGACCCATTTTAGCAAGGGAAAAACCCAAAAGCCAAGACAAGGGGGAAAATCAAACACCTGCCTCTGGCTGAGATTTGAAGTAAGGCAGGCCAAGAGAGGAGAGCCTGGGTGATTAAAGAACAGATGGCTCTAGAAGAAAAACTGAAGAAAGCCCAGGCTCTGGGTCTATTGGGTGTTAAGAATCCTAGGATCTAGGTTTACAAACTACCTCTAATATTTATTACCTCTGTGACCTTCAGCAAGTCACCTAACCTGGGGTTTCCATTTCCTTATCTGTAAAATGAAAGTATTAGACCAGATGATATCCCTCCAGGAATAGAGTTATATGGGGCAACTAGATGGTACAGTAGATAGAATGCTGGGCCTGGAGTCAGGAAGACTCATCTTCCTGAGTTCAAATCCAGCCTCAGACACTTACCACCTGTGTGATCCTGGACAAGTCACTTCACCCTGTTTACCTCAGTTTACTCATCTGTAAAATGAGATGGAGAAGGAAATTGCAAACCACTCCAGTATCTTTGTCAAGAAAATCCCAAACGGAGTCACAAAGAGTCAGACATGACTAAACAACCAACAACAACAGCTAGAGATATACATTGAAGGCCCAATCAAAGACAAAGAAACTAGTGAAAGCTGAATGCCATTGGAGAGGAAAAGAGAATTAACAAGACTACATGGGTGCCTTCACCCAGGGGCTTGTGTTCATCACTCCCATCCATCCACCATTCCTCCCACTACCCAGATCTCTCCACAGAGATCTCAACTTCCTAGGATTAGGAGAAAATGAGCTTTCTCAAGCCTTTTGTTATAAAAAAATATAATGCCATTCCCTCATTATTTACTCCAATTGTATATTTTGGTTTATGATGCATACAACAGATTGTGAAAAATAGATTCTGTGAGCTACGCCATTGAGCCATTGGACAAAGCATGTTATCTTCGAGCAATGTTTTCTCAAAGGGTTAGTATACAGATTGATCATAGAAGTTGGAGGCCAATGAGAACAGTGAAATCTACTTTAAATCTTCTCCCACACTAGGATGGTTTTTTGGTGAAAAGGAAGTCCTTCATTATTTCAAAAGCATTAATGCAGGCCCCAGCTCCGACCTCTGGAAACATCAATGTCACTTGCTGTGGAATTGGCAGGATGTTAAAATTTGTGTCAAAGATAGTCATATGTGGACATCAACATAGTGACTTGAGAAACACTAAGGATCTTTTTTCCCCAGAAATTCTGCTACTAGGGACTCAGTCCCTTGGAATGAGGCAGTACCAAGTCTCTAGGAAGGCCAGACAAAAGCACAAATATCCCTGAGGGGGGAACTCGAGAAGCTATTTTTCAGCCCCAACTAGCTCTATTTAAATTTGTTGATAAGATTAGAGCTAGCTGGTCACCTAACTCAAGGTCCTAAGGGAACAGGAAACAGGAAGATTATGTTTTAATTGTGTTAGAAGTGAGAAAACATAAAGATTTATAGTATGGGGCTATAATAGGTGTATGGAAAACTCCTGGGGAAAGCCCCAGAAGGTTGTGTAGTAGTGTAGGGTGCTGGGCTACTAGCACAGACGTGGAAAGAGAAAGATGGGGAAAGAAAGGGAAGGTGGCAAAGTACTGGAAACTAACTTCCCCATTTCTCAACATTAAGATTGGGCTGGTCCTAATTAGCATCATGTGTTTTCTCATTTTCCCAATCTTTTAGGTGCCATGAAATTGGGAAGCCAAATCTATTTATTCACTTCTGTTGTATCTTACCTCTTCTCCCTTGAACTGCCCCCCATAGAAACAGAGGAATAAACCACTTCCTGAATCACAAAGGCATATTGAAGGTAGATGGAAAGACAGCATCAGGTGACTTGAGGTAGAGATTCCAAGCTGGGTTAGCTTATCATAGAAGAGGTGAATAAACTCAACAGCCAGCTCTGGCCAGGAGAGGTACGATCATTTCGTTTGAATACCTCTCTCACCTTTATCATGGCATCCATTGGTTGGGGTCCTATGACTCAGCATTTCCTGTTTCCTCTTTCCCTTTAGCTCTCCCCTAAGACTGAAGTCTGTGTGAGTTCAGAGTTTCTCCATGGGTAATAGCGTGTTACCTTTTTACTCTCAAATACCTACTGCCTTGAAAAAGCAATATTTTTTTCCCCTCCATTCCATCACCAAGTCCTAAGGAGTATTTATTCCAGCTTATAGACTTTCATAGTGTTTCCATCCTGGTTGAAGTCATCCATACTATTTTTCTCACTAATTCAATAGGGGAGTAGCACAAAATTAAATCTGTGCACTTCTTTTTTCTCTCCAATATTTAAAAACACTGCAGGGAGGCCTGTTAATTAAAGAATTAAAGGGAGAACACCTGTTTAGGTATACTATGGTTTTATTTGGAAAATACTAACTTTTTAATGCTGCATCTAATATTTTTTCCTAGTTAGTGAAAAAGTGTACATTTTTAAAGAACAAAGAAGGAATAGTTAAAGGAAAGGAGTTATATCTCTATGCTGTGACTCAAGTACCACATGAGGTATCATTTTAAAAAAAATTATATTTACATAAATTACAAAATGTGTCAAAAAAAAACCCAACCAATAGTGTAACTAAAGTCAACTTCCCCAGTTAGCCTGGAACCTTCCTAATGGCAAAAACCCTGTCTTATTTTTTGTGTTTCTCTGGTAGGCCTTGTATACAGTAGGTGCTTGGTATTTGTAGAATGGATATATGATTATCTACTCACCCTCATTTTTCATTTTGTATCTTTTTTTTCTTCAAAATAAAGGAGAGGAGAAACAGTTTGGGAAACATTTGGAAGCAAGAGATGTGACCTGTCCTCTCTAAAGGTAGTCTAGCGGTGGATGGAGCACTAAACTTGGGGTCCGAAGAGCTTGGGATCGAATCCTACCTCAGACATTTGCTAAGTCTCTGATGGTAACTCATTTAACCTCTCTAGGCCTCAGTTTTCTCATCTCTAAAATGAATGGTTGTAGTAGGTGGCTTCTAAGGTTCTAGATCTGTGATCATGTGATTCAGTTCTCTTCCTTCACATTCATTCTTTGACCCCAGATATATGTCAGCAGTGCGTTGGCACCTTATCTACAATGCCACTATGAGGGAAAAAACACTGGCCTCCAGGAGCAATTTGGATAGTATTCAGCATCACAAAGCCCAAGGGAAACTAATGTGGCTTTTACATTAACGAAGTTATACAAGATTTACACTCCTCCTCTTTGTCTCACCATGGTTCAGCAGTAGATCAGTGTCAAAGAAAAAAGTCTGAGAAAGTGAGAGTTAAAAAAAAAAAGAAATCTGCAAACCTTGACTTTAAATGAATAGACCTTTTAACTACCATTTCAAGAGGATGGTGTGAAAGTGTGAGAGTCTAGAGGAAAAGGCAACACGAGTTCTAGAATGACTGTGAAATGTAGTGAAAGTCACAACGCAAACCAAAATTGCTTGATGTGAGAGACTTGGGAACACTTAATTCCCAGATCTATAAAGCAAAACCACATCAAAGCCTTGGCATTTTCTTCAACTTCAGCACTGACAAGGGCAAATGCTCAGTTAATGGCTTTTTTGTGTTATAGTTTGTTTCCCTCCTCCCCTCCTTTACCTAGCCTGTGTTTCAGGGCAGCGAAGGGGGTTGGTGGTGAAGGTAAGGGAAGCAGTTAGCACAAGGGATATAATCAAGCTCATCTAACAGTACATTAATGTGACCAAAAACAGACACAGTAGAGATTCTTAATAAAACCTGACTAGACACCACTAACTCATCTCAGATGGACAAGAGTGCTTAAACTCTACATGGAAAAATTCAGGAGGAAAAAGCAAGTAGTTATTCCACTTTTCTCAAATCAGGAACGTCCTGTTCAGAGACCTAGGGAGAAGCTAGATCTTCTCCCTAAACCTAGGGAGAAGCAATAAGGGCTTTGCCACAAGTTACCAAATTGAGAGGTTCACTGGCAGCACTTGTATTTCTTCAGCATCGAAAGAACAACAGGACTTACTCCTTCAGCATTTTAGAAACAGCAGGTCTTAGTAACAAGTTAGCAAGAATAATTAGCGATAATGGGAAGCTGCAAGATGGTAGAATGGTGTGAGCTCCCTTCACCTCCCAACACCATGCAGGAGGCTGCTCAGCAGCATCCTTGTTCTATGCCCCCAGGCCTCTGTCTCCTCATCTATAACATGAGAGGGTCAAACTAGACCACTGGGGACTTTTTAACTCAAAATATGTGCTATGGGATAGAAAGAATCTAAGAGGTCAGCAAGTCTAGCCCACTTGGTCTGCAAAGGAAGAAGTAACAGGAGAATTAACTAGCACAAGGCCTGATTCACAGTCCAGAGCTCTTTTCTCTCCAGGACCCAGTCTACATAGCCTTTGATAGACTTTAGCCATGTCCCAAGGTATCAAAAAACCTACCCACTGGTAGGTTACAAAATGTCCTCGACATAGACCGAGCACCTATTGTGTATACTACAGAGAAGTAGAAAGCATAGTCCCTTCTTATGCAGAAGGTACAGTCCAGTTGGAAAGGTGCAACCCCTTAGGGAACAACAGCATATACAGGCATCACTTCCATATCGCGACTTTCCCCATCACAGTTTCAATATATTGCTGGTCAGCATAAGACATTAAATTCAAATTTGGGGGGAGTTTTGCAGAAGCCACAGACAACACAGAAAAAGTTTGGAAATTTAGAAATGAATAAAATATACATATACTATTGTATAATATCAACCTAAATTTTACAATAAAGTACTTAACCACCCATAGAAGAAAAAAAAATCCGACTTCTCTGGTAGGAAGGGAGAGTCAAAAAATTTTATACGGATTTTCCAGATTGCAGGGGTGCTGCACCACTAATCCCCACGATGTGGAAGGGGTAGCTGTATGAGGTAACACGACTCCAGCTACGGACATAGGTCCGCATGAGGAAACACTAAGTAAGTGAGGGAGCACAAAGAATGGGGTAAGATTAATCAGTGAAAGGTTCTTGGAAGAAATGACTCAAATGGGTTCCTAAGACAGGAAATATATTTGAATTGAAAGGAAATTAATAGAGTCTTTTCAACAGGTAGAATATTATGAAGAAAAACCCAGAGCAAGACTTGCCTGGCTTTCAAAGAGAGGCTGTATTTTTTTTTTCAGGAAGAAACAAGATGAGGCTGGATAACTAAAGGCAAGCTAGTTTATCTATAGGTTTGAATGCTGTTCTAAGAAGTGGAGATTTAATGTGACAATAGTAAGAAGTCATTGTCGATAGTTCTTGAACCAACAACTAACATAATGAAAACAGCATATAAGGACAGCAAAATACAGGATGACCTGACCTTAAAAAAAGATAGCTAGAGAAGCCAGCACTAGGACAATATTAGAGTAGTGAAATGGGACTCTGAGCATAACTATATTGCCGTACTTCATTGTTTCGTCACATGTTGAACCTCAGAGCTACAGACAAGGAAAGAAAAGGGAAACGTATTTCCCTAGGGTAAAAGAAAGATTACAATACTCCCATCCTTTAAGATTTATTGAGTGTCCACTGAGTTCATGGTTTCTAATTCTGGATTTCC
>CM053625.1:48965127-48985127 GCA_028646595.1 Phalanger gymnotis | reverse complement strand
GGGGAAACTGAGGCAGAGAGAAATTAAGTGGCTTGCCAAGTTGGGGCTTGAACCTCAGACTTTGTGTCTCTAGACTCAGCTTATGCTGCTTTGCCTCTCCTAGTGACTAGGACAACCTCACCCACCCAGCTACTTGCAGAACTGGGACAAGAACTGTGGCATGCTTGTTGACTAGATAATTATTTGATTGGTTAGTTGGTTGCTGCCTGGCTCAATAGTCCAATGCTCTTTCCACCCCATGGGCTGTCTCCAATTCCGTAGATTGAGAACCCGGAGGAATTTTGCTATCAGTTCCATGGGGACCTGATGGTGGGAATAGACTCTTGGGAAGACCTGAATCCTGCCCTCAGACACTTCTAGCTAGGTTACCCTGGGCCAGTCACTTAAATTCTTCCAGCCTCAGTTTTCTCATCTCTAAACCGAAGATAATAATGGTGCTTATCTCATAGGGTTCGTTGTGAGGAGCAAATGAGCCAATACATGGAAAGCCCATTATCATCCTTAAATTGCTATATAAATGCCAGCTCATTATTATCATTCCTTCTTCCTTAAGTTACTAGCTTTTCACAGACACAAAGGACCCTCCTTCCCTCTCCTTCCATAGCTCCGTTGGGTCCAGGAGAAAAAGCTGAGCTGCTGTCATCCTCCCAGGTTGTCATGTTTTCTCTGCTTGTGGATTCTTTGCCCCACCCAAATGTAATGTAATCTCTTTGTGGGCAGGGGCTGCTTTCAATTTGGGCTCTGGATCCCCAGGCATTAGCACAACACTGCACATAGCAAGTAGTACATTTAACAAGGGCTTGTTGGGTAAGGTTCATGGTTCAGGGGATGGGTCCTTGCCTGTTCAGAAAGTCCTCTAGGCCCAGAGAGAGGGAAAGCTGAGGTTCCTGCTCCCTGGGTCACAATCCCTGGATCTGGTGGGGCAAGGGGTGACTCCTTGAGCATCAGTCCTGAGCCAAAGGCTCTGGCCCACCTACCAGTGGGTATCTTAAAAGTTGGCTTCTCTAAGGAAAGCAACCATGGGTGTGGGGTTTGGGAGGAGAACCATGCCGGTTGAACCGGCTACACAGGGACCTCCTAGGAACTGGGGAGGAGGAGGGAGCAAGAAGAGAGGAAAGAAGCCCAGGACAGGATTGGGAGGAGGGTGAAGGTGCCAAGGAATGGAGAAGAGGAAGAAGAGAAAATCAGAAAGAGGGAGGAAAAACAAGGGGTAGTGAGGACCTTTACTGATTGTGCCGTTGTATAGGGGACCCCCACATGGGGAGGAGGATCAAGCCGACTGAGTTCTCTGAACTGCAGCCCTGGCTTTTTCTCCAAGGAGGAGCTGTTCCCACTCGCCTTTCCCTTTGACACTTCCAGGCCTGTCCTACCAGGAGGAGGAGGAGCTCTGCCCCACCCCCTTCCCTATTCCTCCTTACCCCATAGAAGAGGTGAGATAACCAGTGGAACCTTCTGGCTAGCTCCACCCTCCCCCTCCAGCCCTCCCTTCCCATTAAAGCATTCTAGTAGCTGAGAGTCACACTGCCCGCCTCTCCAGTCACAGCTGTGCAATCTGCTCAGAGGAGGTAAGCTGAGAGCTCAGAGTGCTTGGAGTGAATTGGGAGGGAAGGGAATGTCTTTGTCCTCTTTATTCTTGGGCAAGTGATCTCCAGATGGAAGGAGACCCTGGAAGAGCTAACAACCCTGAGTCCTTCTTTTCCTTGAATGGAGATTGGCAGGCTCAAAGAGATCACGGAGATCATCTCATTCAACTCCCTCAGTTTTACAGATGCTAAAAGAGAAGCACAGAAAGTAGAGATGGCTTGCTTAAAGGTCACACAGGGTGGAAGGAGCAGTGTTGGGATTCAAGTCCAAATCCAGTGATGTTTTTACTCTCTAGATACCACAATAGTTCCCCTGGATTGTAACACCATCCTCAGTCTGAGCACTAGAATTGGAGGGATGACTCCTATGAAACCCTTTGGAATCAAGAACCTATCATGGGTTTGAGATAGGTAGGGGAGTTGTCACAAGTTGAAATGAGTATTAATTATCTCAGGTTTAAAGAGATAGCTTGGTGCAGTGGGAAAACATTGGATTTGGATCCAGAAGACCTTGGTTTAAAGCATGGCTCTGCTTCTTACTACCTGTGTGTCCTTAGACAAGTCATTTAACCTCTTGGAGACCCTATTTTCCCAACTTCATAATGAGGGGCTTGGACAAGGTGAGCCTTGAAGGCCCTTTTGGCCATTCTATGAACCTGGCTAGAGGTTACCTTTGGATGCACCAATTGCTGCTATCTAGGGCTCTCTTACTTACAAAGACGATTCCTTTAAATGAGGTAGGGAATGGTATAGTCTGTCACACAGAGCAGGAGCAAAATTAACTGATGATAGTGATGAGAAAGGAGGATGAGGATGGTGGAATTGCTAATAGTTACAGCCTATGGGATTTTAGAAACCTTCAGAGCAGGGCCAGTGCACCCCTTCCCAGCACCTAACACAGTAACCTACTTCAAACAAATACAGACTAAATGTTTGCTGTGTAATGAGTGAACTAATGGGTAAAAATTAAACCTTCCCATCTGAGCTGGCTCTGTGTTTCAAGGGTCTACAAGCCTGATGGGGACCAACTTCAACATAAGCTATTAAGCAGAAATGCCCCTTGCCAAGTAGTGTCTTTGTATGTTATTTGGGAGTAAATTGGTATTGTCCATGTGTGATGGGCAGGTTTGGGGAGTGGGAAGGAATGATTCCATAGAGGGTACTCTATGCCTTCTCCCAATACACTTAGAATGTGTCAGGTTCCATTTCCAATTGTCCTGACCACCTTAGGCAGTATTGACTTCTGTGTTAGTAGTTGTTGGTTTGTTGGAAGGAGGAGGTAGCATGAGGTAAACGGAAAGAAATCAACTCTCCTGATTTTAAAAGTCAATAGATGTGGTCACTGACTCTAAGGTTGTCCAGATTTAGGATTGGTTGGGGGGAGTAGGCTGAAAGGATGCAAAGGTAACGAGGATAGCTCTAAGAGGGGACTTTTCCTCCCTGCCATACCAAGCCTGTACTCTCCACAACTCCAAATTCCAATTTAATAGAGAAAAAATTTGTCATGCATGGGTTCAAATGACAACTTCATAATTACATGGTGGAGGATGAATGGTTACCAGTTTGTCTGGGGAAAAAAGGGGAAGGGGTGCTAAACTGATTCAAGGTGAATATGTGTCAACAGTTGAGATATAGCCATCAATGAAACTAAAGTGATCTTGGCCTCTATTAAGAGAAACTTAGTGTCCAGGAATAAGGTGAGAATCCTACTGTACCCTGTCCTAGTCAGGCCACAATTAGAGAGTTTTGTAATCAATTCTGGACAGCATATTTAAGGCAAGATATTGATAAGCAACATTAGTTTTCAGATAACAATGACCAGGTTTGGGAAACAAGTTCATGCCCTGTGATAAATCAGTTGAAGGAACTATGAATATGTAGCCCAGATGAGAGAAGGCTTAGGAGAGGGGACATGATGGCTGTCTTCAAGTATTTGAAAGGTTGCCATATGGAAGAGGCTTTGTTTTTATTCTATTGGTTCCCAGTGAGCAGAACTAAGAGTTGGTAGAAGTTGTAGAAAGAATGGGGGGATGTCTAATAATTAAAGTTATCAAAAATGGAATAGACTGCCCTGGGAGGTGGTGGATTCCCCCTCTTCCTCACTGGGTGTCTTCAAGGAAAGGCTGGATGACCAATTGTTGGATATAAAGAGGGGATTTTCAGTCAGGTATGAATTTGACTATAGGACCATTGAGGTTCCTTTCAACTTTAAAACCATTCTTCAATGATTCCTGGGGCCACATTAGGGGAAAGCATGTTGCATTAAGTTATTTCTTGATGTCTATTATTCAATCTTCAATGACTCCTGCTGAACTCCTTTCTTTGGATTTGAATTTGGAAAACACTCAGAAACCACTGTCAACATACATCCCAGGCTGTCAGTGGCACTGGGGTTTCACAAAGTCAAGGGTAGATTTTAAAGCAAATTGCAGCCTGAACCACCCAATCGTCCCTTTTAAAGGTGAGGGAGGGAAGAGAGAGGCCCTGGACAAAGAGAACCAACACACTGATTGCCACAGGTGGTGATTTCTAAGGGCCAATTCTAACTTTCTATGAACCTAGAGATTGCCTTTGGTTAGGCCATTAACCTAGCTATAGAAGAATTAAGAGGTGAGTTCTTTTCCCAGTTTTATATCAAATGCTTCCAGAAGGGGGATTTAGAGGGACAGAAGTAATGCTATGCCTATAGCAATTCTGGGAGGGACTAATTCATTTCTCCACAAAACAGGAGAAATGAAAGAGAGAGAGAGAGAGAGAGAGAGAGAGAGAGAGAGAGAGAGAGAGAGAGAGAGAGATGTAATCAAATCCTAAGGAAATATAGGCTTATTTTCTCTCTATAGTTCAGTTAGACTTACCTAACCTGACTATGCAGTCCAAACTGGCTGATGGAGATAAGCAACTCCCAATCTCATTACTCTGGCAAACCTGCTGTTCTGGACACAGAGATGCTGTTGATTGTAGAAATGCCTGAGGATCTCGTCATGCTCATAAAGTTTTGAAGGTCTTGGGAGTTAATGCCTCTCTGCCCTGCTAAGTCAAACCACACTCACAAATTGCTGCCTCACTTTCTAGCTATTTCTGCAGACTAGGGTTTGTCATAGTTTTAAATTGCTGTTATTTGGGATCTAGACCTGTGATTTTATAGGTGTGGAACTCTTGGTGTAGAAACTTCTTCCACTAATGCAAATGGGAAGTTTGGCTATAACTTATAATCTAAATGAGTTGTCTGAGTCAATGAGAAACAGTGACTAGCCTATGATCCCACAGCTCATATATGTCAGAGACACTTCTGATTCCAAAGCCAGCTCTCTAGCCATTATGTCATGCTGATTCCTATAGCAAAAAGAGCACAAAACTAGGAATCAGGGAGCTCTAGTTCTTCACCACTGACTGGGTAGTCTTTTAAAAAAATAATCTAACTTCTCTTAGCCTCTGTAGCATAGGACAATTCTATTGCATTATGTACCTTAGAGGGCTATTCTATAGCTCACCAATTTGAAGGCTCTTTGTAAACTATAAATCATGACACAAATGCAAGATACTATAGCAATCTTTGCATACCTTCCCCTTTCTCTTTTTCTCTCTCTGTCTCTCTGTCCCTCTCTCTGTCTCTCTGTCCCTCTCTCTGCTTCTTTGTGTCTGTGTGTCTCTCTTCCTCTCTCTTTCCCCTACCCCCTCCATCTCTTTTTTCGCCATATCTGCCTTTTCATTAGTAATCAACCTCATCATTGTACATCATTCTGTTCCCCTATGGCTGTTATTCAGTTAAACTCAACAAACCTTAAAGCAACCGTTCTGTGGAAGGCACTATGCCATGCCCTGGAATACAAAGAAAATGACTAAACCTGCCCTGTCTGCAGGGAGCTTACTTTCTACTGGGGTGACACAACATCTATATATACGAGTAAATAAAAGTGTATGTGAGATACCAGGTGATTCCAAGGGGAGGGGCGTAGGGAGTGAAGTTTATATCTGGGGGAACCTAAGCAAGGATACTTGGTTGCCTAATAGCATTGACTTAGGCTGCGCCCATGCAGGGTAACCAAATTGGCAGGTATTGTCTTCACAGTTAAATCTGTGGCAGTTAAATTGGCCGTCTCATTTTTTAGTAAGTGGCTAAAATAAAGAAGTGTTTCCAAGAGAGAGAGGTCTAGACCAGATGACCTCTCAAAGTCCCCTCCCATTCTGTAATTTCATTATTCTATAATTCTGTCAAACGAGTTGATTCAAATCCATTTGAGTTAGCATCTCTGTGGGGTCCGTGGAAAGTTGTCCAAAGAGCTGAATTCTTTTGGTCACGAGCAATCAATTGAAGAGGGCTTTTATTTTCTTCTTCATCATCATCATCATCGCTAGCATTTATATAGTGCTTTAAGGTTTGCAAAGTACTTTACAAATATTTAATCTTTACAACCTTGGGGGATAGGTGCTACTATGATACCTATTTTACAGGTAAGGAAACCGAGGCCGAAGCTGAGTTGCTTAGGGTCACACAACTAGCGTCTCATATTGGATCTGAACTCGGGTGTTCCCAGCTCCTACCAGTCCTGCACTCTATCTACTGTGCCTCCTCGCAAACTCTTTCTTTTTTTTAATCATGGCTTGAGAATGATTGTTGCTAGTTGTGGTGGCAGACACCTGTAGTCCCTGGTACTGGAGAGTCTGAAAATAGCGGATTACTTGACTTTGGGACCTCTGAGCTAAATAGGGCTAAAGCTTATTTTGGGTATCTGTACTAAATCTAGCACCAATACAGTTAACCCCCAGGAGGAGAATGGCACCAGGCTTCCTGAGAAGGGAGAACTGGAGCAGTTAAAAAGTGGAGCAGGTCCAAGTTTCCAGGCCAATAAGCCCATGAGAGTCTAACATACTTCCAGGTCAGATCAGGAGAATCAATCTTTAAAAAAATATTTATCTGAGGAGGCCCAAGATGGTCTCCATGGTCAGATGTGAAAAGGGGGTAAATTATTTATTTCAAATGAGCTACGAATCCATGTGACAACTAGGTCCTACTGCTCTGTGCAGCATGCATAGTCATAAAACACCTCACTTTTCTCTTTCAGTGAATCATTGTGCAGTCATTGTGCCCTTTTAATCCAAAGTGACCTTAGAAAACAAACTTTTAGCATAGCATTCAAGGCCCTGCATAAGTTGACTCCAAAATGCCTTCCCAGTAGTGTGAACTGCCCTGCTTCATGCTCTTTACTCAAATGAAACTGGACCACTTGTTATCTCCTGGTACTTTTCCACCTATGAGTAATTGCCCATGCCCATCACCAAGAATGCTGCTACTCTCCATCATCTCCACCTGTTGAAACCCTATGCCTTCATTCTACAAGGCCCAAATCCAATATCCCGTGCTCCACAAAGACTTTTCTTATCTCCTCCCCACCAGAAATGATTTTTTTCCTCTGACGAACACTCAACGTGCTCAATAAACACCTGTTGGATAAAATTCAACAGGTCCTGCTACAAATGTTTGAGGCCATGTGGCAGTTTATTGCTAAACCTGCCTCCCTTGTTCTTCCCATGGCTCTCCAGTCTCAACATAAGTGAGTGAATCTTTTCTTTCGTTTTTTTAATGCTTCATCTTATCTAGTCACAGATGGGTTCATTCAATGCATGCACAGCTACTTTTTTTCTGACCGACCTTTTATTAATATGAGCACCATTTGAGTCACCCTAGATCTGGGGTATTTTTTATTGGTTTTCCAGGATATACTATTAGTAATGCCTCTCTGCTTCTGAGTATAAATAAAAGGTCAAGGACCTCCTTTTGGGCACCTCCAGTTTTCCTTTGTTTCTTTGTTCTATTTCGAACTCAATCTGACAAATAGCTGAATTTAAATATAAATAGTAAGAGATAATCCTTTCCTTGCTGAGAAATAATCAGAATTATGGGAGGGAAAGGGATTAGCAGGCTAAATGAAAAGGGAAAAATAGCTTGTGAATTCTGGCATTTATATGAGAAAATATAAAATACGTGTAAATGGTTGGTGTATGATGGAAATGTATTACGTTCTTCATCTAAAGGTAATGCTATTGATTCATCATACCCATATATGCTGGGAAGGGACCTCAGAGTCCCTCTGATCCTACCTCTTCTCATTTTATAGATAAAGAAACTGAGGTTCAGGGAAATTAAGTGAGTTTCTCAAGGTGACACAAGTAGTAATCATCGGAGGTTGGATTTGAAAACAGAACCCTTTTGCATCTAACAGTGAGCATTTTGGGGCCATACATTCTGAGGCCAAGGAACAAAGCAGAGCCTGAGCTCCCAGGCCTGGCCTCATGAAGGGCAAATTCTTACCAGTCTTAGAATTGTAAACTGGGTGGATTTCTTCCTAAGAACTCTTCTGCATCTTTCACAAGTTCAGGTCTGGGTCTCTTCTACCTTGCACTGTCAGAAGCCAACATTCAGGTCCCCTTTCCTAGTCCTTTCAGTTTAAACTTCTGCCTTCTCATTTGCAGTTTTTCCTGATCAACACTACAAATCTCATCTTTTGACTCATGCTCCCCACACATCTTCAAACATTTATTCTGTAAGGTCTGTTTCTGGGAAAGTGACATTGTCAAAAAAAAATGCATCTTATTTAGAGACAAACCTTTGCCTGTCTTTGACAAAAGAAAATCAATCTGTATGTTTTCCACGCTCCTTCCCTAGCATCTTCCCTCTGAGTGCATTCCAATTTATCCCGTATATAGCTTTTTGTACATGGCTATTCACACGTTATCTCCCTCATTAGACTGTGAGATCCTTGAGGACAGGAACTGTCTTTTTTTTTTTCCTTCCCTTATATCCCTGGCACTTAGCCTACCACATAGGAAATTTGTCAGCTTCTGAACAAGCTACCATCTATTAAGGAAAATAGGCCTTGGGGTTTGATCTTCTAAGCCACTGTAATCTCCTAGTCATGGATTGAGCTAGAAGGCACCTCAGAGGTCATCTGGCCTAATTGCCTCATTTCTATATGAGGGAACTGACTTCCACTGAGATTAAGTGACTTGCCTAAGGTCACACTATTATTAAATGGCAAAGCCATGATTCAAACAAGTCCCCTGACTCAAAATCTAGCACTTTCTTTACTACACTGTTCTGTCTTTCTATCATATGCCTTTATTCTTTCTTCTTCTTTTTTGTCAAGGAAATATGTCTGACAGCAGGCCTTGCCATGATAGCTACTCAGTAAGTTGACTTTAGCATTGGGTTGTTTTAGAGGCTGTGGTGTAACACTGCAAAGAGAGGGTAATATATCTATGTTCTCAGACTGACTCCCTTCCCTTTGAGGAACAAAAATATTCATTTACTACAAGTCCATGCCACATCTCCCAGAGCAATGACATACATCTCTTTGCTACCACAGCATGATATCTATACACGTGGCTAAGACCATTAAAACTCACATCCTTCCCATGGATCCTTTCCGTTGTCATCCTGAGGGAATCTATAACAGATATTATGTGAGGTGATTTGTGGTGAGAGGCTTCAGCTCTTGAAAGAAAGACCTGTGGAAGGAAACGGAAAAAGGGAGTAGGGTCCCATGGTGGAGAGCTCAGCCCTCCATCTTTAAAAGTGAAGAAGCCAGTCCTGTCCAATATATCAGGATGGAGGAGGTGAGCCAAGACCTGGAAATAACTCTCTATTTCAGAGATCATGAGATATACACATCAAAAGTTTGTGAGGTTTTTTTTTTTCCAAAGAGGAGGCTTATATTATTAGCCTTCAGTTTATTTTTACCTGGCATTCAGACCAAAATTTCTGCCAGAGATGAGAGATTACCTCAAAGTTTTCCATCATTGTGCTGTCTATAGCAAACATAAAAAAAAACCTGGAATCCACAGTTTCCCGAGGGTCTATGGACAGATTTCGTAGTATCTGTAAACTTAGATTGGAAAATAAACTTTCATCTTTCATCTTTCCAGTAACCTTTGCAGTTTTATTCTATCTTATATATTTAAAAATATTATTTGAAAAGTGATCTATAGGTTTTGCCAGACTGCTAAAGGAGTCTATGACACAAAAACTGTTTAGATTAGAACCTCTGCCTTAGAGCATAGAGTAAAATTTACATCCATTTTTGCCAAACTCCAGGGAGATCCTATTCCTTAGTTCCATCATATGGTTATTTTTCTTCATTTGATCACCCAATGTTAAAGAAATATGAAAATCATCACATTAGGACTGTAACCAAGGGTCATCTACACTCTCCTCCCACTATAAAAATCCCCATTAAAAAATTCTCTTTTGCCTACAGAGGGGGAAGAATCTGACACATTTCTAAAACACAACTGAAGCCTTATTACATGGATGAAGAGATTTCTTCTAACTCATTCCAGGCTCTCATATCAATACAATCATTTCTGAAACACTGTGGTTAGCCAGCCTTGATAAAAGCAAAGGCAGTAAATACAGCATTGTTAGCAACTTGGGGTGGGTGAAAACAGAAAGAGATCTGACAGAAACAGCTAGGTTTTACCTGTTTGGAGATCGGAAAGTAGATTTAGTATTCTGCAGGAAGGGGCACAAGTTGAAAAGTAGTATCAAATTGGAGGCACAGCATAGCATAGCTAGGGTGGGGCCTGAGGGAATCAGCTTAGCTAAGAAAGGGATATGGTGAGGGAAGAAAGGGGGCGGTACTAGGACTGGAATGGATTAGAAAGGACCTACGTCTCCAGACATAAGGTCATAGATCTAAGGTGGAAAAGATTTTAGTCATTTAATCCAATCTCTTGATTTTATAAATGAGGAAATTGAGGCTTAGATGTTAAATATAATTGTCCGATTCTGTAGAGTTAGGAAATGGCAGAGTTGAGATTTGAACTCATATCCTTCATCTCTAAATATATCATTCTTTTCACTTCACTGTGTTGGCTTGCTAGTAAGCAATCCTTATAACTAATAATCCTAATAAACCTGCTTATCCCCACTATCCTAGGCCATTTTTCTTCCCAAGCATTGTCTGGGAAGTTTCACTTGGCTTCTTTATTCAGCTTGTGCCAGCAACCAATTGTGTATATACCTGCTGTTCTCAAGTACCTGGGGACTAGGAGAAGAGGGAAGTTTAGGTTATAGGTAAATGAGGTTGTTTCATAACAGGCTTTTCTTCTTGTCTATAACATTCATCATTCAGGACTGCTATAGAGACCTTGATGGATTTTGTTAACACAGGGCTCCAAACTTTGGGAGATATTTCTGGAACAGGGTAGTCTGTTTTTAGATAACTATTCATTCTGGTCCTTATTGACACTAGGCACTGGTTGCCAACTGATGTTATTGTCATAGAAGCATCGAATTGGGTTCAAGAGCCTTAGCTTACAGAGAACTACAGAACCCCTATCTTTTATCCAGTGCCAACCATTTTCTGAACAATTTAATTACATGTGGGGTGCTCCCTCCTCCCCTTCATTATTAACAAGTTTATATTTGGCCCAGGGATGGGCTGCAGCAGTCTTGTGACTCTCTCTCCCTCTCCCTTTGCTTCTTCCTTTCTTCCCATTTAAATCACAGCCAAATACTTAGGGAAATGTCAATAACTTAACTCTTCCTTTCAGGAATCTAAATCCTTTCTTTTCAGACAGACTCAGAGTATGTTAGTTCTCAAGTCTCACTCTTTTCTCAGGTGACCAGCAGTGACTCCCTCATCCTCCCTCTAGATACTAAGTCAAACTTAGGAACACGGGATTTTACAGATTTAGAGCCCTAAGAGGCCTTAGAAACTGTCTAGCAGTCCACCTACCCCCACCAACCCACCCCTCACTAAATAGATAGATAGATAGATAGATAGATAGATAGATAGATAGATAGATATAGATATAGATATAGATATAGATATAGATATAGATATAGATATAGATATAGATATAGATATAGATATAGATATAGATATAGATATAGATATAGATATAATATGTTCTTTATACAGATAAGGAAACTAAGGCCAACAGATACTAAGTGGCTCGCCTAAGATCACACAGATAGGAAGTAGCCCAGGAGCTAGATTTGAAACTAGGACCTTTGGCACCAAATGCAATGCTCTTTTCACTATACCATGTTTTACCCTTAGGGTGGCAGATCCTTTCCCATATCCTTTAATATCTCAATGGTTTTGTGATTTTACTGATGTGGCATTGCTTCCAGTGATATATATAGCAACCTATCTTTTTCTGCCCGTCTTGTTCATATTGTCCCCTAAATCAACCACAGTGGTTGACTCAAGATCAGTCAATTAGTCAACAGACTTTTATTAGCCACTTACTATGTGCCAAGAACTGTTCTTGCATGGATGAGTTCCTCCCCATCCTTTTCAGCTTGGCTCCTTCGAGAAACATTCCTGGATATCCCATCCCAAACCAGATATCTCTCCCATTATACTTTGTTTATAACTCCTATAGCAGTTAACGCACATTCTACCTTGTTCTATAATTATTCAGGCATGGGGATTATCTCACCCATTAGGGGGTAAGCTCTTTGGGAGCCAGGACTATTTTGGCAACGTAGTGAATAGATCGTTAGATTTGTACCTACTTCCCAGGATTGTTGTGAGGATCAAATGAGCTAATAAATGTAAAGCAATTTTCAAAGTACTCTATAAATACTATTGTTGTCATCACCCCATAATACCAAATATATAAATTTTCATTGTCTTCAGTAAATAAGTACTTGCTGAATTGCATAAAAGGTGCAAATTTTTTAGTTTCTTAGAATTTCATGAGATCCTCGTCCTTATGAGCCTATTACCCAAAAGGATAGCAAGAGAAGGGAAAATCACAGAAAACAAGGACGGAGGCTTTTGGGAAGAATGGATTAGGAGGAACTGGATTGGGGGGGGCAGAAACATGAAATTAAAAACTAGATAGTGGTGTGGGGAGAACATTATTCTGAAAATAAATAGACCACATATATGTTGGCTTTCATTTACAAAATGCTTGAATTTGGAGGAAGTTTAATTCCTAATGTAGATATACTTAGTGCTATCTCTGTCTACTGGATCCACTGAGGTCTCGGGGGCTCAGCAGAAGGCCTGTCATAAGGTTTTATTCACTGTCTTGTTATTTAATTAGATTAAGAAGAGTTCAACGGCATTAATTGTGCTAAGGAAAAGGTAGAAACTATAGTCTGCAAAATCCTGTTCATTCTAAAAACACCCCAACTGCTGCACTGAAACAAGGGACCATCTTATCTAGTTGGTTAATAGCATGAGACAAGGATCTCTCTCCCATCCCTCCACTTCCCATTCAACTCCTTTACAAAGCAGAGGGCTTTGTATTTTGACCTTCTAGGACATTTTATTTTGTGCTTTATCAAATGACTTTGGAACCACGTGAAAGTGAAAACACATTATTACATGCTTAGGGATGAAGTGGACTTTAAAAATAGTCTAGTGATGACCTCTCACTCAGATGAGGAAACTGAGGAACAGATAAGTGGTAGTGTCACAAAAGTGTCAGAGGCAAGATTCAGACACAGATTACCCATCTATTGAGCACACTTTCAGGTATTCCATGCTCTCACACACCATGCTGGAGCAGATTCATGGGCCATTTAGTTGAATATTCTGTCATCTTCAGGGAGAACATGGAAGTTTTGCTCTCTCACCTCAGAAGGTTAGTGATGTCCTCCCCGAACAACACTAGCTATCAATTTAGCTTTAACCTTCTTAAACTTGTAAGTGGAGTGCTAGCCCATAGGGACAGATATGCCAGATATAAGACGCCTGTGAAAAGGACAGACATTTTGTAAGAAAAATACAGAATATATTAGAGTTAAATTAAATAGGTTCTATGCTAGTCGAATAGCCAGACTTAAGGAATAGTCATTGATGGTCAAACATAAACTTGAAAAGTCCCTGGTGGAGTACCCCAGGGATCAGTGGGATGATACACATCATGCTCTTATGACCTACAAAGACCCCCCCCCCATTCTAAATTTATTATCCTACTAACTGGACATGCTTGGCCAGCGTCAGAGAAGACTTGGTGAGACACGTGCTAATTGCCTTCAAGTATTTAAAGGAAGGGTTAATTTATAGAGTAGGATCAAAGATCCAGAGCAGGAAGGGATGTCAGAGAGGTCCCTTCCAACTGCTAAATTTTGTAAGTGAGGAAATTCAGGCCCAAGGAGGTGAACTGAACCACCTATGGTCGCATAAGTAGTCAGTGTCCAAGGCTACATTTCAACCCATGTTCTCTGACTCTAGAGAAGGTCTTCTTTTGACACTAGAGTGCAGAACTGGAAGAAATGGGGTAGAACTGGCAAAGCTCAAATTCAGGCTGTATGTGAGTGTTTCAACAATCCAGCTAGCAGCTTTTGCGGGGGTATAAGATCCACCAACAGCCAGCACCCAGAAAACTGCCAGCACGCTGCAAAAGCACAGGTTCTTTTGATCTGCTTCAGTAAGGAAAGCAATGTTTAAGGGGTTGACAAGCTTACTTTAATTCAGCATACAAATATCATTCACTTAGTTCAGGGGAAAAAGCCAGCACCTTGAACTTCAGAACAAAATACAAACAAATTACAAACATCAACAGACAGCCCTTGTCTCATTCAAATCCCGATACATAGTTACTAGAGTATAACAAAGTCTCAGCATCCAGGTCACAAGCTGGAGGGCTCCTAGCTACAGCTGCCCAGAGTCTCTGCCTCAGCACCACCACGAGTGAGAGCCCTTGCGCAAATGGCTCTGTCCTCTCTTCTTATAGGGCTTCAGACGTCATCAAACATCATCTGAATGACCAGAACTTAGGCTGCTATGATTGGCTCTTGAGTTAGCCCCTCCCCTTGGGACCCTGGGACATTCACATCCACATAGGTTAGGTTAACACCTAATAGGGGTTAGAGCCTGGGGCTTAGCACTTAGTAAGACTCAATGAAATACATTGAATTACTCAAAGCAAACAAAAGCCAAACTCTTCAAGGGCACTTGTTGAACTAAGTGCTAAGGAGCCCATTTTGCTTACCAACACAGTAAGGAAAAATGCATAAGTTAAAGTGGAGGTGACTTTTGGGGTGTGGATTGTACTAGATAGCCACTGAGTTCTCTTTCAAATTCTACAATTCTTTGATTTCATGATTCTGCTGGCACATGATGCTAGTTGAATCAAATCAACAGCAAGCATTTATTCATCTCCTCCCACATACCAGGCACCACATCAAGGACTGGAGATAGAAGAAGAGCAAGAAGAGGCCCTGCTCTCAAAGAGCTCACAGTCTGACTAGGGAGACAAGATGTAAATGTGCAAGATAATGATAATAGCTAGCATTTATATGGCACTTTAAGGGGTTAGAAAGGATTTTGCAAACATTATCTCATTTTATCCTAACAACAGTCCTAGGAGGTAGTGAGATAGGAGATAGGATCTCAATTTTACTATGAGGAAGTTGAGATAAATAAGTGACTAGCTCAGAGTCACACGGGTAGTAAGTGAGGCTGAATTTAAACTTGGGATCCAAGTCTTTGGATAACTGGTTCAGGACTCTTTCTACTAGAGCACACTGCCCACAAACAGGAGTTCACAAGTCAAGTTGCTAAGAACTTTAGAGAGTACAATGTCAGTGCTTTTGACCCTTTGCATTTGAGATTCTTCTTCTTTCCTTTTCTAGCATATACTGTTGTCTCCCAGTTAGAAAAGAATAAATTTTCATCATTTAGCCATTTTGTAAACAAAAGGAAAAAGTTGAAGTGATATCCAATGATTGACGTGAACATTAGTTATTTAAATTTTGAAGTATCCAAGCTAGAAACAAAAGGCTACAAGCAACCTCTCCTAAAGCTGTCAGTATTCCATTCCATTGGGACATGTGCTTAATTTCCAGAGAAGTAAACTAGAGTAGAAGAAAAATGTATACCATTACAGACTTTGTCTAATATATTCATGCTCTCAAAATGGAAGATATTGATTTTTTCATGTCCAGGAAGATTGTGCTAAAGAAGTAGAGAGGTTCTTTTCCCAAGTATTGGTCCAATATATTCCTCCAACTCTTTCCTTAGATACCCCAGTCATTTCTGGGGAGGGCTTATCTAAGATTCTACTTTTTGTCGATAAAGATGGTTTTCTGTCCTTCTTACCCTCTCCTAGATTCAAGGTCTCTCTTTGATACTATTCACTCTTAAAACTGATCGATCCATAATTCATCAGCTAATTTACAATTTATTTATCAAGCATCTACTACATGAGGTATATGGGGTGTTCAAGGAAAACTGCCACCTCTGGTGTGAGGGCTTGTCCTTTTCAGGGCTGCTCATCCATCTTCAGTGTTCACCTGCCATCCAACTCCCTTACCTGTGGTTCCAAGAATTTGTAGCATGCTCAGTGGCCACACCTGGATAAAACTGTCTTAGATGACAGGCTAAACCCAGTTAAGGATAACCAACATTTCTCCAATCTTTTGGGAGTTTAGGGGATGCTTACCCCCCAAACATGTGAAGACTGCCTCTAGAAGAATGGGCAAATGAGAACAATTTGTTCAAAGGGACATGAAGGCAGAGGAAGCAGGTGCTATGGAGGCTTAGAGCTTAATAGGACATCAAAGATGCCAAGGTCATGTACTACATCCTGGGCCATCGCTGGTTGTCTGCTTTGCCACTGGACTTCATGACTGTGGAAGAGAGTGAGGCTGATGACTTTGTTCATCTATGTCCCACTTAAATCTAATTTACATGCAAGTCAAGATATTACCCATGATGTCACCACTCCCCTTCAAAAAACGAAGGACAAAACATCTACTACATGCTTAACATTCTGAAAGGTACAACTATTTGGCTCATTAATTGAGAGCTTACTATGTGCTAAGTAGGCACTCTAGGGGATATTAGAGAAATTCAAGACATGGTTCTATAGTTCCTGCCCTTAGATAGCTTGTACAGTATTTGAGGAGTCAAGACAATAACATAGAAACCAACTAGGGAACGGTGCAACATAGCATGCAATCAATCACTTTTCCCACCTCTAGTCTTTGTTCTAGCTACTTTCTATGGCTTTCCTCCCAATATTCACCTATGAAATTCTTATCCAGCTCAAGTGCCATATTTTCCTTGATCCACTCCATTGATAAAAAATATTTTCCTCACTGGACCTCACAGCATGGTGGTTGTTTTTCCCCCAGCACTTTTCACATCTGTGTATATGAATATAGGCGTATGTGTGTATACACACACACACATATATGTATATATATGTAAAATATACTATTGTATATTGTTGGTATAAATGTTTGTATCTGATACATATGCTAGTCTGTAAAGATCCATGAGGAAATGACTATTTTATTTAGGTTCTGTATTTCCCCCAGTACCTAGTAGAGGAACATAGATACTTAATAAGTTCATTGATTTCAATCAATCATTAAGCATTTATTAAGTACCCACTATGTTTCAGGTACAATGCTAAATTCTGGGGATAAAAGACAAAGATGAAACTGCCTTTGCCCTCAAGAAGCTTACATTCTGTTGAAGGGCAAAAATGTATAGTACAGGATATAAATTACTTGGGATTATCACAGAAGGGAAAAATGAATATCCATCAAAGCAGTCAAAGAAGGTTTCATGGAAGAATCCTAGGATTTTAGAGCTGACAAGACCTACAGTCTCCACAAAGCACTACTCTGTTCTTTGTCATAGAGAGAAGCTTCTTGAAGGCAAAGCCTTGAAGCTAAGCTCTGACAGGTTCTACCATGCTAGAAAAGCTCCACCCAACTTAATCCAGTATAAAGAGAGTTATCCCCAATAGACTTGTGATTAAACAATGAATTATTTTACCATAGCAACCCTTGAATCCAAGAAAATCTTTAAGTGGCTCTCAGCACTTGATGTTACAGAAAAAAAAGGAAGCTAGAATAACCCTTCAAGCAAGGGAGTGATACAGTACAGACAAACCCTTCACAACTTGGATCCTACTATCTCTTTTCCAGCCTTTATTATTTGTCATTCCACATACTCTATAATCTGGCCAAAGCAACTTTCTTACTGCTCCTCACATGACATCTCTAGACTCCACCTTGGCACAAGCTCTCTCCCATTCCTGGAATATACCTTCTTCTCATAACTGATTCCTAGAATTCTGAATTTCCTTCAGAGAAACACTTCTCAGGCACCATCTTCTACATAGGTCTTTTCCTGATCCCTCACCAGGGTTATCCTCTCTGAAAAAAACAAGTGACTTTTTACTTATTTTATATAAATTGTAAACATAAATGTCATCTTCCTTCATTGGAATATAAGCTTCTTAAGGGCAGAAACTTTTTCTTTTTATATTCTCACCTCTTAACAGAGTGCCTGGCACATAGTAGGTGCTTAATGATTGATTAATACTCTGCTACATGCCTATCTCTCAGCAGGGAGGAAAATATGCTATCACGGGAAGAGTCCCTTCCTACAACTGGCTAGAAGAAGATTTATTTAAAGTGCTAGTGTACTCGAGCTTGATTTAAAGTGACCTGTCTAAAGAATGGATTTGCACAGTGGCTTCTCAGTTGACTAAGAAGTTTTTCAGATGACTGTATACTTTCTGCTGAGGAGAAGGTAAATAAATAATGCTGGGGAACATAGGCTGCAAGCCTGTCTCCTTGACATATTCCCAACTTGGTTGTCTGAGCAGGAGTGCTCTCAGGACTGGTGACAGAGGCAGCCAGAAAGCATCAGGACCAGGTTTGACTCAGCTAATGAACAGTCCTGTACACTTGGAAATGATTCAGTGTGGGAGGAGGGGAGTGGTCTTCAGGGTGGGACAATGCTGTTTTTGAACAAGCGTTTCTCACCTGGAGGAGTGAAAAGTTAAGTAGGACATAATACATGTCTTTGTATTTGTATGGGTTATTATGTGGAAGAGGAATTAAACTTATTCCACTTGGCCCCAAAGTCATGCATAGCTAGATTAATTCAACATAATTCAACATATTGTGCTCAATATTGGGAACATGAATTTTTTAAACATACTCCCTGACCTCAAGTAGCTTATAACCTAATATAGGGGTGTGATGACCACAAATCTAAGTATGGCATAAACTAGAATGTGATAAGGGCAAACAGTGATCCAAACAAACCATTCTAAGAAAATTTGTGGAAAGAGATGTCATTTTCAGGTAGGAGAGACCTGCCTTTAAAAATGTGAGCCTTAAAGGTAGAAAAAGCTTTCCAGAAGCAGTGGTGTGAAGGAAGTGCTTTCCAGGTTGGCAGATTAGTCTTCACAAGCAGAGAAAGGCATGAAACAGTAGGGTGAAATGAGGAAATAGCTAGTAGTGAGGTGTGGATGGAATGAAGAGTATGTGAAAAGGGTTAGTATGACACGATTTTGGAAAGATAAGTGAGAACCACATTGTAGAGAGCCTTAAATGACAGGTTAACAGCTTTATATCTTCTGGTCAATGGGAAGTTATTGAAGAATTTTGAATAGAGGAGTGAAGTGGTCTAAGCTTTGTGTGAGGAAGATTATTTTAACTGCTGTGTTGAAGGATAGCCATAGCAATGACTGGTCATCTCACAGTTAACTTTAATTATATCCTTTCCCTAAAATGAGAGGGAGAAAGAAATGGCAAACCATTCCAATATCTTTGCGAAGAAAACCCCACAGGGCATCTGGAAGAGTTGTACATAACTGTAAATGACTAGACAACAATAACAACATGCCTTTCTCCTCACCTTCTCCCCACTCCATCGAATCATTTGTCAGGTGCTATTGATTCTGTCTTCACAATTTGACCCTTTCTTGAAATTACCTTTAATTTGAATATACTTTGAACTTTCTCTACCAATGCTAATTGGCACCATTTTTTTCAGTTAAGTCTTAGTGAATTTATTGGAGCACTAAAAAGATGAGTGACTTGACCAAGATCACATATGTCAAAGGTAGGACATTTGACCCAAGTCTTTCTGACTCAGAGGTCAATTCACCACTTACTGGGCCACACTGCTTCACGTGCAAAATATATTTAGAGTAAATACAATTTAATTTCAGGACTCCAGGGGTTCCTCTTTTTCTCTCCTCCCCTCTCTTCCTTTACTATCTTCTCTTCTCTTCTCTCTTCTCTTATTTTCTTTGCCTCACTCAAAGGAAAGATTATAGCTGTTCATGTATAAATTTGGTGGTCATCTGCATAAGAATGATAATTGAGGCCACAAAAGCAGACAAGATCACCCAAGAGAAACAAAGAGAGATAAAAAGAAGTCTGAGAACACAGCCGAGAACAAGGGGTTCCTAATCTGGGTTCCATACATTTGTTTTTTGTTTTTATCTGTTTTATAGTTGACAATCATATTTCAATATGATTCCCTTGTAATCACATGCATTTTATTTTATGCATTTAAAGACATTCTTAGGAGTCCATAGGTTTCACCAAATTGCCAAAGGAGAGTCCATGACAAAAAAAAAATCCCTGCCCTAGAGGAACAGCCATGCCTAGGGCACGAAGAGAAAGATAAATCA
>CM053625.1:48951257-48965027 GCA_028646595.1 Phalanger gymnotis | reverse complement strand
AGGAAGGAAGGAAGGAAGGAAGGAAGGAAGGAAGGAAGGAAGGAAGGAAGGAAGGAAGGAAGGAAGGAAGGAAGGAAGGAAGGAAAGAAGAGAGGGAGGGAGGAAGGAAGGAAAGAAGAGAGGGAGGGAGGAAGGGAAGGAGGGAAATGAAACGAAATGAAACTGTTCCAATTTGGTCCCCAGTAGGCCGCTCCTTCTCTACTCAGAGAGGTTGTCGTTTGTCCTTCCTTCTCAAAAAGGACCATGACATCGGGGAGGTGATGCCATGACAGGCAAATGAATTGGATTTAAATGAGGGAGGGCTGTGCAAAGTCACCAGCCTCACTCTCTCTTCAGGAGCCATCTGGGTCCAGTGGCCAGGTATAGATCAGGACAGCTGGAGAGGGCCCAGGATGCAGTAGGGGACCTTGGCCTTTTCAAGCTAAAATATTTAACAGGTCTCAGTTTGATTGAGGCAACACTCATTCAGTGATTAAGATTTAATAAAAAATGAGGCAAAGAATGGCCTCTTTACCTAGTCAAAAAAGTTGATATGGGAGAGTAAGATCTTCACTTGCATGTTATGGCCTCACCTCTCTGATGTCATGGTCCTCTTCGAGAATGAAGGAGAATCAACAACCTCTATGTTGTGTTCATACTAAGATACTGCATTTTAGGGAGGACATTGGAAAGCTGGGACGCCTACCAAGGAAGGATGACCGGGATAGTAGAACTAGAAACCATGCCATTTAAAATCAATTGAAGGAGCAGGAAATGTTAAGCCTGGAAAAGAGAAGACTTGAAGGAAAGGCATGATATCTGCCCTTAAGTATTCAAAAGGCTTTAATCTGGAAGGGAAATTTGACTAGTTTTGCTTGGCCCCTCAGGGCAGAACCAGGCATAAGGAAAAGAAGCTGCAGAAAAGCAGATGTCAGCTGGCTGTTGTGTAAATGTCCTAACAATTAAAACTGTTCTAAAGTAGAATGACTGCCAGAAAATTGCTGAGTTCCCAGTAAGTGGATGTTTTCACATAGAAATTATATGATCATTTTTCAAGGATTGTCATAGAAAAGGTTCTCATTCAGGTTAGATTAGGTGCCCTCTGAAGTCTTAGCATTAATGTGCTGAGAGATTAATTTTTTTTCACATTAGTTATAAATGTTTATTGAATTGATTTCCAATATAAAAAGAAAAGGAATCAATGTCCTGACTGATTGCATTGAGTCTAACCAGAGCAGCACTGTGCTCTAAATAGCAGGGCTATAAAAGACATAGGTATCAATCAAGTCACTAAATTATCTAGAAATGTCCATGTGATGCTTGGATTTCTGACTGTGACTGTACCCCCAAACTATGGAAGTATGCTTTCTCTTCCTCACATATTTTCCTTTCATCACATGTTTTCTATGCAAATTACATTTCCCCCAATAAGTAGAAGTTCTTGAGGGCAGCAACAATTTCATTTTTATCTTTGCATCCTCTGCACCTGGCACAGTGCCAGGCACAAATGACGGTGCTTCATAAAGGCTTGTTGTTTGATTGATCATGATAACCTGAAAAGTTCCCTGAACCACACAAAAGGGCCTCATTGGGGCTCTGTTGACCACCTACTCTAACTCGGGCTCTGTTCTTTTTGACTACCAGAAAGGAGAGAAGTGGAAGAAGGGATTAATTTCACCAGGTTTCTGCTGGCCCTGCATCTGATCTTGGAAATACCAAATTTCTTGTATCTTAGGTACATCATTTATGGTAGTATTTTTTAATTCCATCAGCATTAACTTATAGTTTGTTTTGGGGGATTGGGGACATGCACTCCCACTAGATATCCAGTAGATATCTTTAACTCAACATGTACAAAATTGAACTCGTTATCTTTCCCCCTAAACCCTCCTCACTCTCACCTTCCCTATTATTATAGAGGACACTATCCTCCCATTTTCTCAGGCTTGCAACTTTGGAGTCATCCTGGATTCCTCACTACCTCTTACCCCCTAATTCTAAGCTGCTGCCAATGCCTTCCCATTTCACCTCTGCAACCTCTCCCAAATAAATCCTGTTATCTCCTCTGACACTGCCACCACTCTAGTGCAGGCCCTCATCACTGCATGTCTCAATTAACGAAGTAGCCTGATGATGGGTCTACCTGCCTCAAGTCTCTCCCTACTCCAATCCATTCTCCATTCAACCACTAAAGTAGTTTCTAAAACCCAAGTCTGATCATGTCACCACCACCCAACCCCACTCCCCACTCAATAAACTTGCCATTGCCTCTAGAAGCAAATCCAAAATGCTCTGTTTGGTATTCAAAGCATTTAGTAACCCAGCCTCCTCCTAGCTTTCCAGTCTTCTTATACCTTACTCCCTCAAATGTACTCTTTACTCTCATGCTACCCTCCTCCTCACTGTTCCATGACCAAGATACTCCATCTCTCAGCTCTAGGCATTCTCTCTGACTTTCCCCCATGCCTGGAATGCTCTCCTCCATTCTTACTACTGATCTCCTTGGCTTCCTTTAAGTCCCAACTAAAATCCCACCTCTTATAGGAAGCCTTCCACAGCCTCTCTCAATTCCAGTTCCTTCCCTCTGTTAATTTTTTTTTAATTTATCCTGTATATAGCTTGCTTTGCGTGGTTGTTTACATGTTGTCTACCCCATTAGATCACAAGATCCTTGAAGGCAGGGATTATCTTTTGCTTCCTTTTGTACACTTAGCACAGTACCTGGCACATAGTAGATGCATTAATAAGTGTTTATTGAATTGAATTGAAGTGATATAGATCTTGCACGTACTTAGTTAATTACAGGTCTTCCCCATAAGAATGTATGCTCTGTGAAAACAAGGGCTACTTGCTTTGCCTCTCTTTGTATCCCCAGCACATAGCACAAGGTAATTACTGAATAAATGTTTGGTAACTGGCTCAACTATTTGGTTTTACAATGATCTTTGTTCTTGTGAAGCTTCCTAGTTTAAGAATCGGGCATAATTATTACTATTACCATCATTACATTTGTTGTTGCTCTGTTTATATTCTTATGGCGATCATGATACCTTGCTGCATCTCTAAAGGACTGTCTTTTCTTTTCTCTTTACTGCACCCCACCCCCCACTATGCACACATTCTCATGCACAAACTCTTGTGCATGCACGCATACACACACACACACACACACACTCATACTCTCACACACACTCTCACACACCCTTACACACACACACACACACACCCCAGTTAGGTCAATGGCTTAACCAGAATGTATATGCCATGAGCAATTGCTGCTGATGGATGACTATATAAGGGCCTTAAACCCCCAATAAGATATACCAGGTGGGGCAGTACCACTGGTCGATCTGGCCTTTCTGTAGGTCTGACAATACTATTCACAGAACAAAACCAACCACTTGAGAATGGTCTTCAGGCTGTGACAAAGACTACTATTATAGGACCATTTGTAGCTACCAATGTGTTTCTTAGGTTTATTCATGTTGCCTTTGCTTGATAAAAACCCAATGATTTCCCTTTGTTCTGTGCATTCAAAGAGACAGAGCAATGGAGACAGAAACAGTCAGAGAGATTTTGCTCTGGGATTAGTTCCTTTGTACACAGCCCGTCAAAGGGCAGCCAAGCTTCAGTCTCATGGAGCAATTGCCTGAAACCTCTTGAATGATGCTCTTGGTTTTTATACAGTAAGATAGATGGGATGTAAAAAAGGATATTAAAATGATATTAAGACTTCTGTAATATTTCATTTGCAGCAGAATGGCAACCACATAGGTCTTCAACATTTTAGTGAAGAGGAAAAAGCAAGGGCAGACTGAAAATTACCCACTAATATGTGGAAAGAATCTGCAGCTTGAGTTGTTTTACAATTGAATCAAACCCATGTCCAGTGGAGTTGATGAAAAAATATTTAGACTTGGGCAAACCTCCAGGCCAAGAGTGGCTACCTGCCCTCTTGGGTGTTCTTGGGTGTCCCTGAACCCACAGATTCCATTCCATTCTTCTCATCCTCCTCCACTTACTATAACTAGCTTCTTAAGTCATATCTTTCCCCCAAATTAAACATTGTTCATAACTCCTTCTTCCTCATGTATACATTTATACCCATGAGGTGGTGCAGTGGATAGAGCCCAGGGCCTGGAGTCAGGAAGACCTGAGTTCAAATCCAGCCTGAGACATTCACTTGCTATATGACCCTGGGCAACACACTTAACTGCTCTCTGCCTCAGTTTCCTCAATTGTAAATGCAGCTAATACTAGCACCTGCATCCAGTGAGGTACAAATGAGATAATATTTGTAAAGCACTTAGCACCATATCTGACAAATAATAGGGGCTTAATAAATGCTTGTTTCTTTTTGCCATTTGATCTTGGCATCTTCTTTGATTTCTTACTTGACTAGGGAGGATATCTGTGCCATAACTATGCCCATTTTCTGTCTCCTATAATATGCTTTCCCTTTTCAAATAGCTTCTGGGCTTTTCTTTTCCCAAGGTTTGTTTTTCCCCCTTTTTTTCTGTTGACTCCATTCTTCTCTAGATTCCCTTACTTCCTCTCTTTCTATACCACATGATTAAACTTTTGCTCCATCATGATCTTCATTCCTTTTGCCAAAACATCCTTCCAAATAACAATACCCTTTTTCTACCTATCTGATACTTGGGAATTTCTCAATTTTTTGACTAGCCATTCCGGAAAAAAAAACGGAACCATGCCAAAAAACTATTAGATTTTGACCCAGTAATACCATTACTAGGTCTCTCCCCAAAGAAAGGCAAAAGAGTTCATATAGACAAAAATATTTATAGGAGCTCTTTTTGTGATGGCAAAGAACTAGAAACTGAGGGGATGCCCATCAGTTGGGGAAATGGCTGAAGAAGTTATAGTACATGAATGTGGTGGAACAGGATATTGTTCTAATAGACATGACGAAGGAGATGTTTTGAGAGAGACCTGGTGAACTGATGAACTCTGAACTGATTGCAGAATGAAATGAGCAGAACCAGGAGAATAGTTTATACAATAAGAACAACATTATAAAGATAAGCCACTTTGAAAGACTTGGAAATGCTGATCACCAAGATGACCAGCCACAATTCTAGAGGACTCATAAAAAGCATGCTGCTCACCTCCTCATAGAGAAGTGATGGACTAAGCACATATTAAGACATATTTTTTGACATGACCAACATAGGAATTGTTTTGCTTGACTATATGTGTTTGTAAGAGGAGTTTTATTTTTCTTGCTTTCTCAGTGGAGGAGGTGGCGGGGGGAGGTAGGAAAGTTGGGAGGAAGAGAAATCAAATTCTTGAAAATAAAATGCAATTTAAAAAAAGAAAAATTTTAGTTTTGACACAGGCTTCTACTATAATCATCCTCACCCATGTGTAGTGTAAGGCAGTAAATATCAAAATTATCTGGTACTGGCTAAGAAATAGAAAGTTAGACCAATAGGGCAGAGTAGACATATAATTTACAGCAGCAAATAAATAATAACCTTGCATTTGGGAAATGTAAAGACTTAAGATTTTGGGATAAAAATTCATTACTTTGTAAAAATTGTTGGAAAACTGGAAAGTAGTATGGCAGAAACTGGGCATAGACAAATGTCTTACACCATATTTATCAAGTTAAGGTCAAAATGGATACATGACTTAGAAATAGAGATTTTACAAGAAAATTAGAAGAACATGGAACATACTACTCATCAGTCTTATGGATAGGTGAACAACTTATGAATAAACAAGAGACAGAGAGCAGCAAAGTTAGGTGTAAAATGGATAATTTTAATTACATTAAATTAAAAAGCTTTTGTACAAGTAAAACAAATGTAGCCAAGATCAGAAGGAAAGCAAAAAATTGGGGGAGGAAGGATTTTATCTCAAACATATAAAAAACTTTGTCAGATCTATAAGAACATGAGTCATTCTCCAATTGATAAATAGTCAAAGGATATGAACAGGCAGTTTTCCAATGAAGAAATCAAAACAATTTATAGTCATGTGAAAAAAATGTTAAATCATTATTGATTAGAGAAATGCAAATTAAAACAACCTTGAGATATCATTTCTACCTACTAGATTGACTAAAATGATTGAAGGGGTAAGAAAAAAATATTGGAGGGGACGCGGGAAAATTGGGACCTTAATTTATTGTTGGTAGAATTGTGAACTGATCCAACCACTTTGGAGAGCAATCTGGAGTTATACCCAAAGAGTTATTAAACTGTCTATACCCTTTTGGACCAGCAATACCACTACTAGGTCTGTTTCCAAAGACGATTAGGGAAAGAGGGAAAGAGCCTATGTCTTCTAAAATGTTTATAGCAGCTCTCTTTGTGGTGACAAAGAACTGGAAATTGCAGGAATATTCACACTGTTTCTTTGACATTAAACTTGACATCTAAAGGAATTGAAGCGCAGAAAAGTGAAGCAATCTTCCAATGGCCCCACAGCAAGTCAGTAGTAAAGCCCATCCTAGAAATAGAATCCTGACTTCTGCTCAGTGTTCTTACTAAACTGGAAAGACAGCCTTGAAGTTTGAGCCTGTATAAACTTCAGGCCATACATATAAATTGATTCATTTCAATAAATGTTAAATGTTTTCTGGGTACAGAGCACTGAGCATGGCGGGTGGGAAGGAGCAAGTAGCTACTCTGAGTCGTGAACTCATTTCCTTCAGATGAAGTAAAGATGCTCAATTTTCCATATATCTTGTGAAAATGATGACAATGACAGCTGACATTGATATGGCACCTTAAGGTTTTACAAGACTCTTACTTATACGTTGTCTCATCTGATTCTCACACTATCCCTAGGAGACAGGTACTACTAGGTACTATTGCCCCTGTTTCAGAAATATGGATACCATCAAAGTCACTTGAGTTGCCTGTGGTTATTCAACAAATAAGTGCCAGAGACAGGATTCAAATCTATGTCTTTCCTGATGCCAAATCCATCACTCTTTCCCCTTTGGTCTACTTGATTGTCACAAATCACAATAATAAATATACAATTGGAGCTTTTTGCAAACATAGATAAGGAAGTACCTGTGTGTTTAATTCTGAATTTGAGCCTCAAAGCACAAATCAGGCTTGTAGAACAGCCATCTGCTCTCTAGAAGCCTATAGTCTGATGTGTCCAAGGGCTGAACCTACTTTTTTTTGTTGTTGTTGACTTCATTAGGAAGAAAGCCACCTCTTTTGTGATGAAGATTGGGTTTGAGTTTGCTGTTGTTCTAATTTATGCCTAGGACAGTCTTTTGTTATGCAGAGATATTTAGAAGCTACCAATGTGAAACCAAGTTAAGAAGAGAAAAATACTAAGAATACTGTATATTTGCAATAATGCTATAATTTTTTAAAGTCCTATAGTGTATTGTTGCATTTGGAAGGGAGAAATGAGAATAAAAAATGGAGGGAGGGGGAAAGAGAGACGGAGAAGAAAATAAGTGGGCTAAGAGAAGGAAAAAAGGAAGAGGAATAGAGGGAGAGGAGAGGAAAGTGAATGGAGAGAAAAGGGAGATAAAAAAAGAAGCGGGGGGTAGGAAATGGAAGAAAGAAAAAGGGGGTGAAGAAAGAAAGAAGAGGGAGAGTAAAACTGGAAAGGGAAGAAAAGGGTGAGAAAAAGAATAGAGAAGAAGGAAAGGAACCAAGAGAGAAAGAGAGAGGAAAGGAGATTGTTGTAATAATGGGGAGGAGAAAAGGAAAAGGAAGAAGAGAAAGATTAGAAGAAGAAAGAGATGAGGTGAAGATGAAAAAATATTTAAAGAAAAAGATTACCTAAATCACTCCTCTGATTTAAAAAAAAAATGAGACTTCTATAAAGTTTGACAGTAATTAAGGAAAGGCCAGGGTACAGTAAGGTCATCTTTGCAAGGGAGACTGTTATGGCTGCATTGGGAATGGTGGCTGATTTTCTCAAGAGCTGCTCTTTAGTGAGTCTGAATTGTAGCCATTAGTCTGCTCCTTACATGCTCTGAATAAAGACATCTGCCCAACAACATATTCCAGTCTGGCCTGGGAGATTTCACATTGGGACAACTGTTTACAAGGCTTGTGAATTCATCTTTGGGTAGTAGTTTCCTCAGGGGAGGTTATAGAAAAAAACCCTCAGAAACAGAGTAAGCAGGTAATTGTGAGGAGCTGAGAAAAACAGCTGTCACACATCAAGGGCCATACCTGTTATACTCTTGTGAATACAAATGTAAACCTCACAGCCGAAGCCTGAATTCCCAACCTCCTAAACTAAGTAATATCCATTTTTACTTCTTTCTAAACAATTCAGCCCTAAAAATTCCAACAAATTAAAACTCTTATCAGCTTTCATCTCTGCTATAAACCATCTATTTTAAATACTTTGCAAAAAAAAACCCTTCTTTTTCAGAACACCCGTGCTTTCCTAGGCATAGTGTCCTGGTGAAGAACTTTCAAGATATATAGTCTTAGAAAACCTGGGATGCTAAAATGTTAAGTCACTGCCCAGAATTACACAGTCAGTGTAATTTCAAGACCCGTTCTCAACCTACTATTCCTCTCTGAAGAATCAAAAACATACCAAAAGAATATTATTTCCTGCCTGCCTTGCCCCCATTTCCCACTTCACCTGGTTGCATTCCTTCAGGGTTGGGAAACAGGTATCAGCCCAACCTCTGCCCTGGCTTGCTTGTGGTTTTAATATGTGTATTTGCATCTGACTTCCATTTTATGAGATGGTTGTGGTGCTACAAATATTGACTATAAAGAAGGTGTTTACATATTGAACCCAATTTCCCCATTGACTTTCCTCATAATACTATAAGCCTATTCCATTAGAATTGATTTTGCCACCAAGATGTAATAAATCTGCAATCTGGCTTCCATACCCACCAGTTTATTCAAATTACTCTTTGCTATGTCACTATTGATGGTATTGCTAAATCCAGCAGCCTTTCCTCAGACTTCATTCTTCTTGATATCTTTGCAGCATCTCTCTTCCCTGTTCTGCCATACCTGTCTGATCCTTCCCAATCTCCTTTGTTTGATCATCATCTATGAGCCATCTGCTGTGCATGGATGTGCCCAAGTACTCTATCCTGATACTTCTGTTTATACTCTCTCCTGGTAATCTCATTTCCTCCCATGCAATTAACTATCATTTCTATGTGGATGATCCTCTCATCTACATATCCAGTCCTTAGCTCTCTCCTGAGGACTAGTTCTTGTCAATTCCACATCTTCTGCATCTCTCATGTGCATCCCTGTCTTTCTATCCCCATGACAACCATCCTAGTTCAAGTTCTTATCGCCTCCTTCCTCAACTGTTGACTTATTCTCCTAATTGGTCTCCCTCCATATAGGTCCCCTCCCCACATCTTTGAGAGCAAAGTTCTGACCCTGTCATTCCCCTGCTCATACAGCTTCAATGGCTCCCCATTCCTCTAGATACACATTCCAATGGCACTTAAACCCCTTTGCAGTCTGGCTCCTACCTGTCTTTACAGGATGGTATTCCCCATCATGTGACAGGGGACAATAAGGTCATCTCTCAAAAGAGACAAAATTGGTGACATTGGAAACAGGGGCTCATTTCTTATGAGCAGCTCCTCAGTGATGCTAAATATATGTGTGTGTGTGTATGTGTATAAATATATATGCATATATGTGTGCATATGTGTGTATATATATACATGTATATATATATACGTATATATATATACCTGTGTATACATATATATATATATTCAACCCAAATTTGTTCGCTTGTCAGTCCCTATATTTGACATTCAATCTCCTAACTTCATGCCTTTGCATGACTTTTTCCCTAGACCTGGAATGTTCTCCCTCCTGATCTCTGCTCCTTGGAACCAACAACTCCCTCCAAAGTTCAGCTCAAGCGCTACCCCCTATAAAACGCCTTTCTTGAACTCCTTAGTTGGTAGAACTACCTTAATTCCCTCACCCCATAATACTCTGTATTTATTTTGTGTGTGTGTATGTATGTGTGTATTGCATCTACTTATCTTTTAACATTCTGTATCTCCTCAATAGAATGTTAGCTCTGGGAAAGCAGAGATTTTTACAAGCTCGTATAGGCTCACTGGGGCCTTGCAGTGTCTGTCAAATAGTAGGTATTTAATAAATGCTTGATTTAGAGCATCAGCCTGGAATCAGGAGGACCTGAGTTCAAATGTGGCCTCAGACACTTACTAGATGTGTGACCCTAGGCAAGTCACTTAACCCTGATTGCCTCCAAAAAGTAAAAATGGAAAAAATAAATAAATGCTCGATGGCAGATTAAAAACCTTACTGAAGAAGACGAATTATTTAAGATCACATCTCTGAAAAAAATGATAATTTCCTAAAAACTTAATTTAGGCAGTGTTGAATAGTTGATAGAAAGCTGGCCTCAGAGGCAGAAAGACCTGAGTTTTAATCTGACCTTTATCACATAATTGGCTAGGTGACCCTGGGAAATTGCTTCATTTCTCGGTCTCGCAAGCAACCCTTTAAGACAATGAATCACAGAGGAGGTGCCCATCTGTATTGGTTTAGGAAATTCCTCCCTGGGAGTTCCCCATACTGATAAAATCACAAGTCAGGATTTTTAAAAATAACATTGAAATAATAAGTAATGACACTGAAAAAAGTCACTAAATCTGAATTCCTGGGTTGTTTCTCTATTTGGTCCAGTTGCTCAAAGAACAAACTACAGTGACATTGTGATTGAACCACGTTCATTGGACTGGAAAGTCCTTCCACATTCTATCAAACATCTAAATCCATTTTCAACAGTGAGAGAACACTTAGACCTTGTTTCCTAGCACTTTATGAAATCCACTGGCTTTTAGAAATGAACAAGTTAATCTGAGATGAAAGGGAGAAGAGAGGGAGAATTGCAGATATAATTAGGGAAGGGGTTTGGAGAAAAAAAAAGAGAGCTTAGTTGGAAATGACATTCATCAACAGCGAGGGAAAGGAATGAAATACGGATTGTTGTTTTGTTGCAGTCATTTTTTTCAGTCACGTCTGACTCTGCGTGACCCCATTTGAGGTTTTCTTGGCAAAGATACTGGCATGGTTTACCATTTTCTTCTCCAGCTCATTTTACAGATGAGAAAACAGAGGCAAACAGGATTCAGTGCCTTGTTCAGCGTCACACAGCCAGTCGGTATCTGAGGCTGGATTTGAATTCAGGAAGATGATCCTTTCTGACTGTAAAGTCTGGTTCTCTATCTGCTGGGCCACCTAGCTGCTCCCTGAAATACAGGACTATTTTGAATAAAAAGTATTCATGTTTATGCAATGCTTTCAAGTTTGTAGAAAATTACAAAGCAAACTCCTGAAGAACTCTGATGGACACTCCTGAATGTCCAGAGCCTCTGGCAGACAAGGAGAAGACAGTTGTTCGGTCAATCCACAAGCATTCCCTAAGCATTTACCCTGTGCCAGACACTCTGCTAAGTATGGGGAAACAGAAAGGCAGGAATTTAAAAGGCTAACCAACAAGTCCACAAGTAGAAGAAAAGGGAAGCTGCTGGGGTACAGTACAGAAGCAGCATTGGCTGTCAAGTCAGAATGAATCCCTGGACTGTCACTACTTGTGTGTCCATGACAACTAGTTTTACTTCTTTAGGATTCCAGGCCCTTCTCTGTAAAGCAAGGGATCAAATGATTTCTCAGGCTCCTTCTGGCTCAGTCTATGTGACTCTACAAGCTCATCCAAGTTTTGAAGAAGGAAGTAAATTTGAAAGTAGATTAACATTGGTGGCCAATTAAAGCACTTAGTTATACTACGGCAGGGGTGGGGAACCCGCAGCCTTGAGGTCTCATGTGGCCTTCTAGATCCATGGATGTAGCCTTTTGACTGAGTCCAAGTTTTATACAACAAATGCTTTTATTAGGGGGATTTGTTCTGTGAAGTTTGGATTCAGTCAGAGGGCCACACTTGAGGTACCTGGCCTTGAGGCTACAGGTTCCCCATCCCTTTTGGGATTAAAAAGCGCTAGGAAGAAGTTATTAAGTGACTTGGGATACTAGAAGGTTAGGGAGTCAGGTGACCAAATACAGGTCAAATTCTCATGTATTTACTTATCTGCGTTTGTATCGTAACTCCCTTCCAATAAAATGGGGCCATCTTTGCGTCTTCAGGCCTAATATAGTTCCTAGCATACACCTTAGTAGGGGCTGAGTAGATTCCTGTTGGATTGGATTGGAAGGAAGCTGAGCAGAATGAAGCATTGAGAGAAATGCTCGAGTTCAAGGTCACAGACGAGAATTGGCTCAGACCTTTCTCACCCCTACAGCCTGATGGGCCTTACATGTGCCTTGTCTTTTTCCTTAACTGAACCCAACCCTATCTATTTTTTATCAAGTCAAGGAGAGAGCACTTGTCCCCTGCCCAGGCCCCCAGTGCAGCATCTTTGAATGGGAAATAAGGAATCTAACAGCTTAACTTCTGGCGTAACATGGACAAAATCATACAGTTCATCGTAGGTCCCATCGAAGCCAACCTTATCATTTCAGAGATGAGCAAACTGAGGCCACAACTTGTCCAAGGTCACATTGGTAATAAGCTAGAGAAAAGATTTGAACCCACGTCCTCTGAACCTAGAGTCAGAGCTCTTTCCCCTGACCAAAGATAAGGAGCCTATGCTCACCTAGAAGGTCTCCTTGGAACAGAAGAGACTTCTGGGATCTTAGAAACCATGTTGTTTGCTGCTTAATGAAGTTTGTGAATCACTGCATTTGGACTGCAAAAGCAGATATACCTCAAGCCAGGAAGTTGCTGCAGTCTCCAATCTTAACCTCTGCCATATTCCTCCAACAGCTTTCCTCCCTGAAAGACACTGATTTTCCCCCAAGCTCATTAATTATTCAGTATTAATGCATGCCCCTTATCTTCTTATTAGGCACAGCTCCAAGCATATTTATGATGGAGCGCAGAGCTGGCAGCAATCTCTACTGTCCATATTGAAAATGCTGAATAGTTTGCTAGAGGCAGAATAGGGTAGGGGTGCAGTAAGGAACTAGGAGGCCCTAGATATGAGTTCAACTCCTAACTGTCCCTAAACTATGTGACCTAGGGAAAGATACTTCCCCTTTCTGAACTATCGTTTCTTCATCAGCAAAACAAAATGATTGGATCAGACAGACAATCTCCAAGGCCTCTTATATCTAGTACTAAAATTGTAACATCTGTGGTCCTGTGATCCCAAGACTATCACGCTACTCATTGACATTACGGAAATACTCCTTATATTCATTTTCTTGACTAGCCTGGTCAGAGAAAATAGTCACCTATGTCATGTGATTTCATCAAATCTTTGAATTTTGACTTATCAACCAACATGTATTAAATACTTGTGAGGTGCTAGTCATCATGCAAGGCTCCGGAGATACAAAGACAAAAATAAAAGTCTGTGCCTTCAGCATGCTTACAGTCGAACAAGTGAGGCAACATGCAGTTAAATAGGTATGTATAAAACAGTATTTGTTTGGCAGGGGGCAGGGAGGGAAGAAGAGGCATTAGTGTATATGAAGAAAAAGTTTGTTCCAGGCAAAGGTATGAAGGCAAAGGCTAAATTGTTGAATTTGAGTAACAATAAAATCAGTTTGACTGAACTTTAAAGGGGAGGAGGAGAAGGGGGGACAATTAATATATAATAAGTCTAGAAAGGTGGGATGAGGCCAGATTATGAAGGGTTTTAAATGTTAAAAAAAGACTTGACATTTGTTCCTCAAGATCATTGGGAGCCACTCATGTTTATTTAGTAGAGAGGTGACATAATCAGACCTGAACTTTAGAAAAAAA
>CM053625.1:48925979-48950757 GCA_028646595.1 Phalanger gymnotis | reverse complement strand
GTATACACACATATGTATGTATGTTGTATATATTATACACATACATATATATTACATATAATGTATATTTGTGTGTGTGTATGCGTATGCATGTATACATAGTGAGGTGGTGCAGTGAATAGAGTGCAAGGCCTGGAATCAGGAAGACTAATCTTCCTGCGTTCAAATCCAGCCTCAAACACTTACTAGCTATGTGACCCTGAAAAGATCACTTAACCCTGTTTGCCTCAGTTTCCTAATCTGTAAAATGAGCTAGAGAAGGAAATGGCAAACTATTCCAGAATCTGCCAAGAAAACTCCAAATAGATGCTACTGAAAACAGTTGAGCAACTACAAAATGTGTGTAAACAGGTAGATATAAATATTTATTCTTCCTACTTTCTCATGCAAACTATTTTACTAAAATCATAAAATAAATTCTACACATATATGTATTATGTGTGTGTTTGTGTCTGTCTGCTATATATGGGATTTTGAGACTTATTTTAACTTTCCATATAGTCTTGCTTCTATGTGATGGAGTAGTAGACAATTTAAAAAGACAACTAATAAAATATATTCCCATAGATGGTGAGTTCTTTTATCTAGTCAACATTTAAAAATGTATGTGGTGCCTAGAAGTGAACACAGCATTCTAGACATGGTTTAAGTAGATTAGAACTATGGTGTTGAACTCAAATAGAGAGAGGGGATGCTAGATGGTACTTAAGGATTCCAGTGGGCCACATAATGACTTAGAAAACCATCAATTAACATTATCTACATTTTATTGTATTTTTATTTATTTTATTAAATATTTCCTAGTTATAGTTTAATCTGGTTTAGCTATACTTGGAGAATGTTGTCACCTTTGGATTAGTGCACAGTAGAATTATTTTCTCCACGTTCTGGATACTATACTTCTGCAAATCCAAATGATCTCTCTCTCTCTCTCTCTCTCTCTCTCTCTCTCTCTCTCTCTTTCATAGCCATGTCACACTGTTGCTTGATATTTAGATCTTTTTCACCCAATGCTTTCTATAGTGTGTCTCCCATATTATAGTTGTAATATTGATTTTTTAAAAAGCCTAAATGCAGGACTTTGTATTTGTTCCTATTAAATTTTATCTTGTTTGATTGGGTGCTGCCTCTCGTAGAGTTCTAAACTTGGAATGATGGAGACCTGAATTCAAATCTAGTCTCTGTCAGTTTCTAGTTTGTGTGATCCTAGGCAAATTAATTAACTTCTCTCTCAGTTTTCCTATCTGTAAAACTGGGGTAATAATAGTACCTCAGTCACAGGGTTGTTATGAAAATCAAAAGGAAGAAGATACATAAAATGTGTTACAATCCCTAAAGCTCTAGCATTATATTCTCGCTATTATCATTATTATTGCGCTTTACATTCATTTTTTACAGGGGTTAAAGGTCAGGGTCTGGCTTTTATCTCTAGTTGTTTATGTTTCTAAACCTTATCTTGCCACTATTTTGACAAATCTCTCACCAGATGTGGGAAATAGTCCCTTTCCACTCTCCTCCCCAGTCACCAGTGCATCAAGATTATTTACATTTGTATGTCTGAAATGCTTTCTGAAGGAGCTCATCATCTTTTATTTAAAAATCAGTATTCTAGACAGGGTGCCAGACACACAGAGGTATCGACTTTTGAATTCCGACTGGTTAAAATTTTCCAAGTGTGGACACATCGTCACAAGCATACAGATTACCGTAATTTTGTTCTTTCCCTTGCATGAAATACTGCTGGATCAGAAAAAAAACCAAACAAAACAAAAAAAAACCTCAATTAGTACAATGCTGACCCCTTTGAAATATTGCAGGCAACATCAGGTAGCTTGGTGCTAGGTAGATGGGATGTAATAGTGAACTTAAATAGAAAAGGGCAGTTTTATTGCTTCATCTATTCTATTGTATACCAGGTATGAGACTTATACAGAAAAAAACAGGTGTCACTCATACAGCAAGCATTCAAAACCTCCCAGATCTGACCTAATCTCAGCCATTCCACTTTTCCTATGTTCATTTCCACTCCTACGTCTTTGCTTGTATTCCTCCTTCATGGTGAAATTTCTCCGAATAATTTTTAGCTTGGATGCTTCCCCCTACTGCCTACAACATGACCAGATCTCTCTATTTCTAAAAACCCTTGACTTGACCCAGCTATCCTCTCAAGCTATCATCTAGAAGAAGTTTTCTATACTTGTTGAATTCCTCACTTCTCTGCTCCTTGTAATTAGGTTTTTGACTCCAGTGCTCAATTGAAACTGTCCTCTCCAAGGTTACCAAGGATATTCAAATGACAACATCTAGTGGCTTTTCCTCAGTCCTTATCCTTCTTGACCTCTATATGGTTTTGGATATCGCTAACTACTCTCTTATCTTAGATACTGTCTCCTCCTCTCATGAAACTATGCTTTTCTTTCTTAAAGGTAGGAGCCCACCCCTCACCCCAATTAATCAAAGAAGGCTCAGACATCTCAACTAAATAAATCAAAAGTAAACTAGGTGTGAATAAGTCCTTAATCAAGAAACACAGAGTCTCTGGATGCAGGAAATAGCCTGTGATTGGTTGAAGATCACCTTGGTAGACTAAGATCCTTTGGACTATGTAAACAAATAGCACACTAGTTGAGAAGATTACAAATTTTAAGGCTAAGGATTCCCGAGAGGGAATTGCTCTTGGGGGCAGGGGAACAAGGGAAGTACCTTCTTCTCCCTCTCTCCTCTTCCTTCCTGCTTGACCATATTACTGGAGAGATTTTAGTAGGAGACAATGTATCTGGTGAATCTATGTGCTTGGCACATAGTAGGTATTTAATAAATATTGATTGATTGAATGAAAAAAGAAGATCTCCTAGAGGAAAGGTGACAGTGTGCAAAGGTAGAACTGATCAGGTTATGGCCTTGTGAACTCTGAAAGGTCAGAAGATGTAGAGGTCTTGAATAGTGGTGGTGGAAAGCAGTATTTACTGGAACTGGTAGCAGCATTCCTGGAGCACTTGGGGCTGATAATAGCATCTGCATCAGAAGCCAAGAGATGTACTGAGGGCCAGCTAGACACAACAAAAGAACCAGGATTCTACAAGAGCAGAACCCTCAGAACCAACAGAGAATTATACTTAAACAGAACCTTATTAAGACTCCACTAAGGTACTAGCTATGGTGAGAATGATGGAGACTCCACTAACCTTCCAGTTATTCAGGTTTGAAATATTGGAGTCATCTTTGACTCTCCCCCATTCCTTACATATAAGCAGTTACTAAGTCAGTCGACCAATCAAAAAGTATTTAGTAGGTTACTTACTATGACATTATACCAGCAGTGTGCTAAGACAAAACACGAGATAAAAATAAGAGCCCTGCTCTCAAGGAGCTTACATTCAATTGTGGAAACAACACATACATATAGAAGCAAATGCAAAGCCCATAAATACGAGGTAATTTTAGGGGGAAGGCACTACCAGTAGGGGAAATCAGGAAAAACTTCATGTTGTAGGTGGACTCTGAGCTGACTTTTGAAGGAAGCTAGGAATTCTAAGAGGCAGAAGGGAGGAGGCAGAGAATTCTGGGCACAGAAACAGCCTATACTAGGACGTAAAAACAAGATATGGTATGTGTGAGGAACAAATAGATAAGTTTGGCTGGACTATAAAGCATGAGAAAGTAGAATAATGTGTAATCAACTCAGAAAGCTAGATTGGAGTCAGACTGTGAAGGGTATTAAAATGACAGAGAATTATGTATTTTATCCCTAAGGCAATAGGGTGGCACTGGAGCTTTTCGGTTAACAGAGTGATACATATGTTCAGTTCTGTATTTTAGGAATGTCAGTGTGGAGGATGGATGGGAGAGGGGAGAGACTACAGGTATTGGCAATAGTTTAGATGAGATGTGATGAGTGCCTCAAATGAGATGGTCCTGTCAATTTTCACCTCCATAAGCTTTGTTGTTACAGAATGTTCTCAAAGGGGTACCTAGGTGGCTTCACATTGAACTCTAGTGTAAACCAGGCCTTTCCTTCTTTTCCTTACTGGCTTCTTTTTCCTAAGGCAGGATGAAGGTTTTATTTAAACACTGCAGCATCTGCAGAACAGTGCATGTCTGCGTGAAACTGCTAGCAAAATTAGAAAGTCCAATTAGCAATGCATATTTAATACCACTTTGTCGTATGTTTTTGAAGTCAGCAGCAATGTTTACTCTTTTGAGGGGGAGATTATAATTATGCAAAGAGCAGAAGTAGTCTGCATACCCTACAACATGTTTGGGTTTGATGTCTGGCAGTTGAAATGCCTTTCTTAAATTCTACTCGTCTCTGCATGACTCAGGGTACATTTATTCCATATGTTCTAGTGATCTCTGCCTCCCCTTCCAGTAGAGCCTCCTTGACCAGCGTCTTTTGTGGTTTATAATACATCTGGGCACCCGTACCTGTTCTTGCCTTAGACTCTAAAAGGAATCACTGATGTGATTTATGGGATCCCACCAAAGGTTTTTCTCTAATGATGTGGCATGTGAGTACAATGAGAAAAGCTAAACTGTGTTATAGTTGGTATCCAACAATACTTGTCATCTTTTATGTACCTATAAGACTTAGGAACACTTATCTCAGGTGTGATTGTATCAATTCTTTCTGCTTTCATTCATTCATATCATTCATTCATTCATTCATTTCTTCAACAGTATTCACAAAGCACTGGATAGAATGTAGCACTGAACTGTAAGATACAGTTCCAGACCCTGATAATATTGTAGTTGAATTAAAGAAGTCATACACTCTCAAAATCTGCTTTTACCACTTCACCCTCCCAGATAAATTTTATTAAGGCATTGTCTTCATTATATTTTTCTCCTGATCAAAACACTTCTTTTTTTATCTCTATTGCTTATAGGGTAAAGTCAATACTCTACTTGGTGTTCAAAGCTCTTTACAATCTGCCTCTGATTTATTTATCCACATTTCTCTCAAACAGCTCCCCAATATGAACTCTCTGTCTCATTCATACTGGGTTGTTTTGCCATTTAACTATGCCTTTAACTTTCTGGTATCCACATAGTATGATACAGTAGAAAGAACACAATCTGGAGCCATAGAAAGTGAGATAAAATCTTCGTTCAGTTCCTTACTTTCTGTGCAACCTTAAGTAAGTCATTTAACTTTTTTGGATCTCAATTTCACCATCTGTAAAATGAAGATGTTGGAAGAGAGGACCTCTAGGATCCTTTAAAGCTCTAAATCTCTCATTCTGTGACCTTGCTCTTGCTCTCACTTGGAATGTCCCTTCCCCCCTCCTCTGCTAGTTCCCATCCCACCTCGTCCAAGAAACTTTTCCTGTCGGCTGGTCCTTTCTCTGAAATCACATAGCACTTAATTAGTTGAAGTTCTCACTTGACACATATTTCATTATATCATATGGGTGTCATACTACCTTCTTTTCCTGCTAAAACAATTCAATTTAACAATTCAATAAACATTTTTTAAACACCTACTATGTGCCGGGCACTATGTTAAGTGCCAGGGATACAAAGAGAGGCAAAAGATAGTCCTTTCCCTCCAGGAGCTTACAATTCAATGGAGGAGACAATATGCAAACAAATATATGCAAAGCAAACTATGTATAAGATAAATAGAAAATAATTAAAAGAAGAAAAATTAAAAGCTGGAACTAAGAGGGGTTGGGGATGCCTTCTTGCCTGCAAAAGGTGGGATTTTAGTTGGGATTTACAGAAAGTCATGAGGTCTGTAGTTGGAGAGGAGGAAGGAGAGCATTCCAGGCACGAGAGAAGCCGGAAACAATGCCCAGAGCTGAGAGATGGAGTGTCTTGTTTGTGGAACAGCTAGGAAGACAGTGCCACTGGATCGAAGAGTATGTGATGGGGAATGAGGCATAGGAAGACCGGAAGGTAGGAGGGGCTAAGTTAAAGAGAGATTTGAATAGCAGACAGAGCATTTTGTAGAAAATTAGATTGTAAACTCCCTGAGTACAGGTCCTATATCTTATTTGTTCCTTAGCAGTGTCTACCATGTGGTTGGATATCAAATAGCTGTTAGCTGATTGACACATGAAAGAATCTGAATTCAATTGCATAGCAACAGAGTACGAGGTAATTCAATTCAATTCAATTCGACAAACTTTTACTGAGAACCTCCTATGTGCAAGGAAATGTTCTAGGTGCTAAAGCAAAACGAAACACAGTTCTTGCCTTCAAGGAACTTATGGGGGTGGGGATAGATTGGGGATAAATGTGAACATAGGTAAAAATAAAGTGTTTTACAAACCAGAAAGCACCATATGAATGTGATAATCTTCTTTGAATTACAAAAGTAAGTACAAGGTAATCTGAAGCATGAGACAGCATTAAAAATTAGAAAGCACCAATTCCTTCCTGAATCTTTGCATTGTTCCCTATTTTGTATATGTACGAAAGGAGACAGACAAATCATGTGCATCAAAACCTCATTTGTGTAAGGAACATGTAGGGAAACTGTATCCACATAGGTTAACATTCCAGATAATTAACACTTACTGTTTTGGGGGCAAAACTTTAAATAACCATTTCGACGACAACTTTAAAAATACATCTTTGCAAATATGAGATGATTGTAAAGCCACTTAAAATTATTTTTTGATGCTTTTCTTTTTCACATGATCAACACTTCCCAATGGCCCTCTGCACCAATAGAACCTTCCTTGGCCACAAAGAAGTATAATTAAACAAAACAAACCAACCTACTAGCCATGTCCACCTTCCTTGCTCTCCTTGCATGCCAAACATAATTTAACCTTTTTTTTTTTAAAAAAAAATGACTTGAGGGTCGTTATGATGAACATCTATTCCTTTTCTGTGCGGAAGTAAAGGGATTCGTATTCTTATTACTTATTGAGATACATAAAGCTCTTGGTCTCTACACTAAATGATCCTGGTCTTTCTGAGCTTTTGTTGCTACGTATTAATAATTTTCCCAATTTTCTTCCTTCTCATCAAGCTATCATCACTTTTGAAAAATTAAGGTTTATTTTTTCAATGAATGAAAATCTACCTTCTTTCCCTCTCAACTCTTTCTCCCCATTGAAAAAGAAAAATCCTTCTAACCAATGTGCATAATCAAGCAAAAACAGTTCCATTGTTTGCCATGTCTAAAAAATGTCTCCATCTGAGTCACCCTGAGTCATTCTGTACCCTGGGTCCATCACTTCTCTGTTAGGAAGGGGCTGGTATGTTTCCTCATGAACGCTCTGGGATTGTGGTTGGTCCTTGCTTTGATCAGCCTTCCGAAATCTTTTAGAATTGTTTGTCTTTTCAATGTTGTTACTGTACACGTTGGTTTCTTTGTTCTGCTCACTTTACTCTGCATTGAATTCATACAAGTCTTCCCAGGTTTCTCTGAAACAATCCTTTTCATCAATTTTTACAGCACAATAATGTCTCATCACATTTATATGCCATAATTTGTTCAGCCATTACCCAATGAGTTCCTAGTGCTTTGCCCTCACAAAAAAACAAAACAAAACAAAAAACTCTGCTATAAATATTTCTTTAAAAAACCCAGCAACCTCCCATCTCCTCTCTTCTAAAGCATTCCTTTCAATCTATGATGATTTGGTGAACCAGATAACCAAGCTAGTTATAACTGTAAAACATGTAAAATAAGAGTAAACAGACTCTGAATGAGGACTTGAGAGGCCTTTCTTATGATTAACATGCATGAGCTTAATTGCATGGATTTTGGCTGGTCCAAGGCCTTCTTGATTGCTTTTAAGTTCTATATGAAGTTATGATTATTTGCATGCAGCAAATATGAACTTAGAAGAAGTGCGGTCACACTGTAATATAGACTCTAAGCATTAATGCTTAGGGGAGGAGGAGAAAGTTGCAGAGACAGGTTTCTTCTGGATATAAGGGAAAATTGGCTGACAGTCATACTTGGCCCAGAGTGGAATGGGTTCCCTTAACAGGTAATCAGTTTTTCTTCCTGAAAGGTTCAAACAAAAGCTAAATGGCCACTTGTAGCTATCATACTGAATGGCCTTTTAAGATCTTTGTCCGCTCTTAGATTCTATGAATCCAGAAATCCCAACAACTGTGTAAGGTAGGTTTAACAGGTATTATTATACCCTTTGGAGGGTTAGGCACTGGACCTGTGATTTTACTGGGACAGGTAAGTTCTTGTTAGGGGAACTCCCTTTATCAATGCTGGTGAACGCCTTTTTTTGCGACTTATAGTCTTAGAGATTTTACACATAAGACAATTGAAATTCAGAGAAGTTAAATGACTTGCCAGTAGTTGCACAGCAAATTTGTACAAATCTTACAAGAGGCAAGATTTGAACTTGGGTCTTACTGAATCTAAGTCCAGTGCTCTGATTTACTGTATTCTGGGTGATACAAAAATAGGATTAAATAGTTGTCTTCTAGGAAAAGACAGGGCAGCTAGGTGGCACAGTGGATAGAGTGCTGGGCCCGGAGTCAGGAATACTCCTCTTCCTGAGTTCAAATCCCACCTCAGACACTTACTAGGAGTGTGACCTTGGGCAATTCACTTAATCCTCTTTGCCTCAGTTTCCTCATCTGTAAAATGATCTAGAGCAGGAAATGGCAAACCACTCCAGTATCTTTGCCAAGAAGACCCCAAATGGGATTACAAAGAGTTGGTCATGACTGAAAACGACTGAAAAGGCAATCTTGTGAAAGGTACAGACGTGAAAAGCAAGGGAACAAGTGGAGATAACAGCAAGTATTCAATACAGAGGGAAGTCTCCTGTATAAAGTTCCTGAATTAAGATCCCTGCCTTAGAGACTGCCACCTGCTGGAAACAAAAGTCCTTGCCCATGCAGAGCTAAGGTGCCAGCTTTACCCCCAAGGGATGTCCTAGGATTTAACTGTCATCGCTTTAGCTCAAATGTTAAATTCCACAAAGCCTTACTCTTTTAGCATAGCAACGCTTCCATTTGATTTCCCTAAGGACATGGCAAACAGCTTAATGAGGCCATTGAATTAGGTCATTCAATATGTCTATCACTAACAGGACAGAGAGACTTACCTTCTTTTTTCTTATATAGCAAAACACAAAAGAGTACTCGGAAGGACCCAGTCCCAGCTCATCTAACTCTAAGTCATATGTTTATAGTAATGGCTGACACTAATATAAAGCTCTAACATTTGCAAAATACGTTGCATAGGTTATTTAATCTGCACTGCGACTGTGTGAGGTAATACTAATATTTATATAGTGCTTTAAGGTTTGTGAAGTACTTTATGAATATTATCTCATTTTACCTTCACAACAATCCTGGGAGGTAAGTGTGATTATTATCCCCATTTTATAGTTATAGATACTGAGGCAGATAGAGGTTAAGTGACTTGTCCAGGATCAAACCAGACCAGATTTGAACTCTGGTCTTTCTGACTCCTGGGTCCTGCACTCTATCCACAATACCTAGCTGCAGGTAGGTAGCTCCTACAATTAGATCAATTTCACATATAAGAGAACTGAGGCTCAGAGAGCTTGTTTTTTGTCTAGTTCACATACCAAGTAAGCATCAGTCCCACATCTTCAGACTCCAAGCCTGGCATTTGTTGCATTACATTAATTGCTTATCGCTCAAATTCATTAACTTGAGTTTGCTGAGTATTATAATTTGGGATACTGTTCAATGAGTTTACATGAGTTTAAATGCTGAGATTTTGGCTGATCTAAGTCTTCCTTGGGCCTGAACTGGAAGAGCAGGTGTGTTCTCTCTTCTGTCAAGCTGTAGGATTGATGCTAGGGAAAATGCTGATTTGGAAAGAATTGGACCCTTGGGACTAGGGGTAGTAATCAAGTGAGTGGGGAAGGGGGGTAGGGTAAGGACAGCAGAATGGACTAAGTGAATGATTTTCTTCTATGAGCTACATGTAGCACCATGCAAGGCAGCTAAGAAAACTACATCACTGCTGTACCATTCTATCCCCTGCATGCCATCTAACCTAATGCCAGTCCAGTATCTTGGCTTTCCTTGACCAAATATCTAGCATCCTCTCCAAGAATCAGATCTTTGGTTACAAAGGCATCAAAGTCTCCTTAGGTTAATAATAAAAAGAATTGTCGTACTCACCAATCAAATTGTCAGCTTTGACTAAGCAAGAGCCATCAGTCTGCTGGGGTATCCTTTGGCAAGGCAACTCTGAAAGACAGAAGAAGAAAAATCATTATGAAAGTCAAAACCTTGCCTTAGAATTAGACAATGAACAAGTGGTGTGCTTATATCTTTCCATTTGGATGGTTCCAATATTGGACAATCTCTATGAATAAGACTAGGTAATATCCAGGGTGCCATATTATAGGAGTCTGTTGGAATGTTGGGTCAGTGTTATACCAATCTCTTTCCTCTCTTGTCCGCTCCCCTCTCTCCCCCACCCCCAGTCTATCACTATTTATATATCTCATAATCAACAAGGAAAAATGCTTAAATGGTCTTTTTTATTAGCCTAAGCCAGGATTATTGGTCCCTGAAACCCCTCTTTAATCTGTTCCCCTCCCAGTACATCTTGTACATGTTATCGGACATTTTTTCCCTTTATATACAAATTTGATCATGTCTCCCCTCTGCCCCAAACCCTTCAATTGTTCTATTTATGAACCAGATAAAGAATAAACTCCTTATTCTTGTATTTGAGCTCCACTGCAGCCTGACTCTTCCTTACCTTGCTAGGCAGCCTTATCTCATATTTCTCTGGAGTCAGAACATTTGCATCCCACCTCTGACAATAACTGTGTCTGAAGAAGTCATTTAACCTACTGAAGCCTCAGTTTCTTCAGCTATATGAGGGATAAAAGACCAATTTGATTAATAGCCTCTCATCCTTGGGGTTTGGGCTACATGGCCTCTGAGGTCCCTTCCAGTTCTAAATCTGTTTTTGAAATCTGTTTTACTTTCACAATATTTCTTTCATGTGTGTCCTTCTCTCTACTCACAGATTCATTGACTTTATACAGGCCTTTATCACCTCACACTTAGATCATTGCAATAGCCTGACTCAAGTGCCCCTGCCACACCTTCTAGTCCATCTCTGCTTTGCTGCTAATGCGACTTTCCTGAAGTGCAGGTCTGACCATGTCACTCCCCTACTCCATAAACTCAGGTGGCTCCCTATTACCTCCAGGATGAAAAACAAAATCCTCTGTTTGGCATTTAAACTCTTTATAACCTGGCTCCTTCCTGTCTTTCTAGCATAACGTTTTATTCCACATCATGCACTACAACCGAGCTACACTGGCTTTCCTCAAACACAACACTTTATTTCCTGACTGCATTTGCACTGTCTGTCCTCTGTGCCTAAAATGCTTAGCCTTTCTCATTTTCAGCTCCTAGGCTCCTTGAGATCCTTCAAGACAACTCAACTCTCACCTTTTGCAAAGGGAATCCCAGATTTCCTTTCTTCCTCTCTTCACTTCAAATCTACGTTTCCTTTACGCTATATATCACACACATATGTAGTTTTTTGCATGCTGTCTCCATTAGAATGTTAACTCCTTGAGGGCGGTGGAGATTTTTACATTTCTTTATATGCGCAGTACTTTTCATGGTGTCTGCCACACAGTAAGTCCTTGATGCTTGTTGACTGTTTGCAAAATCTATGATGTTGCATCTAATGCTTTCCTCCCTCTGTGCTTTGGTTCTCACTCTCCATGCATTCATCCTGATAGCATTCAAATTCTACCTGTCTTTCAAAGCTTATATGCAATGCTTCAGTATCTCTCAAGCTTTCCCTCATCCTCTCAGGCTTGGGAGAGGTGAGGGCAGATCGGGTAGAGAGAGATCCCGTACACAGTTACTGTCTTGCTTAGCAGCAGTGGTCAAGTAGCACACCAGTCAGGGTAGGTGGCTTCTCTGTTTGGACAGACCCTAGAGGAGCATTGCAGTTTATACAACTGTATGGACATCAAGAGAGTAGCTCAGTGATTAGAGTATATTAATCACATTTGTTTTTATATCTCATTTCTGAATCTGCCATTTTCTAAGTTCCTTTTAAGTTGTTTGGAGAAGGAAGAGGGAGAGGACACTCAATGATAAGCCCCTAGAAAGAGCCATAATCCCCACAATAATTCCTTTCTCATATTAAGTACTCAATAAATATTTGTTGCATGAGATATATGAGAGAAAATATCACCCCAAACCCAGCTCTAGATTTTAATGAATACTTAACGCATGCTCATGATGCCACAGGATGGGCAATGAGGAACTCAGTAGAAATGGGGGTGGGCGTGCATGTGAAGGGACAGATGAAGGTACACAACAGAAAGCGGTTAGGGTGGGCATGAGCGGCTAGCCGCTTTTCTTTGAGAATGGGGTGATCTTTTACTTGTCTCTATCCAGGACTGTTGTGATTCTCAATCAAAGATTAACATGCACTTAATAAGTGCCAGACATTATACTCAGTAGGTAGGTGATGCAGTGGATAGAACCCTGGGCCTGGAGTCACAAAGATCTGAGTTCAAATCTGGCCTTGGATTTGTGTAAGCCTGGGGCGAGTCCCTAAACCTTTGATTACCTCAGTTTCCTCAGTTGTAAAATAGAGATAATAAAACACCTACCTCCCTTGTAAGGATCAAATGAGATAATATTTGGAAAGTGTTTCGCATAGTTTCTGGAACATAGTAGGCATTTAATAAATGACTATTCTTTTCCTTCTCTTTCCTTCCCCTTTTTCTACCTGCCATTCCAGTCATTAGGCTAGGGAAGACCCATATTTTTGTGAAGTATCCACTTTTGTTCTTAATAATTGGTTTTGGAAAGTGGTAGGAATGGGAATGTTCTCTTTACACCAGGGTTCCTTGATGTTTCTCAAAGTAATTTGCAATTCAATTTTATCTTCATTTTGTATGAAATTTTGCAGCTATTTGGAAGATGGGGAGAAGAGCTAAATTGCACCCTACTGGTTTTACTTTGACTGCATCAATAAAGAGACTGTTGATCTGGTTCCCTAATTAGTTTCTATTTTCTAAAAAGGCCCTAGGAGGGAATTGAGAGAATGACAGTCAAACCCCTTTTCCTCAATAACTCTTCAATAGAAAGCACCCAACACAAGGTTTATCGAGTTAGGGTTGGGGCACTACTTTTCCTCATTTCATAAATATCATTCACAAAATATTTATTAAGGAATTATGCTGGAGATTATGGTTCCCTCTAGGAGCTTACTGTCAAGTATTCTCTCCCTCCTGCTTCTTCAAACAACCTAAAAGAACTCAGAAAATGACAGATTCAGAAAGGGGATAGAAAACCAAATTTGAATAATACATTCTGATCTCTGCTCTACTGTATTTGTAGCTATACAGTGAAGGGGGGATCTGAGGATCCAGGTCAGAGGCTTATTCTTCTATACTCCTTCTTATATCAGATTTTAGTGTACAGGCCTGGCTTACTAGTTCTATACTTTCTTTTCCTGGTTTTCTCCATCCATATTCCCCGATTCTTCTCCTCATCATTCGAAGTTTCCGCAATCAAATTTCTCTCCTTGCCATAGATCCACTCACTCCTGTCCAACCAATGAATTATTCTTTCTATTCCACGTTGATTCATGAACTCCCTACACTCAACAGAAATACTTGCTCTCCATCTATTTTTTTTTCTTTCCCCTTCCACACCAAGACCATTTTCAAACTTCCAAAATAAATAATCCCAGAACTGAGGACATACCCTCGTGTCCTTAAATAGGTTCAGGGAATCTCAAGCAGCTGCATGCCCCTATAAGCCTGCAGAAATAGAAGTTCCTCCTTTTGTGAATGGCCTCATAAATTGAAACTCAGAGGAGAGAGATATCACTTCCAGCTACAGTACTGAGAGAAGTTACATGGGGCGGGGTTGGCATTTGAATGGGTGTTTCAAAGGATTGATAAGATTTTTGATGGGTAGAAATGGGGTTAAGATGGCATTTCAAGTTGGGGGAATGGACTGGATAGAGGCACAGAGGTGCTAAAAACACAAAGGGTGTTTCAGGGATAGTGAAAAGGCTATTTTAACTGAAGCAGAGCATTTATGTAGGGATTAAGTGGGAGATTATGGTAGAAAGATATGGGGTTGTGGCGCACAGTTTAAGAAGCACTGGATAAGTTATTGGATGGTAGGCAAAGAGTCCCATTGACAATCCAGGAGGTAGCTAGGTGACACAGTGGGTATGGTGCTGGACTTAGAGTCAGGAAGACCTGAACTGGAATCCTATCTCAGACACTTACTAGCTGTGTGATCCTGGGCAAGTCACTTAACCTCTCTGTGCCTCAGTTTGTCCATCTGGAAAATGAGCATATTTCACAGGATTGTTGCGAGGATCAAGTGAGATAATATATACAAAGTACTTTGCAACCTTAAAGCACCATATAAATGCCAGCTTTTATTATGTGAATTTTCCTGTCTCATCTATCATCTTTTGGCCATTGTTGAATGACCAACAGTTACCACAGATGGATTTTTGATTCTGCTTGAATAAAATGGCCAGGTTGGAAAGGAGACTGAGGATCATTCTACAGAAGGATTGGTTGAAGGAAGTGTGGATGCTTAACCTAGAAAAGAACAGATTTAGAGGGGCAAGATAGCAATCTTCAAGTGTCTGAAAATATGGAAGAATAAGAGACGTGTCCTGCTTGGAGTCAGACTGAAAAATTAAGAGCAATATGTGAAAGCTCGACAGAAGCAATTTAGACTCAATTTAAGAAAAACCTACCTAATTCTTTCTGGCACAGGGGGGAAATAGGGACATGAAATTTCATCAGTTTATATAACTTCCCTGTGTGAAAACTTCCACAAGATGCAGACCAGCAAGGTGTTGGTAATGGACAGACCTGAGAGAGCTGCCTGGGGCAGAGATGGACACTGTCTTGCCCACAATCATACAACCATATGGGTCAGAGGAAGGACCTGACCTTGGGTTTTCCTGACTCCAAAGCTGACCCTCCATCCACTACACCACACACCCTCTCTCCTAATAATCAGGACCATCATTCATGTGGGAGCAAATTCCCCATCACTGAAGATCTTTAAGTAGAGATCAAATGAATATTTGTCAGCAGCCTTGTGCAGGGCATTCCTGTTTGGGGAGGCACTAAGCTAGGATCCCTTCGACCTCTGAGTTTCTGTGATTTTGTGATACAGTCACCTTGCATGATCATTTCTCTGGGAAGCTGATATTTTCAATTGAAAGCCCATCTTCACATGCCTTTTTCAAGCTTCAGCAAAATGCAAGAATGCTTGGTTAACTTGGAGATATTGTCTCTGCCATTGTTAGCCAGGAAAGTTGAATGAATAGGCGTGTGATCAGCATTTTATTATTTCTGTCTCCACCATCCCTTAACATATCTTCCATCAGAAGCGTGTCTGTACTTCATAAATAATGTTTTGCACAGATGCTTATCCTGGATTAATACTTCTCTCAAACCCTTCACATACTGGAAACTGCCTTTTTTTCTGCTTAATATTCTAATCCATGTGAGACTGTCCTCACAAAATTCTATTTACAATGTTCCTCTGAAAATCCTTAATTTACTAGATTCTTAAAAATTAATGATTCTTAACTATTTTGGGGGAAGGCGCCATGGATCCCTTCTCAGAAAAATGTTTTTAAATACTTGAAGGAAATTCTAAATTTCAGCCAGAGGTCAGTGGAAATAAAGATGTATTTTTAATAGAATGATCTTCAATGTCCTTCCCAACCTGGCCACTTCACTCAAACGGAATCGTAAATCCATCCGTGGATTCAGAGTGCCTGGAATCTGTTTACTATGGTAGGTACAGAGGGGAGGAGAATCTGTGGACCTCAAATTAAGAACTCCTGCTCCAAATGTACATGATTGGTATAAGTGGTTACAATATGAAAATAATATTTGGTTATTAACTCTTCACTCTCTTCAAAGCACTTTCACATACATTGTCTCATTTGATCTTACCACTGGGATGTTATTGTGTCCTTTTTATAGATTAGGAAACTGAGGCAGGGAGAAGCTATATGAGGCAGGATTTATGGATTCAAAAATTATACCCTCACATAAACTCCTTCAATAACTCAAGTGTCCGAAGTTTCATTTGTATAGATCCCAACTTCATTGATGGAGATTATAATCTCGTCTATACCTTCCTAGGTGGTTTCATGAGCTGCAGGGGTGCAAAAACCACCCGTTACTGGTAGCTACCCCTATGATAATGAGAATATTCAAATTTAGTTCAACTGACCCTCAGACTCACCCTCTCCCAACCCCTCCACAGTTCACGGGGCTGGGCTCAAACCCTTGGCATCTAAGCTGACTCCTTCCTCTCCCTTTTATAATGGTTGGTAAATCCTATCACTTCTCTCTCCAAAATAGCTTTTGCTCTCAGCTCCACCCCTCTATTGTTCCTACAAATGACAAGTAGTCATTTGGTCTCTACTTAAAGATCTCCAGTGACGGGGAATTTGTTCCCCCATGAATGATGGTCTTGATTATTAGGAGAGGGGTTGTATGGTATAGTGGATGGAGGGTTTTGGAGTCAGGAAAACCCGAGGGCAAGTCTTTCCTCTGAGGCATATGGGTGTGATCATGGACACATCTCAGTACATTTCCTACAAACAACTTTGTTCAGTCCTTCTTGATCAGACTCTTGTAAGAGCCTTTCAGTTGGTCACAGCATCACCATTTCATTGCCTCAGAGTTGAAAGTGACCTTAGTGAAGATTCCCCTCATTTTATAGATGAGGAAACAGGCCCAGAGAGATGAGGTTGCCCAAAGCTATGCAGCTAAGAAGAAGAGGAATTGGGATTGGAACCATTTTTTCCTAATTCCTGACTCATTGTTCATGCTAGTTTATGTGAAAGTACTTCGAAGAGGATAAAGTGTTAATTACAAAAACTTGTTCATACATTATTATCAAGTTTGCCAATAATGAATATTTAGAGCAGGAGTTCTTGACTTAGGGTCCATGGATTCTCCTCTCATGTCTGCCCCTACCATCATGAGCAGATTTCTGGGACTCTGAACTTGGACAGGAGAAAAAAAATACGTCCTTATTTCCATTGACTGCCGGCTGAAATTTAGCATTTCCTTCACTATATCCTCCACATTACTGTCTAAGTATTCATACTATCATATCTCTCTAATCATGCCCCTCCTCTTCCTTAACTACACCCCCAAGCCTTTAGTGTTTATTGCAAATGATAAACTCAACTTTTCCCTCCCCTCCCTTCCCCTCCCCTCCCCTCCCCTCTCCTCTTCTCTCCTCTCCTAACCTCTTTAAAAAGTTATCCACAGTTGTTGCCATCCATTTCCTTCCCAACTACTTTCTCCTCGGTCTTTTGTAAACTGGTTTTTGTCTCACTCATTGCATGGAATTACTCTCCCAGAGATCATCAGCTCTTCCCAGGATTCTTTCCTTGCCCTCTTCTTTTCACTCTCTGCTTCATCCAAGTCAGTGATAACTAACCCTGGCAAGTTCATTCACTGTCTTGACTACAACTATCCCTGCAATTCAGGTGATTCCCTTATCTCTACTTCTAGTCCTGGCCCCCATCCTAAGATGTGTATGTCTAATGGCTGATAGGATGTCTTTCCCTCAAAGTACCTACCAGTACTTCAAATTCCACATAAAATAAAAATAATAGTCATAACAATGATATTTATGTGGCACTTCAAGGTTTGCAAAAATGTTTAACATGTGTTTTCTGATACAATAACCTTGGGAAGTAGGTGCTATTATTATCCTCATTTTACAGATGAAGAAACTGAGGCTGAGAGGTTAAATGTCTAGCTCAGGGTCACCTAGCTAAGTAACATCTGAACAGGATTCAAACTCAGTCTATCTACTTCAAGGATAACAGCCAATCCAATGTGCCTCAATATATACTACAAACCAAACTGGTTATCTTTCCTCAGAACCTGTGATTCCTTCTGATCTTTATGATTTCCTCTTGGTGGCATGAGCATTCATCTAGCCTCTCATGTTTAAGACTGGTGTTTTCTTTGACTTTCTTTCCCCCTCACTTCTTGTAGGCAATGTTAATCAAATCCTGTCATTTTCATCACTGTATCTCCCTTTTTTCTATTTCTGTTGCCACCAACCTAACAAAGGTCCTCCTCTTCCTTTTTTTTTTCCTTAAGGCAATCTGGTTAAGTGACTTGCTGGAGTCATACAGCTAGTAAGTGTCAAGTGTCTGAGGCTGGGTTTGAACTCAGGTCCTCCTGACTCTGGGCAGGTTCTCTAGCCGTTAAGCCACCTAGCTATTCCTGTAAATGTCCTTCTTACTCCTCCTCCTGGACACCTAGAAGCCACCTGACTTCTTCCCATCTTTACTCTTCCCTGTTACAATCTAGTCTCAAGATGATGGCATTCTTGTTGATAGATCTGGTCATCCTACTCCTTTGCTCAAAACCTTTCAACTATTAACAAATTAATTGTTTATTAAATAAATACAAACACTTTTTCCTGGAAAATGGCACTTCTAAAGCACTCCATAATATGTCACCATCCTACTTTGTGTATTTATGCTTCAGCCAAACTGGACCACTTGCTAGTCCTCCTACATTTCCCACCCTTATGTTTTACTCATTGCATTCTGAATGTCAGGACTGCCCTTCCCCTAGCTTGCCTATCAAATTCTTACCTTTCTTTTGGAATTCAACTTAATTCTACTCATCTTCAGGATGTCAGAGTTTTTCTTCTTTGTGCTTTCCTTTTCCCCACCTGCATTCTGAATCTTTGTTATTCTGTATTATAGTTATTTGGTATGTTTGCGTGTGTGTGTGTGTGTGTGTGTGTGTGTGTGTGTGTGTGTGTAAATGTGACAATGCCATAGCCAACTCATAGACAAGTAACATGTTTTAGCCAAAAGATGTTTCTACTTCTGTGCCTATTCCAGAGCTCTGTACACAAAGGGTCTTTGATGAAGGTTTATTGATTGAAATTGAATTCCTCCCTCCAGCTAAGTGAATAGACATGTCTGCAAATAGAGTGAGGCCAGCCCCAGTGAAGTGAAGACCTTAGGCAAGCATCTGTTGGGATGGAGAAGCAACAGATGATTTCACAGCTTCTCTTCTCATCCCCCAGAGGAACAATGTTAGAAACAGAGAAAGACTTCCTGCACAGATACAGTTTGGATTAGAGATCCCCTGATGCCACTTCCAATTCTGTGATTCCATGAAATGTGAAGCTCCATTTCATCTGAGTGATCCCAGGGCACTATCTCAACAGTATACCTCCTCCCCTTTCAGCATGGGGATGCTGCACTGCCTCCTTTCATCCTAAAAGACCTATGTTAGCTGTGTGACCCTGGGAAAATTACTTAACCACTCTGAACTTCATTTTCCTCTTTTTCAAAATGGAGATAATGATGGTATCTACCTCAGAGGGTTGCTATAAGGCTCAAACGAGATAACGTATGAAAGGTACCTGAAGGTACTATATAAATGTGGATTATTAATTTTGTTTGCCAGTGACTTCAATGTTATAAAAATTTCCAGTGAAGAAATCTACTCTACTAATGCCTCTTGGCAACTGTTATGTGATTTGTAGTCTCAGATTGCTGCTGGGACGCTGATGGGTTCCATGACCTGCTCACAGTCACCAAGTCAGCGTGAGTCAGAGGCATCCTGACTCTAACACCAGCTCTCTATCTCCTATGTTTGCTGCCTGATATTCTCAACAATGTCCTCAAATACCTGAACCTATGAATGTTTTTTTCAGACTTGGAAAATAAAATGTTAAACACAGAAAGAAAAGCTCCCTGAAACATGATTCTTGCTACTTCTGCTGTGGTTTTTATTCTCAACCTCAATTCAGACTTATGACTAGGATTGTACTCCAAATATACTAGCTGTAAAGACAACATGGGGATAGTAAATACATCCTCCCAGGTTCTGTATTACTCAGTGGATTGTAAGTTATTGTTTCCAGGGAGCAAGTGGGTAATTTTCTCCAAGCATCTTTTTCATCTTACGAGTCCCCGCTCAAAAAGATCTTCAGTCGCCCATTGAATCGTCTTCGATTACTCTTCTTGGCTTCTAAAGCTTCCCCTAATCTGGGCTCTGTGCTGCTGACCCAGGCTTACTTCCCACTAGACCTGTCTTTTTCTTCAAGGTTATATGACAAATCCAGGTAACTGAGGTGTCTGAGCCGATTGACTTTTGACTAGACCATTCTTAGCCTCCTGTTGCCCTAACATGGCAAAGCAAGGTCAGTAGTAGTAGGCAGACAGGACCACTGAATGGTAGGGATAAAAGACCTTAGAGATCTGCTTCAACATTCTGTAGAGCAGAAAGCTAAGGTCCAGAGAGGGAAAGTCACTTGCCCACAGTTAAACAGCCAGAAAGTGGCAGAATGAGGATAACAAGTCAGGTTGTCTTACCCTGTAAGCTCTTTTCACAACACCATGCTGACTTAGTTGGAGCTGGGGGAGGTGATGTTTCTGTGCCAGGGTGACACTGGTAACTACGGACTTTGTTATCAGCTTCATATCATACTGCTGTGGTTGGGAGGGAAATCTGTCTATTGACATATGGTATAATTATATACCAAGCAGTACAAATTCCACCCATACATCTACTATCCACTGAAATCCAGGCTCTGGGAACAGAAGGAATGGAGGTCATTCCCATCAAAAATTCAAACCACTAGTCAGTCTCCATTCTACTGGAGACACTAACACCATAATTTAATAACTGAATAATTGAAGATACTGGCTTTCCTTGAGCATTTAAAAATTCTGCATGTAAATTATTTTGCAAATAATGCTTAAATTTAGCCATCAGCATCGCTAGGGCCAACAGACCCTGAAATAGAACAGCTCAAATGAGATCAATCCAAGGGTAAATTGTAATTTAAAATAGAGGTAGAGTACTTTGGTGGAAAAAAGACTGGGCTTGGAGGTGGGGGACCTATGGCTGAATTTTGGCTACGAGACATAGGACAAGTCATATTTAACATCCCTGAAGTCTCATTTTCCTCTGCTTAATAAGTTTTAGTGGCTTCCTATAGGATAAAATTACTCTAGGATAAAATACAAACTTCTGTTTTTAGCATTTAACATTTTTCACAGCATGGTTCTGCCTTACCTTAACGGACCGACCTCACGATACTTTCCTCCTGTCCTCGATGACTAATAGTCAAACTGGCCTCCTGGGTGTTCCTTAGATGGAATATTCCATCTCCTACCTCCCTGACTTTGCACAGGCTGTCCCTTCCCTCCTCCCTGTCATCTCCTAGAATCCATTACTTACTTCAAATGCCACTTTCTAGAAAAATCCTTTCCTAAGTTGTTAGTGTTCTTTCCATCCAATCACTTTGTATTTTTTTTTTTACCAGATTCTGCATTTACTTTTCTGTATGCATGTTTTCCCAGGTAGAAAGTAAGCTTCTTGAGGGCAGGGACGGTTTTGTTTTAGTCCTTATTTCCTGCACCTGGAGAGGTGCCTAACACTTGTTCAGTCATTTCAGTTGTGTCTGACTCTTTGTGACCCCATTTGGGGTTTTCTTGGCTAAGATTTTGGAGTGGTTTGCCATTTCCTTCTCTAGCTCATTTTATAGATGAGGAACTGAGGCAGATGGGGTTAAGTGTCTGGCCTAGGGTCACTCACCTAGTAAGTATCCGAGGCAGGATTTGAACTCAGGTCTTCCTGACTCCAGGCCCAGTGCTCTGTCTACTGCATCACCCAGCTGCCCCCAATACTTTTAAATGCTTAGTTGAAACTGAATTGAAATATATCTGTAAAGTGGGAATAAGAAAATTGGTACCAGTTACCCTGTAGGACTATCATGCATCACTTACCTGACATTTGTCATCATTGTGAGCTGCTATGAAATTATAACCCAACTTATTACAAGAACCCGAAGTGGAGATGGGGAAGATGCCAACTTGTGTTTTGGCCATCCACAAATTGTCATATTGATTTTGGACAAACAGGCCCACGCCATACAGACTGTCCCCCTTATTTGCCTAGGAAAAATAATATAAACACAGAGAATTAGGAAGGTTTACACCTTTAGCAGGACCTGGGTTCAAGTCCTACCCCTCCCTCAGTTATATACTCCCTCAGACATCTCTCTACGACTATAAGTTATAGATAAGGTGCCAATTTGTTTCAGTGGAGGGATTTACACCTGGAGAGTTCCTCATCCTGATAGCATCAGTCAGTCAATGAGTGTTCATTAAATGTTTTCTTTATGATCCCCAGTTGAAGAAACTGAGGCAGAAGTTGGATGACCTCATCAGGGTGACACAGCAAGTAAATTTCTGAGACTGAACTTCAACTCAGCTCTTTATGACTCTGGGCATAGTACTTTATCTCCTGTGCCAAAATAGTCCCAGTTCTCAAGGAGGGTGATTATATAAATAATTATATAGAGGTTTTATATCTATATCTATATAACAGTGATTATATGAGGTAATATATTATATATATGATTATATATTATATATATAATTATACACATAATTTTATAACTACACATAGTACATAATATTATATATTATTATAAGATATTATATAGAAGGTAATCTCAGACAGGAAGGCACTAGCAGTTGAGGCATACAAGTCTGTATTCCTCCCTCCCAAACCAAAACAATGTATTCCCCATTCCCCGTACTACATCTAGTACTATCTATCCCTGCTCAGACTCATCATGGAGCCTCATTTGGTGAGCAGAGGGCATGGCACTATGTGTAGGGGGGGCATTTGAATCTCATAAAAAGTTTCTCCAGTGAATGACCATTTGGCGGGCGTATTCATGCTTTGGGTAAGGTTGGGCAAAATAACTTCTTAAAGACTCTGCCAATTCTCAGATTCTAAGAACAGTTTACTGGGAAAGAGTAAGCTCAAATAAAATACCATACTTGGCGAGTCAGCAGTTGTGGAAGTCAGGACTGCAATGAGACAGTGTGAGGGCATTAGGTGCCACTGGAGGTGGGGCAAGGGCGGGGGTGAATTTTAAAGGTGAGAAGCCAAAGTCAAACTGCTTATCTTAAAATGTTCATGGCATCTGCATGGTTCATGTGTTCCCCTTGTAGCATATTCATTCTCTTATTTTATAGGAAATATGTCCTTCAGAAGAACCAACCCCAATCTCACAAAAGGATTTTTATTCTCATTTGTAAATTATAGGGGCAAGCTGAGGCTTTTCCTTCAATATAACTGATTTTCATCCCTGTAGTTTCACAATTGAGTATCACAACAACACTTCATGGAATATGATAGACTGGGGAGTAAACACTCCAGCACCTTTGGATGAATAATTGTGTTCTGAGCAAAAGGCAGAGATTAACACAGGGGAAAACAAAGCGAAGGAACTTGGAAGAAGGAGCAGGAGAAGCTGAAAGGAGATATCTCTAGATCTCTCCCCAAGTCGAAAAACAGGTTGAACTATATTTGAGGAGACTTCCAAAGTGATTTGAACCAAACGGTCAGGCAGTGATCTCAAAGTAAAGCTCTGATCGGAGGGAATTGCTCAGAGACTTGGAGGAACTGTACCACAAAAGCTGCCTCAGTTGGGTTAGGGCAGAGGCCAGAAGAGGGGCAGAATCAAGAATGCTGGCCTGGGAACTAGGAGACCTGGATTTTAGGCCCAGCCCGGTGACCTTGGGCAAATCACTTTCCTTTTCTGGACTTTGCTCTCCTCAGCAAAATAAAGATGCTCTGACAGCTTTGATTGTGTTGTTTCTACCATGTTTTAGGTAGGAAATTGACGATCTGGCTATCATTGGGAGAAGAGTGGTCAAGGTAGTGAAGAATCTCGTGTTCTTGGCATGTAAAGACTGATCAAAGGACATGTAGCCTTTTAGCTTAGAGAAGAAAAGGCTTAGTGGGGAACATTATGGTTCAGTACTATCAGTACATTATGGTACAGGATTTAGACTTAGAGGTATTGGATTGAAATGATGCTGCTGCTAGTTGCTACTTACATGAATTTAAGGAAATGATTAAGCTTTTTCACCTCAGTTTCCTCCGCTGTAAACTGAGGGGTCAGACTTGATGGCCTCCTAGTTCCTTCCTGTTTTAAATCTTTTAAGAATTTAAATAGCTACCCAGTGACAGAGATTAAATTGATTATACTTGGCCCTAGAGGGCAGAAGTAGAAAAATGAGGGAAAGTTGCAGAGAGATAAATTTAGGCTCCATGTGATAGAAAACTTACCAATTCCATATATTAAAAAGTGTAATGGGTTGCTTTAGGTGGTAGTGAGTTCCCCACTCACCAGAGGTCTTCAAGCAAAGCCTGACCAGTCATTAATTGGGTATGTCATAGAAGAGATTCCTGGTCAGGTAGGACTTGATGACCTCTCAGGTCCTTTCTAACACTGAGAGGCTGGGAGGGTCAGGAGGAGACTATCTCTTAGGTCCCTTTCCAGGTCCACCGTGCCATGATTGAATGAGAGATGCTGCCTGAATTGGTATCCTCTCTTGGAGCTTGAAAGTCTGCATGGTTCCAAGATCCCCTTGAGCCCTAAGGATGGGCATGCTGCAAGCTCAGCACTGAAAAAGGTGTCATCAGAATGATCTTGCACATGATTGCCCTGCCTCCCTCTACAGCTGTGCCAGCTCATGTTCTCCACATGGCTTCACTGAGCCCACAGATGGGCCAAATGGGCTGGAGATGATGCATATTCAGGTGCACAAAGAATTACTCACAGTTTCTGCATCATTGCCAGCTTCCTTTTGCCCTGTTAGCAATTTCCCGAGCCCTCCTCTCCACCTGCCCTTCTCCGCTGGCTCCTTTCACTCGGCCTTATACTGAGGACGCCTCTTAGTGACATACATCTACATGGGTTGTGTTGCCTCCTCTGTGGGGGGGGG
>CM053625.1:48877975-48925479 GCA_028646595.1 Phalanger gymnotis | reverse complement strand
GGAGCTCCTCCTCCCCTTTGCCCCTTTTCTAATACTATCCCAATTGGTCATCATCATTGTTCAGTGGGGGTGGGGGAGGGTCACAGGTTGACCAGGAAAAATAATCCATGTTTCCTGAGCAATTTTTCAAGCTAAAGGTCTTTATAGAGAGGGCTTTTTATAACGAACAGACTAGACAGGAAGGGAATAGAATATTAGGTATAGCTGAGCTGTCAAGTGAAGTTTTCTTGTTCCACTTCCACCCCCTCCCGCCATCTTAACTCTTTGTTGCCTGTGTTTAGATGTAGTAAGTGTGCTCTTTGAGGAAAGTTCTTTGCAATGACTTAGAAAGCCTGAGGGAGCTTATTAACCGCTAGACCTGAATGTATTTTTATCCCAATGGACAAACATTTACTCAATATATACTGTGCAAAGCATGGCAGTATTCCTTTCTCTTCCGTGCATATGACTGAAAATGGATGTTCTAAGATCAGGAGTGAATCCTTTGAATTCATTCAAAGGGCTGCACTTGAGGACCTACACGGCCATATGTGGCCTGGTGGCCGTAGATTTCCCACCCTTGCTCTAGATAATAATCTATCAGCAATTTATGAAGCATGGTGGTATGGTGGTGTCATGGTGAAATCACTATAGCAGGAGTTTGGAGACTTGTGTTCTAGTCTAAATTACACACACACACACGTATATATATATATATATATATATGTATACATATATACATATATATATACATAGTATAAGATTAGATGATAAATAATAAAGCCATTTAAGCTTTCCATACCCTAATCTCCTATCTACACAAAGAAACTTAGGAACATAGAATGTTAGACTTGAAAATGACTTTAGAGATCATTTAGTCCAACCCTTGATTTTCCCAGAGAAGAAAACCGACTCTCAGAGAAAGTAAGTATTTTGTCCAAATTCACACAGATATTCCAGGTCTTCAAGCTCCAAGTCTAGTGTTCTTTCCATTATACTATACTGTCTTTGTCCTTATCCTCCCCAATCAGTCCAGCAGGGTAATTATTGGAGTGGGGGGAGGAATAAGCTGATAAAAGTGGAAGTACTCTGAAGAGTATGAAATTGTTAGGTAGAAGCAACTCTGAAAATTATAATATTATTAATTATTATTTTAGCTATTTTTATTAATTAATTAGTTAATTAATATTAATTATTTTTTTAGCTATTATTATTAAATAGCTAACATTTACATGGCCCTTACCATATGCCAGGCGCTGTGCTGAACCCTTTATAATTGTAATCTTATTTGATCTTCACAACAACCCTAGGAGGTAGGAGTTATTACTATCCCCATTTTAAGGATAAGGAAACTGAGGCAAACAAAGTAATATTGAGTTACTTGCCCAGTGTCAAACAGCTAGTAAGGCCAGATTTGAACTACGGTCATCCTAACTGTAGGCCTGACATTCTGTCCGTTGCGCCAACTAGCAAAAAGTAGTTTGTTCACTTGTGAGAGGTAATAGAAAGAGAACTGTGCTTTTGCATGTAGCTATCAACAAACCTTTGAAACATGTTTGATGTTCTATTGGCAAGGAGGAATAATTAATGGACTCCTCTTCCTGGTCGTTACTTTCTCATTCCGTCCAGTCTTTGCTCAACTTCCTTAGAATGGTAGAATTTCAAAGCCAGCAATTCCTGAGAGATTATCTGCTCCAGCTCCATTGTATTATACAGATGAGGAAAATGAGGCCCAGAAATGGCTCAAGATGACACAAGGGCCAACGCTCCACCTAGGTCCCCTGCTTCCTAGTCTAGTGTTCTTAGATGGGATCTCATTTCCCTAAACTAGTCAATTCCCAGGCAGAATGCTACCCTGTATTCCTTTTCAACCCCTAAATGAGGCCAGGCATATTTACTGAGTGGAGGATTTGGGTCTAATAAAGCCAGAAACACTGGATAGTTGTGTGCAGCTCTTCCTTCTTGCTAGATTTATGGAGACCTCCCCCAGGACCATTTGTCTTCCCCCATTTTCCTTTCCTTTAGGGTGAGTTATTATGAAAGTGATGTGAGCACTGTGCAAACAGTTCATGAATGCAACCACTTCCAAGAGAGCTGTTTGTATGGTCAAGAGAGTGTTCAGTTATGTGGCAGGAGGTAACAGACCAGATGTGTTGCCTGCAAAATAAATAGACAGCCATTCAAAAACTGCACCCACATTGGAAATAGGGTTGGCTCAGGGTTTAGGCTCTGGAAAATGAGATATTGCCTGGGCTGCCATGTGTGGAAAGGACACCAGAAAATGGTATAGGTTAAAGAAAAGATGTCTTCAAGGTACACTCATTGGCTTTATCTCCTACAACAGCCTTAGAGGAATGGGGTCTGTTAACCAGCTGGTGGAGACTAGAACTCTAGAGATAGCTCAGTGAGGTAAGAACAGGCCTGTCTGGAGGACTGTGGTCTGATGACGTGCCCTCCTCTAAGTAAGCCCATCACTCTCTCTGATCACAGTCTATTTGGTAGAGTTTGGTAGAGTTCCAAGGACTCAGGCCGCTGCTGTGCTGGTCAGGTTTAGGATTGCAGGAAATATACACAAAGCCTTGAATTAAGTTGATCTAATCACAGCATTTATTGGATAATGTATAAATCTTGAACAATTCAGTCACCCTGAGATAGTGCGATCAATCAAGCATTTATTAAGCATCTACTGTGTACCAGGCACTGCACTTGGCCCTGAGAATACAAAGTCAGAAAGAAAACAGTCCTTGCTTTTAAGGAACTTACATTCTAAAACAACATGGATGGATATACACATCTACATATATGCATACATGTGTATAATGCATATATGTAGATGTGTATGTCCATCCATGTTGTTTTACATCCATAAATTGATATAAAACACATGGAAAGCAGAAGTAAGACATAGCTAGCACAAGGCTAGAAGGACTTTTTTCCCCAGGATGTCCACTTCCTCCCAAAGGGGCATACCTCTTTGGCAGTGGAGCTTTGTCCCAAAGAAAAAAACTATCCACCTGAGCATTCATTCCCTTACCTTGCTTTGGAGTCCTCCAGTGACCCACGTAACCACTACCACCTCCAGATCAGGTTCATATAATAGTGGGTTGTCTTCATCCTTAAGCACCGAAGGGTCAAGGAACTAACCATTACCTCCATTGTTGTAACTGGAACGAGTTGTGCCTGTGGTTTGTCTTCTGACCCTGACCTCTGCTCCCCAGCCTCAGTTTCTTGATTATAGGCTCATTTCTCCTACTGCCATTTAGAAGTTCCCATTTTGTCTGTAATCCCTGCTACCAGGAAGGCTGAGGCTGGTGGATTGCTTGAGCTCAGGAGTTCTGAGCTGCAGGGGGCTAAGCTGCAGGTGTCCCCACTAAGTTCTGTATTACTATGTTTGGGGGAGGTCAGAGGGAGAAAGGAAGTGGAGAGCACAGGGCTGCCTAGGAAGGAGCAAACTGGCTCAGATCAGAAATGGAGTAGGTCAAAGGTCCTGTGCTGATCAGAATGGAATTGGGCAGGTGAATACCTCTTCGCTTCCAGCTCAAGCAAGACAGGGAAACACAGCCTTTAATGGGTAGGAGGGGGAAGCAGGAAGATGTCCTCATCCTGTTTCTCCATTCAAGTGTTCATCTAATAAATGATAGGTAAATGACTCTTCAGCTTCATCTTGGTTAAGGTTACTGCAGAATCACAGAGTCAGCAGGACTTCAGAAGCCATCTAGTCCAAACTGTACCTGAACAAGAATCCTTTATCCAGATTCCTGTCTTTGCTTGAATATCTTCAGTACAAGAGAAAGGAACCCTCTCTGTCCTAGGAGCCAAGGTGATGCAGTGGAGAGAGCACTGGACCTGGAATCAAGAAAATCCAACCCCAAATAGCTACTCTGTGTGACTTTAAGAAGCCACTTAACTTTTGTCTACCTCAGTTTCCTCTACTGTAAAATGGGGATCATAATAGCATCTACATCTCAGGTTGTTCTAAGGGTCGAGTGAGACAATATCTGTAAAGTGTACAGAGTGCCTGGCACATAGTATGTATTTAATAAATGTTTGTTCCCTTCCTGGGATAGCCCATTCCCACAGCCCTTTTCAGATACCTCTAATTGTTGGATTTTTCCTTACGTCAAGCATAAATATGCCTCTCTGCAAATTTCACCTTCTAGGACAAATAGAACAAGTCTAGTCTCCATTCCACAGGTTAGCCTTCTAGATGTTCGAAGGCAGCTATCATCCTGGCTCTGCCACACACTAGCTGGGTGACCCTGGGCCAGTCACTTCACTTTATTTAGTCTCAGTTTCCACATCCATAACATAAGGCAATGGGGTATGACGGAAAGAACACTAGATTTGGGGTCGAAAGAGTTCAAATCCTAGCTCTCTAGTACTTATTAGGAACATGACCTCTTCTTTCCACCATGACACGTCATCTATCTCATATCTCCCATCCAATCAAACAGTCAAGGCTTATTCATTACAATTCTCATCTCTGGCACTTTATTTATACCATCCACTCCCAATCATAAACACTAACAATAACCCACAGGCAAGTCTATAATCACTCCCTAATGGGTCTTTTACCTCTACTCTCTCTCTGTTCAATACATCCTTTATACCATTACCAGACACCTTACAAAAACACTTCAAATCACTAACATGTAATAGCAAGCACAGTGACATGGTGCTGAATTTACCTGAGTCTGGATCCTGCCCCAGATGCTTAGTTTGTATCTCAGGGCCAGTCGGCCTCTTTTCCTCACTTATATAACTAGGATAATGATACCACCCACCTCACATGGTTGTTGTTAGTCAGTCAATAAGCAGTCATCAGTCACTGTACCAGGCACTAGGGATACAAGGAAAGGTAAAAAGTAGTCCTTGTGCTCAGTCTAATGGAGGAGACAACAAGAAAGCAACTTTGTACAAACAAGCTATATGTAGAATAAACTGTAACTAAAAGAGAAAGGGAAGGTTTTCTGCAGAAGATGGGATTTTAGCTAGGACTTAAAGGAAGTGAGGAGACAGAGATGAGGAGGGAAAGGACTCTGCATGGGGGACAGTCAATGAAAATGCCTGGAGTCTGGACATAGAGTGTCTTACACAAAGGAGAATAAAGAGGTCAGTATTACTGGATCTCAGAATGGGTGCAAGGGAGTAAATTGTAAAGTCCTGAGAGGGCAAGGGGAAGGGGGCAGAGGATAAGAGCAGGTTATTGAGGGCTTTGAATACCAAAGGATTTTCTATTTCATTGTAGAGATAATAGGGAGTCACTGGAGTTGGTTGAGCAGGGGGTGACATGACCAGACCCGTACTTTAGGAAGATCCCTTTGACAGCTGAGTGGAGCAAGAAGACACATGAGAAAGACCAAACAGCAGACTATTGCAACAATCCAAGAGTACTACGGGCATGCACTAGAGTGGTGGCAGTGAAAGGACCATATGTGAAAACTGCTACAAAGGTAAAATCCACAGAACTTAGCAAAAATGGACAATGTGGGGGTGAGAGAGTGTAAGGAGTGGGGGATGACACCCCAGGTCACCAGCCTGAAGGACTTAGTGGATGGTGGAACCCCTGATAGAAATAGGGACATTTGGAAGAGGGTAGTGTTTGAAGGGAGAAGATGTTGAGCTCAGTTTCGGACTTGTTGAATTTAAGATGTCTACAAAATATCCAGTCTGATATGTCTAGTAGGCAGTTGAAAACCAGGTAGGAGAGAGGTTAGGCTCAGTAAGGATGTCTAAGAGGTGATGATTGAAGCCATGGCAGCCAATGAGACTACCCAGTGAAAATAGTTTAGAGAGAGATGAAGAGGGACCAGGACGAGGCTTTGGGGGAAACCCACAGTTAGCAGGTGTGACCTGAGTGAAGATCTACCAAAGGAGGCAGAGGAGGACCAGCCAGACAGAAGGGATAACTAAGAGAGAGCAGTGTCATGAAAACCTAAAGAGAAGAGAGTATCACAGGAGAGGGTGATTAACAATGTCAAAGACTAAGTTCGTGAACGTTACCTGGATGAAGATCCAGTAGAGGAGGCTAAGGAGTGGTCAGATAAGTAGAAGGACAAAGCAATGTCCCCAAAACATAAACATAAGAAAACATTAAGGAAAAGAAAGTTATCAATAGTGTCAATGGCTACAGAAAGATCTAGAAGGATGAAGATTGAGAAGAGACTGTTAAGAGAATTTGGAACTCAAAGTTCTAAAAACAAATGTTACAAAATTGTTTTCTACATGCAACTGGGAAATAATATATACATGCAATGGGGTATAGAAATAGATCTTGCCCTACAAGAAAGTAAAGGGAAAGGGGACAAGCGGTGGGGCGGGGATAGAAGGGAGGGCAGACTGGAGAAACAGGCAATCAGAATATATGCCATCTTGGGGTGGAGGAAGGGTAGAAATGGGTACAAAGTTTGTAACTCAAAATCTTATGGAAATCAATGTTGAAAACTAAAAATATTAGATAAAGAAAGTATTGAAAAGAGACTGTTAGATTTGACAATTAAGAGACAACGGCAACAGTTTAAGAGACAAAGAGAGCAGTTTGAATGATGAGGACAGAAGCCAGAGCACAGAATTAAGAAGAGAATGAGGGAAAGGATTCGTTATGAGGATCAAATGAGATTTTGTATATAAAACACTTTGTAAACCTTAGAGCTCTATCTAAAAGTTCAATATTATTATTATTCAACATGTAGGACAGTGTGTTAGATACTAGGGATACTCTGTTGGCTATGACACAGGCTCTGCTCTCAATAGGCTTACAATCTCATGAAGAGTAAGGTTTTCAAATCAGTAATTTGTACATAGGAGAGCGAGATTGTTGCAAAGGAAAGATCCAGGCAAAGCGTTGTGAAATGAAATAATAATAATAATATTTTCACAAAATGCTTTGCAAGTATCTTATTTTATTCTCACAAAAACCCCAGGAGACAGGCGTTATTATCATCTTCATTTTACAGATGAGGAAACTGAGGCAGACAGAAGTTAAGTGGCTTGCCCAAGATCACACAGCTAGTAAAATACTAGTAGATGCCAAAAAAGATACTAACTAGGTACTCTGAATCCAGGTCCAGTACTCTATCCATGGATTTGATCATATTACTTCACTGTACGAAGGCTCTCTGAAGGCTCTTTGATTAAATCACAGAACTTGAGTGTTGGAAGGGACCTCAACATTCATCTAATCCAACCTATACGCAAAAGGAATTCTGATGATGGCATATTAAATAAGTGGTCATATGGTCTCTGATTAAAGACCTCCAAGGAGAGGAAATCCACCACCCCATTGAGGCCATCCCTTCCCCTTTGGGACAGTTCTAACTATTAAGTACCTTTTCCTAACATTAAGCCTACATTTGCTTCTTCAATCTCTATCCATCTTTCCTGGTTCTGACAGACCAGATATGGTTCTTCATCCATATAATAGCCCTTCCATTATTTGAAGATGGTTATCATGTTTCCCCTCTCCCATTCTTCTCGTATCCAGGCTCAGCACTCCCAGTTCTTTCCATTTATCTTCAGATGACATGGACTCTGGGCCCTTCACATCCTAATTGCCTTCTTCTGAATGCTCTCCAGCTTATCAGCGTCCTTAAACTGTTTGCCAGAATGGAACACAGTGCTTCAGATTAAATATTACAAGGACAAAGTACAGTAGTATTATAATTATCACCACCTTAATGCAAGAAGCAATTCCTCACTAAATGGAGCCCCAGATCACATTAAATATTTTGACCACCACAACATACTGCCAACTCATATTAAGATTTCAATCCACTAAATCCTCAGAATGTTTTCAGACAAAATTCTCTCTAATACATGAAGTTCATTTTTTGAATTTGAATTTAAGACTTCCCATTTATCCCTACTAGATTTCATCTTATTAGATTCAGCCCAGTGATCTAGTCTGTCAAGACCTCTTTGCGTGCTGATGATGTCATCCAGAATGTCACCTATCCTTCCCAGCTTTTAGTCATTGGCAGATCTGATGAGCCTACCATCTGTATAAGGTATTGATTAAAATGTTAAACAGCAGAGAGGAGCAAGCATTTATTCCTGTAGAGATCCACTGGAAACCTGACAAGTCATTATTAAACCATTAACATCACTACTTTTTAGTCTAGCCTTTCAACCAGTTCTGAATCCATCTGATTGTACTGAATGGGCAAGGAGGACACTTTTATCAGGAGTTGAGGGAAAGGTAGATTGGAAAAATAGATCCCTGGGTCAGGTTGCTGTGCTCCACCATCCTAAATATAAAAGGTAGTATCTGAAGTTGGTGGCAGGGAAGCTAGGCGGTACAGTGCATGGGGTACCAAGCTTGGAATCAGGAAGACTCATCTTCCTAAGTTCAAATCCAGCCTCAGACACTAGCTGTGCAATACTGGGCGAATCACTTAACTCTGTTTGCCTCAGTTCCTCATCTCTAAAATGAGCTGAATAAGGAAATAGCAAACTACCCCAATCTCTATGCCAAGAAAACCCCCAAATGGGATCACAGAATCAGACAAAACTGAAATGACTGAACAATAAATATGAGGTGGGTTTTGTGTGAGGAAAGGGCAGTGGCTTGGTGGTTGAGGCTTAAGAGTGAGTTCTAGCTTGGAAGTAGGGCAAATGAAAGGAGAAAGGAAAGAAGACGAAAAGCAAACGTATTTGGTTCATGGTGAAAGTAAGTGTCCTCTTCACATCATTACCACCAACAACAACCCAACTTGAATTATTTCTCCAGTGGTGGAATGGGATTTGTATCATACATATTTGTCTTCTAGGTTCTCTTTTTAGCCAGTAACACCCTTCAGAGAAATTAGGAGGCAGGAACGAGTGAAGACAGCCTCATAATAAGTACTGAAACTCTAAAATAGAATAGCCCTTCTCTGTTGTTGAACTACTTGGTTGAAAGCAGAGATTCTTACCTCATGCATCTTCAAATATTTGAAGGGTTGTCATATGAAAGAGGGATTTGATTTGGCTCTGCTAGGCTTTGCAAGGCAAAACTAGGAGGAACACAGGAAGAAGTTACAGAAAAGCAGCTTATTACTTGACATAAAGGAAAACGTCCCAACAAAGCCATCTAGAAACGGAATGAGCTGCTTCAGTATGTAATTCTATCCCCTCACTTGAGCTCATCACACTGGGCAGAGGTGCTGGGTGATCACTTGTTTAGGAGGTAGACAAGATTCTTGTCCCAATATAGGTTGACAGTACGAATGATAACATCATCAATTCTGTAACTGTATACGCGTGAGATAGTAAACACAGGAAGAGGCCAGTACATATAGCGTGGGCTTATGATGTTTATCTAGAGAAAAGAGCAACAGATTAGGAAACTGGAGATCTGAATGCCAGGTCTGGCTTCCTTCACTGCACAACATTGGACAAATAACTTAATTTCCCTGGGAGCTCAGTTTCCTCATTTGTAAAACTAGAACAGTAATATAAACTGGTTTATGGTCTGTATTTGTTTTCCAGAAATTGACCCAGCTAAGGTTGGAGAGGTTCAGGACCAGGTTGAACCCAGAGTAATGAATTTTGAGTCATAACAATTCTAAAAGACCAAGAACTAAAATTTTGGTAGAATTACAATTACAATAGAATTGCATTTGGCAAGAAACATACTTGTGCCAACCAAATTATAGAAACCGAAGGATACCTACTCAATCTACTTACTCTTGTTACCATCTTCACCACCGTCAACACTACAGGGTCCACGTCATATTTTGAGGAGTTGCTGCTGAAATTAGAATAAAGGTGCTAGGAAAGGGTGATGCAAATTGAAAAATAAAAGACAGCTTGACTTTTCTCTGAAAATCAGACAGCCTATGCTGTTGTCTTTAGTTTAGGACAGAACCTGGACCCGTTTCATTGGTATATGGATCTCCAAGATGAAGAAAATTCCACTACCAATGGAGGGTTATGGTCTTGGAAAGATGCCCACAACACTGGGAAGTTAAGGGACTTACCCTAGGCAAGACAGTCTGTGTGAGAGGTCAGACTTGAATCCATGTCTTCCTGAAGCCATCTTTCTATCCTTGATACCACACTGCTCTTTGTCCCTTATATACAAAGATAATACAGCTGACAGTTTCCATTCCATCCTACCCACCATTTATCATCACTCACAGTTAGAAACAGACTTGGAATTATTTCTCTGGTGTCATCTTTAGATTTACACTATCCACATTCTCTCCCTAGGTCCCCCATTAGCCAATAGCACCCATAGGGGAGAAAGCTGACCTCAATTAGGTATCATAGGATCACAGAGCTAGAAAGGGCCTCTAGTTTAGTCATTTTCAGTCGTGTCTGATTCTTCATGACCCCTTTGGGGGTTTTCTTGGCAAAGATACTGGAGAGGTTTGTCATTTCCTTTTCCAGCTCATTTTACATGTGAGGAAACTGAGGAAAACTGGATTAAGTGATTTGCCCAGGGTCACACAGCTACTAAGTGTCTGAGGCCAGATTTGAACTCAGGTCTTCCTGACACCAGGCCCAGCACTCTATTCACTTGTTGTAGTGGAAAGAGCCTGGGGCTTTGGAGTCACATAGTTTCACATCAGTTTCCAGCTCTGGTGCTCGTAGAGTTTGACCGGACAAGATATTACTTTTTTTACCTCTTTTCCCACCTCACTTAAAAATAGGGATAAAAATATTAGCCCTACATACCTCACAGGACTGTTGTGGAAAAAAAATGTGTCAGCTATAAAGTGCTATATAAAGATGAACCGTTAGTAAGAGCTGGCTCCTTCCCTTTGTATACTTCCCACACGCCCCACTGATGAACCTCTCCCAAAAACATTTGCGAAGGGGACAAAACTGTAGTTCTTTGGCCTTCGTCCAGTGAAAATCTCAAAAAGAGAGGGAGTGTAGATGGTGGATCGAGTGCATTTCTTGTGGATGATAATAACAGCACTTCCCTCACAAGGTTGTTGTGGAGACCAAATGAGATAATAATTGTAAAGCATTTAGCGTAGTGACTAGAATGTCACTGGCACTATATAAATGCCTAGTTCCATCCTCTTCCTCTTCTTTCCCCTTCCCCCATATTAAGGCATAAATAAAAAAGGTTCCAAAGCACTTTATTCAAAACCACCAGTCAGGCAGTCAGTATTTATTAAGCTCTCACCATATTCCAAGCACTGGGCTAAGCACTAGGCATACAAAGAAAGACAAAATCCAGTCTGTGCTCTGGAGGAGCTCAGTCTAAAGAGGGAGACAACGTGGAAACAGATATGTCCAAAGAAGCTATATGTGAGATCGATTGGATACAATCAGTGGAGGGAAGGCACTAGCATGAAGGGAGATCAGGAAAGGTTTCTTGTAACTGAAATTTTAGTTGGCAGTTGAAGGAAGTTAGGAGGCAGAGATGAGGAAGAGTACTGTGGGAAGGAGGAACAGCCAGTGAAAATGCCTGGGTCTGGAGATGGAGTGTTTTCTCTGCATGAAACATCAGGGAGAAAAAAATCTATAAATAAATTTTTAAAAATTAAAAAAAGAAACAGCAGGGAGATGAGTGTCACTGGGTCAGAGAGGACACTCAGGGGAGTAAGGTGTAAGAAGACTGGGGCCAGGGGAAGGAAGTTATGAAGGGCTCTGAATGCCATTTGATCCTGAAAGTGACAGGGAGCCACTTTAATTTATTGAGCGTAGGGGTGGGGTGGAATGTGGTCAGATCTGCACTTTAGGAAGATTAATTTGACAGCTGAGTGGAAGATGGATAGGAATAGAGAAAGACTTGTGGCAGGGAGATCAGGCAACAGATGATTGCAATAGGGCTGGCAAGAGGTGATGAGAGTCTCAGTCAAGGTGGTAGCAGTGGCAGAGAAGCCTATGACTAAAAAATGAACAAACAAACAAAACACCCAACTATAGCTGACCTGAACCCCTCTTTCAGTTCAATTCAATTAAGCACAGAGTGAGTTCCTGTGCTAGATGCTTGTAAGAGAGAGAAAGACATGGTCCCTAACCTTAGGGAGATTATAATCTATTAGGAGAGTAAACCTTGCCCATAAATATAATGCAAAGGATTATGTGAGAGTGTTTAATAGTAGTCTAAATTACATTTGTTGTTCAGTCATTTTTCAGTTTTATCTGACTCTTCATGACCCCATTTGGTGTTTTATTGACAAAGAAGCTGTGGTGGTTGCCATTTCCTTCTCTAGCTCATTTCATAGATGAGGAAACTGAGGCAAACAGGGTTAAATGACTTGCCTAGGCTCACACAGCTTGTAAGTATCTGAGGCTGGATTTGCATTCAGGAAGATGAGTCTTCCTGACTCCAGACCCAGCACTCTATATACTTTGCCACCTAGCTTACTAGGTGTTCAGAGGAATCTTAGTTGACAGTTCAAGGAAGTTGAGAATTCAAAGGAGTGAAGAGACGCTCAAAGGAGTTAAAAGGTCAGCCTGACTAGTGCATGTCAGGTAAAGTGAGGGGTACTAAATAGCTAGGATAGGACCTTGATAGTTGGGCTGTCCATGGCTCAGCTAGGTCCAGCTGGAGAAACCCTCCTTCTATGAGTTTCTGATCGAAGTTGAGAATGAAGAACAAGCCAGCTGTCAGTATGAGCTCCAAGGCACCAAACACCCAGCTTCTTTTTACCTCTTCTTTTAGCTGAAGTCAATGAATCTAATTGGTCCCTAATTAGCATGAAAAGAATCTCTGTTTCTATCTGTTGAGTTCCTTGTCAAGGTGACAGTGCACCCCTAAGTTGGATCTTCATCCCTGACACACACTCTGGCTTGCTGTGCATAGCTGAAGAGGAAGAAGGAAAAGGTCAAGGAGCCAATTACATTGAAATGGAATATGGTCCTTGGAGGCCCCTTGTTGGGATGAAGATAATTTGATATTCCTATAGATGACAGATGCTTCTTTATTTGGGGGAGATCTAAGGGGTGAGGGGTTATTTGTAACTAGGATTTGGTCCACTTGCTACAGCAAATCCTATCCTACCCGCTTTTCCCCATATACTTTGATATTCCAGTTTCTGATAGATAACCTGAGTCTGGCTTAAATGTTTTAAGTGTCCAGGAGAGTGACAAGGCCTAAGCAAATAAAAGGGCAACGGTAATGCCAAAGTAGTCAGGAGAGGTGATTCAAAGGAAGTGGTGCTTGAGGTAGAGCTTTAAGGTTAGGAAAGATCTGGACAGGCGGAAGAGAGAGGGAAAGGCACTAAAAGGCTGAGAAATTGGATTTGTCACTGCCCAGTAAATTGTTAAAAAGTGAATTGTCAACCCTAGTTCAAACGCTCATCTCTTACCTAAACTGTTGTAATAGCCTTCTAACTTATCTTCCTGTTTACTGATGCATGTAATCTTCCTGATACACAACTCTGACCATGCAACTCTCTGCTCAGAAACCTTCAATGGCTCCCCATTGAAATAAAGTATAAATTCCCAAATCTAACATTCAAGGCTCAACCCAACCTGGTTCAATCTTATCTGTCCAGCCTTATCTCATACCATTATTGTATTTCACGAACTCTCTGTTCCAGCCAACCTGGATGACCATCTATATTTTTTCTTGTTTTGCCCTCCCTTGTCTTTGTCTTCATCCATAGTGTCTGCCGCATCTGGAATAGCCTCTCTCTAGTCCATCTCCACCTGTTGAATTCCTTTCTTTCTTCCTCCAAGGTACAGCTAAGAGACCATTTCTTCTATGAAGCCTTCCTTTTCTGTATCCCCCAGGTAACCTCTTCCATCCCTATAGTTTTTGTAGCATTGTATTGAAAAGTAATATATCCTATCAGTTAATTTCAGGTAACATAATCAATAAAAAAGCATGATGAAGTTTCTAATGTACAAACAGGATGGTCTACACTCAGTAATCTCTTTATAAGGTTTGAATCTCTTTCATTGGGCCAAGAAATACATTAGGATGAGTGACTAAGAAGATTAGTCATGTACGTTGACCTTTCATATTCAATGATACTCAGTCCATCAGTGAGCTCAGCCCAGGGGTTGAAGTTCTGGAGGTGAGCATTAGAATTCAAGCCAAGTCCCTAAGAAATTACCACCTTTGGGGTAAAGGGAGAGTTTATCCCTCTCTCCTCCTCCTCTCTTCCATTTATTACATCATCAGAAAGGAAGGCCCAATAGGAGATAACGCACCCAAGCCAAAGCAAAGAGACACCAAAGTCACGTGCGGACAAACATAGACACGGATGAGGAATTATGGTCACCTGAGGGAAGAGTGAGTTTCAAGGCACAGAACCCTTGAACCAGAAAATAATCCTGGTGTGAACTCAAGAAATGGTTTTTGGTAACCAAGAGTTGTGAATCGACCTTCTGATCACACATGTTTTCTATACATATACAACACTACTACCATGCACTAAGTTTAAGCTGACCCTTCCACTGGATTCTGTGTATGTTTGTGGAAGAGAGTGCCCCAAGGAGGGGAAATGTTTTGTGCTAACTGTTTTTGCTTAATACTACCTTAGTATAGACATTCTTTCTAAAAGCTAATTGAGGCTACTGGCTGATAATCAGTGAGAATCAAAATGGGGGGAGTTCCTGAGAAAAAGTACTTAATACCCTAACCCAGGGGTGGGGAACCTGCAACCTCAAGGCCACATGTAGCCTTCTAAGTCCTTGGGTGCTGCCTTTTGACTGAGTCCAAGTTTTACAGAAAAAATCCTTTTGTTAAGGGGATTTGTTCTGTGAAGTTTAGATTCAGTCAAAAGGCCTCACTTGAGGACCTAAAGGGCCACATACGGCCTCAAGGCCGCAGGTTCCCCACCCCTGCCCTAACCCTTCAGGATTACTTCTAAAACCCTGAAAAGAGTAGTCAGCTACGTTCTGGGGACCCGGCAGGCCAGTTCAACTAAGAGTGGGGAAGTAGCCCCAAAGGGAATGCTATAGTACTTTATCTGGACTTGTCCAATGACCTTATGTTCCATGCGACATAGGCCTTTCCCACAAGCCCTTTGAAAGTAGGATCTATGTCATGTCTTTGTATTCCTAGCGCAGAGACACAGATAGATAGATAGATAGATAGATAGATAGATAGATAGATAGATAGATAGATAGATAGATAGAAACATACATACATACATACATACATACATACATACATACTATACATAGGTAGATAAATGATCTGCTAGTGCCTTCCTAGCAGTTACCTTATGCCTCCTTTGTATGTGTCTTATATATACGTATATGTGCATACGTTGTCTACCTTGGTGGAATATAAACTCTTTGAGAGAAGATATTGTTTCTTTTTTGTGTTTGTAATCCAAGTGCCTCACACATAAGAGGTATTTAGTAGCTGCTTGTCAATTGATTGATCCCTGCATCAAACTGAATTGAAAATGCGGTCATATTATATTTGGTGTAACATAATTCTCCCCTTCCTCATCCCCCGCCCAAAATAAATGTTCTTCTCCACATAAAATTTAAGCAGTTTGTAACCAGAATCATTCTATTTGCCTTGGATCTTTGTGTGTAGACTGTCTACCCACATTTGGTCCCTGAATCATAGAATTCTGGACCTCTGGACAGGAATTTAAGAGTCATCTGTTCAATCCCTATGTGAAAGATAAATCCTGTCTACGACATCCCTGCCAAGGGGTCATCTGACCTCTGCTTGAACTCCCTATGCACTGAGCCACGTCATACCATTTTCAGAAAGCATTTTAGTACTCTTTTGAAGTACTTTTTGCATTCAGAAAGGTTTTCTTTATATTGAATGGAACTTTTCCTCACTATAACTTTCCCCCAGTAACCTGACTTTCTTCCCCTGAAGCCACACTGTATAAATTGAATGCCTCTTTTATGTGTCAGCCCTTCATATATTTAAGACAATGATCCTATCTTCCCAAGTCTTTTTTTCAGATTGAAGCCCTGGAGTGTCTTTGTTTGGTGATTAGATGGTATGTTAACTTTAGTCTCTATTTATATTGTGTGAAGAGTTTAGCCTGTGTAGAAATTCAAGAGGCAGTTAAATTGAGAGAAAAATACAAATGTAACACGGGCCTAACCAATGGAAGACATGGGCAGCATGTTCCACCTGCTGCCAAACCATGTGGGGAGGCTTAATTCTGGAAGTGCCTGATGATGCAGAATGAGAGTCTTCACTTTAGAGTACATAGGAATGACTATTTCTACTAACTATGTGGTAAAGAAACTGATTTGGGATTGGTTGTGCCTCTGTCAATCTCTCTCTCTCTCTCTCTCTCTCTCTCTCTCTCTCTCTCTCTCTCTCTCTGTGTGTGTGTGTGTGTGTGTGTGTGTGTGTGTGTGTGTGTGTGTCCGTGTCTCCCTGTCTCTCTCTCTGTCTCTCTCTCTCCCCCTCCTTCCCTCCCTCTTTCCCCCCTCCTACCTCTCTCCTTCTCTCCCTCCCTCTCTTTTCCCCCTCTATCCCTCCTTCCTTTAAGTGAGAAGGCAAGGGTTGCTGTAAGCTTTCAGGTAGGGAGAGAAATAACTTGTAACAACAGCCTACTCTCCGCTCTCTGTTCAACACAAAACCATAAGCACATAGTCCTACTGTTGCTTCAGTCCCCATTGTATCTATTCCTTCTCGCTTTAGGTGGAGTATTAGAGATGAAACAGCTCACGCTACAAAATTTGTGAGCTCCAAAAGGTTAGACTAGTGAGAATTCCAGTAAGGGATCTCCATGCCAGATTTTGCAGATAACTGAGCCCATTGAGCAGCTAGGTGGTGCAGTGGAGAAAGGGCCACTTTAGTGGAGTCAGAAGAACCTGAATTCCAATTCAGTCTCAGATACTTACTAGGTATGTGCCCTAAGCAAGTCACTTGACCCTGTTTGCCTCAGTTTTCTCATCTATCAAATGAGCTGGAGAAGGAATTGGCAAATTGCTCCAGTATCCTTGCAAAGAAAACCCCAAATGGGGCCACAAAGAGTTGGACATGACTGAAAAATGACCAGACAACAACAAAGAGCCCAGTGAGGAGTTAAGACTTGAGCCAGCACAGCCATGGATGAAAGAAAGTCAAGAGGGAGTGACAGCACCTCATCCATCAGATCCATAGGCTGTGCCACATTCGGAAGTGAATCTGTTGAGTCACCGATATTTTGTAGCAACTGATTTAAGGTTGAACCCACTCTCTCCAGGGACTGAAATAGTATAGAGGAGAAGGTACCCCCGGATGTTAGAGAGAAATTACTTGTGACTTGTTAGAGAGAAATTACTTGTGACTTGTTAGAGAGAAATTACTTGTGACTTCCGCCCTTGTTATAGTGTCTCAGTAAATATTTTGAATCAATCAATAACATAAGGGCAACATTAACTATAACCAGCCTTTGATATTGGGGAGAACACACCTGAATGGAGGCTCAAGTTAATAGCATTAAAGAAGAACTTCGTAATCTCTAAGAGATAATCCTAGAATCCTGAGGGGATATGTAGCTGTGCTCCTGCATGTCTCTTGTGTGTACATAGCTTTTTCATGTTTTCTCCCCAATTAGACTGTGAGCTCCTTGAGAATGGGGGTTGTCTTTTACCTTTCTTTGCCTAGTACATTTTGTATTGTTCAGACTTTTTTCACTTGCGTCTAACTGTTCATGATGCCATTTAGGGTTTTCTTGGCAAAGATACTGAAATGATTTGCCTTTTGCTTCTTCAGATCATTTTATAGATGGGTAACTGAAGCAAACTGGATTAAGTGACTTGCCCAAGGTCACACAACTAGTTGAGTGTCTGACACCAGATGTGAAATCAGGAACATGAGTCTTTCTGACTCTGGACCCAGCACTCTATCCACCTTGCCACCTAGCATATAAAATACTTATTGACCGACTTCTGGGGGACCTAATTCATCAGTCCCAGTGCGAGCTTCACTGTGATAAGCCATTCAGAACTCCAAATTCTGTATGATCATCCTCATGTCAATTTCTCAAATTGTAATGTACCACAATCACAATGATGCCTAGAAGAGGCAAGAAATAACATGTGCTAACCCAGTGTGAGTTTAAACTGGATAGATAAGTGGGAGGAGTTAGTTTTACTTCTCCAGGACTCACCTTCCCTTTCTGTAAAGGGAATTCATGCCAACCTCACTGTAAGGATATTAACTACTCAGAAAATACTTAACAGCATATAAAAGGCCAACCATCTGTGGCCATATACCCCTGAGAGATCTTGCCATCTGGCTACAGATACCCAGAAAGAAACTGTTTGCCCTGAAGGCAACCACTGCATTCTTAAGTTCCTGGAAGGAGTTTTAAAAAGCATTCTCTCAAGGGGAAAGAGAACGTCATTGTTACCCTTTGTTATTATTGCAGCTCAATACATAAAGTCTTAACACAGCCGTCCTAATAAACTGGTTTTTATTTGTTTGTTTTTCTGACAGCTTTGGAATTATTTTCAAGCTACAATCTCTATTTCCCTTGAACACATGATCACAGAAAATCCACCAGCATCCTGCCCCATTACAGAATTTGAAAGTTTGAGGGACCTTCTGCAGTATCTAATCCAACACAAAAGTGAAGAGAATCCCCACCAAACTCAAGCATTGTGTCGAGAGCACTTGATTTCAAGTCAGAGGTGCACAGTTTGAATCCTAGCTCTGAAGTTTACTCTTTGTGTGACCTTAGGCAAGTCACCTATCCAGTCACATTTCACCTTCCTAGTCCCAGTTCCTTCCTATTTAAAAGTATGAGATTGTACTAAAGGTCTCTATGATACCTTCTATTTCTAAATCCTTATAAGTAGAGATAACTAAGAAAACTCCTGCAAAAAAGACAGATCAACGCCTTCTCTGCTCTTTAGACTCATAGCAAGTTGTTTAGGGCACTAAGAGGTAAAGTGACTGTCCAGGGCCATAGAACCAGTGTGTCAGAGGTAAAGCTTGAACCCAGGTTTCCCTGCTTACAAGATCAGCTCCCTATCTACTATATCAGTTGCACCTCTAAAGCCTTATAAAATACCGGTGTGGCATAGATTCATTAAGACCCAGGAAATCTTTCTCATCACTTAGCTTTTAGGCAACTCATAAGTTTTTGTTTAATTGACTTTAAAGGTAGGGCAGAGGAACAAAGACCAATGATAGACAAGACAGAGAACAAGAGAAAGATAGAGAGAGGGAGAGAGAAGGGGAAGGGGAAGGGAACAAGAAGGAAGAAGAAGAGAACAAGAAGAAGAAGGGAAGAAAAAGAAGAGAGAGGGAGGAGGAGGAGGAGGAGAAAGAGGAAGAAGAGGAGGAGGAGGATCAATAGGACTGATCGAAGTAGTTCTTTGGTTTATACAACCTGTTACCATTGAAAAAGGCATAGTGATGAATCAGTCAACCACCGTTGTCTCAGATTAGAATAATCTTGGCATCTGATGCCCCAGAGTCAAGCTGGTTGTTGGTAATTTGGGATTTCATATACTTATAGGTAATGCGTTTTCATAGGGAATTTTGAAAAGCTCAGGTGATTTCAGTCACCCCTCTCTATTGAATGGCAGAAATTGGATCCCTATCTGGGATAAGTAATGAAACCAGTGGGTGCTGCTTTTCATGTTCATATCTGATTGAATCTGATTGAGACTTCTGAGAGTGACCCTTTGATGACTAGCGTTCTCCCAGGGAATTGACAATCATTTGAACATTTTGGGAAGGGAGTGGTGTCATGGGGATTTGGTTGTATGATTTATAAAACTGAAAATTAAAGTTCTCTCTAGGGCACTTTAGTTTAATATTCTGTATGGGAAATTGGGATCCAAACAAATTAACACATGTACATAACAGGCCCCTCTCCCTGGCCACTTCCATCTCTCCCTTCTCCTCACTATTAAAGAAACAGCCAGGTTATAGATCAGCTGGTTAGTGGCCAATTTATTTCCAATTTTATTCATCCTTTTGGAGCTGAGCATATGGGGATTTGGAGATGTTTTATATCTCCAACTTAACGATTGTTATCACAACTACTTCAATTATACACACTATAAATATCAAATCTGGGCAACTTTCCTTTCATCTAGTATACTAAATTGGACAAACAAATAGCTGTTACAGGGGAGAGGGAGCCCGGATATTGCTGTTGACTTAAGATAGGTAGAATGTTCAATGATGGGAGGATGTGTAGCTGTTTAAGAAGTTCTATGGCTCTTATGCAGTGGGCACAAAGCACTATAGCGTCTTCCCTGGGGTGAGATTTAAGTGGAAAGTTGGACTTGCATTGATTCTGCTATGCTGTCTGTCTGCCTTCTCCCATTGGTGAGTTCCTCCATTTTGGAGAGGGCCTCAAGCCACCCAACCTTCATTCCCTTTCTAGATATGCTTCAGACTTTCTGGACCTTGCCACCTAACCCCTACATGAGTGCCTCCCCAGTTCCCTCCACACCTACCCATCCTTTCAACTTCCTTTTAGATGTTATCTTCCCCCATTCAAATGTAAGGTCCTAGAGGACAAGAATTGTCTGTTTGCTTAAATTTGTGTCCCCAGAGCCTAGCTCACTGCCTGCCTGGCACACATTAAGCATTTAATAAATGCCTGCATGTCAGTATGTGAGTGTCAAATCAGTATACGGTCATGTAGGCACACTTTTAAACGTAATGGCTATAAAATATTACCTCTCTGAGAATTAAGAAAGCAAAAGTTCAGTCAATTAACCATTCATTTTTCTATGGGACTATAGATTTAGAACTGGAAGGGAACTTAGAGGCTGTCTAGTCCAACCTTCCTTCCTTATTTTTCAGATGAGGAAAGTGAGGCTTAGAGAGGTTAAACAAATAGCCAGGATGACAAGTCCAAGGTAAAACATGGTGGAGTCAGACTCTGAACCCAGTTGCTAATGATTCAATGTTACTTTGGTAAGAGGTCTACAGGAAAGAGTCTCAGAGATCTGTGCTATTTAACCATGCCTTGGATAAAGTTTTATCCATGCCTTCAATAAAGGCCTTGATAGCATGCTTATCAGTTTGCAGATGACGCATCCTAAGAAGGGTATCTAATGGACTGGATGGCGTCAAAATCTAATCTGATCCAGACAGGATAGAGTATTGAGTTGAGTCTAATTAGATGGATTCATTAGGGATGAATATAAAAGTCTTATACTTTGGTTAAAAAAAATCAGCTTCGCAAGTTCAGGATGGGGGTGGAAGAGGCATGATTAGAGAGCAATTTGGGTGGGGGGAGGGAGAGGGGGGAACTAGGCATTTAAGAAATTCAGCATGAATCAGCTGTGTGATGTGGCAGCTAAAAGCTATAATCATCTAGGGTTCCCTTAAGAGGAAGAGACCTTCTAGATATAAGGAGGTGATAGTCCCTCCATATTTTGCCCTAGTCAGTCCACATGTGGAGTAGTGTGTTCACTTATGGCAACTACAGTTCAGGAAAGAAATTGATAAAATGGAGAGCATCCAGAGGAGTACAACCATAAGGGCCTTGAGGCCATGTCACATGAGGATCTCCTGAAGGAACTTGGGATTTAGCCTGAAGCTGAAAAACTCAGGGGTGGCAAGATAACTGCCAACTATTTCAAGGTTGTCACACAGAAAAAGGCATTCAATTCTATTTGTCAGAAGGGAGAACCAGGAGCGATGGGTGGAAATTGCAAGGAAGCAAATTTAAGTTATTAAGATAGGCTATCTCTGGAGGTAGAGGTTCCTCCCCCACCATGGGTCTTTAAGTAGAGGTTGGAGGAGCATTTGTCCAGTATGTTATAGTGAGGGGAAAAGTGGAGAACAAGTATGTTTTAAGTGACTACAAGGTACCAGGAACTGGGCCAAGTGTTTTACAAGTATTGCCTCATTTGACTCTCACAACAACCCTATGAGATAGGTGATATTACAATCCCCAGTGTACAGTTGAAGAAACTGAGACAGAGAGAGGGCAACTTTCCCAGGGTCACTCAGCTAGTAATAAAAATGATGATGATGATGGTGATGAAGATAGCTTGCATTTATATAGTGCCTACTATGTGCCAGGCACAGTCCTAAGCACTTTATAATTACCATCTCATTTGACCCTCACAACAACACTGTGAGGGAGGTGCTACTATGATTCCCATTTTACAGTTGAGGAAACTGAGGCAGACAGAGGTCATCTTGTAAACAGCTATCAATAATTATAACGAAGACAACAACAATAATGGTAGCATTGACATAGTGCCTACCATGTTCCAGGCACTTTATAAATATTACCTCATTTTTATCCTAACAACAACTCTGGGAGATGGAGGCTATTATTGCCCCCATTTTAGAGTTGTAAAAATTGAGGCAGACAAATGTGAAGTGACTTGCCCAAGGTCACACAGCTGGTGAGTGCTGGATTTTAACCCAGGTCCTCCTGACTCAAGCACTGTTCTTCACCACCTAACAGAATATTCTTTAGGGCATGGGTTGTATCAGGTAGCTGCTGGTGTCCCTTCCCGTGCTCATATCCTGTGAAATTCTGTGAAATCCCTATTCCAAATATAGCATGTTTCCTGGGTACTATGCTTCTTTTGTCTACATGAGGCCAAACAGTTGATTTGATTGGATCAGATCAGATCACTTTTTCTGCTGTTGGGTAGTTATGTAAAAGACATACCTGAAGCCCACATAGGGAAAGTCTCAGATGTCTAAAAGCGGAGGTATAAACATTCACAGGATTCCTATCTTCACCAAGTGGGAAAACCTGGAGCCAAATATCAGCATTTGCATTTGCAATCCTGATAATCCTGAATAAATCACTGCCTGTTGTGGAAATAGCTATTAGCTTGGAAGATTCTAATCAACCTTGAGTACCATTAGTGAAAGAGTCCTGGACTGTGAGCCAGGAGACCTGAATTCTAGTGCCAGTTCTGGTATAAATTGCAAGTGTTACCTCAGCCAAATTCTGGAACGTCTCTGGGCTTCAAGTTCCTCATTTATAAAAGGAGGGGACAGGGCTGGATTATCTGTGTGGTCCCTTCTACCTGGTTCTGTGATTCTGTTCCTACCTCTGTCTGGGTGACCTTGCACAAGATAATTAACCTTTATGACTCTCTGTTTCCTCATTCAGAAAATGAAGGAGGTTGGCCAGATATAGGGGTTCTGCACCTTTTTTGTGTGACATAGTCCCCTTTGGCAACTGGTGAAGCCTATGAACTCACTCTCAGAATAATCTTAAATACCTAAGATATATAAGATTACAATGGAAACAAATCATATTGAAATAATAATCTAAATATTTAAAACAAAACCAAGTTCAAGGACCTCAGACTCAGAAGCCCTTGAATAGATGGTCTCTAGAGTTACTTTGTCACATAAATCTTCTGGTCTCTTTCTCCCTCACCAGCCATCTTGGTAAAGGTCCTCTGTTAGAGATTTCTTCTGAACTGAATGCAGGATGATGGCAGCTGCACACACATAAAAACATTTTAAAACCCTCGAAGTCAATCCATTTGAAGGGGTGATAAAAAGCAACAAATCCATACCACGCCACAGATAGCCCCCAAAAGTGATCAGACAAAGTAAAGCCTAATTGGTTGTCCCAGCTAGCAACTGTCCAGCTTTAAGGTAGTCAGAAATTAAAAACCACAATACAATGACAAAAAAGAGCGTCCACCTCCACAAGATCACCAACATTGAATAGTGTAAAGTGTGTCAGAGAGCACAACAGGGTATATACACTACCTATCACTGATTCAGGAGATTTTGATCTTACCATAAGAAAGTTAGAATAGACAAGTACAAAATGAACCACATAAATTTAATCTTTTCAAAAACTAACCAAAGGTTAATTTAATAAGTAAATGTATAAGTAAATTCCATGCTCTATCATCTTTATATTCCTCATTCTGCTTATCACTCTGAAAGGAAAATCTCCACTATTCATCTCTTACATGGGAAAGCTAACAGATGCCCTGGCCACCTAAGGGTTTTTGGTTTAGTTTTGTTTATTTGGGGCGGGGGGAATGAGAAAAAAGAAATGAAGCACTTCATAAAGTTTCATTATATTAATATCTTAACTAATGTCTGATATTTCCTGATACATTTTAAAATTCTAGGATCATAAGTTTGAAAGTACAGAGGACTTTTTAAGAACTAAAAATATGTGCTATAGAGGGAACGGCAATAAAACTTTGAACCTTGAGTTATAAAGAGAATTGTATTTGTTTAAATTAAGTCTGCCTGGAAGAAGGGAAGTGGTTAGTCTGGAATCATTGAGTATAAATGTGATGAAACAATTAAAGGGCCAGTAGCACAGAAATCATTGACAAGGCATCATGTCGCCTTTGTAAGGTGCTAACAGAAACCTAGCCGCTGTTACTCCCAAAAGATCACTTATATATATAAAGAGAAATATGAGAACCAAAATTATAAAATAGTAATAATAATAAATTATAATAACTACTAATTATATGCCACTTTAAAGTTTGCAAAGCATTTTACAAATATCTCATTTGATCTTTACAACAACCCTATGAGGTAGATACTATTATGATATCTATTTTACATATGAGTCAGACCTAGCTCAGTGTTTGGGAGGCAAGTGGGGGAGAGAAAAGGTATTAGACTAACAAATTAACAGTCTACACAGCTATGTTGCTGATCTCATTGAGGTATGCCTGTGAAACCTGGACAGTCTACCAGAGCCATGCCCAGAAACTGAATCACTTCCATTTGAGTCGTCTTAGGAAGATTCTGAAGATCACCTGGCAGGATAAGGTATCAGACACTGAAGTCCTTTCTAGAACTAAACTATCAAGCCTTAAACTCTGCTTCAGAGAGTGCAACTCCAATGGGCTGGCCACATTGTTCAAATGTAAAACGTAGGCTTGCCAAAAAGACTATTTTATGGAGAACTCACACAGGGCAAGTGCCCACATGGTGGTCAGAAGAAGCAATACAGGGACATTCTCAAGGTCTCTCTTAAGAACTTTGGAACTGACTGTGTGACATGGGAGATGCTGACAGGACCGCTCAGCCTGGCGTGACCTCATCAGAGAAGGTGCTGTACTCTATGAGCAAAGCAGAATTGAAATAACTCAAAAGAAACATGAGATGCCCAAATTTAGAGAATCTACCCCAAATGTTCACATGGACTATTTGTACCCGACCTGTGGTAGAGCATTCCAAGCTTATATTGGTCTGATCAGCCATAGTCAGACACACTGTAACATGACTCTAGCATAGTAATGTCATTTTGGTTCTCTTCAAGAACAAAAAACCACAACCGACCAACATATGAGTATGAGGAAACTGAGGCAAAAGAGGTTAAACAACTTGTACAAGGTCACAGAGCCATTAAGTATCTGAGGCTAGATTTGAAATCAAAGCTTCCTGAGTTTAGGTCCAGTGCTCTAATCGCTGTACCACTTAACATAGAATCATAGAATTTGAGAACTAGAAAGCATGAGGCATAAAGTTTTAGCCATGGCCTCAGTACTTTCCTAGTCTAACTAACACCCACTTATTTAAAGTGAGTAAAAGAAATAGAGAGTAGATAATTTCTCCTTATAAGCTACATGACTTCACCTTTCCAAAACCAATTTCCTAGTTTTGAAATGTAGGGCATGGGCTATATGATTTTTCTCCACAGACAGGAGCTAAACCAGATTGAGGCTAACCGAGGGTCCTCAAACCCATCATTGAGTAAGGAGAGTGTCTACCCCTAGCATGTGACAACTTCCTCCTATGCGATAGGCAGAAGAGAACAATGTGTTCCAATGGCCATGATGGAGGCTGAAGAAGGCACTGTGGAGCACTTAGAGCTTGGTCAGGCATCAAAGACACCAAGGTCATCCACTGCATCCTAGGCTATCACCAGTTTTCTTGGCTTCTGTCCTGCCACTGAACTTCAATGACTCTGGAAGAAACATCGAGGGTGAGGACTTTGTTCAACTCTGACTCACTTAAGTCCAATTCACCCACAAGTCAAGACATAACCCCGTGATGTCATCAGTCCTCACAACAAGGGGCCTTTAAGCTCTAACATTCTACAGTTTTGTAATTACCTTTTTTATTTCTAGTCCGGTATTCTTTGCAGCACAGCCTGAATGCTGAAATTCATTGCCAGGGTTTTTCCCATGTTTTTTGTCTGGCCTCTGCTTCAAGTCTACTCTCTATGTCTCTCCTGGGTATGTAGTCGGCATACAAGTCATCTGAAATAGGATCCTAGACTTAGACCTGGAAAGGACCCCAGGGGTAGGACATCTGGTCCAATTCCTTCATTTTACAGATAAGGAATCCAAGACTCGGAGATATTCAGTGACTTGATCAAGGTCATACAAACAGTAAGAGGCAGAGCTAGGATTTAACCCTGGATCCCTAGTCCAAATCCCATGGTGTGCATCTTCCAATCTCAGGTCTACCACTAAGAGTCCTTGAGCAATTATTTAACCTCTCACTGGCCCCAAGTTTCTCATTTGCAAAATAAAAGATGTTAGACAACATACTCCCTAAGGATTATCCCAACTCTACCATTCTACAAAGAACATTAATAATGAATGTAATGAGTCAATTACGCATATATAATGCATATGTAAAAAGTCAACCAGGTATAGATAGAGCGGAAAAACCACTAGATTTGGAGTCAAAAGTTCAAATTTAGACTCTGAAATTTGCTAGCAGCTTCATGATCTTGGTTAAGTGACTTTCACCTCTCCAAGCCCTAATTTCTTCATCTCTAAAATTGGAATAATACCACTTGCATTTATCTACCTCACAGGACTGTTGTGATCAAATGAGGAAAGATTTCACATGTGTTCTCACTGTAAAAATGTAAACAACTATCCCTAAAGTGATCCGTTTCTAGATTCATAATCCCAGGATCCCTCTTCCCCCAAATTTCTTGGAACACTAAGACTTCTCGTTGTCCTTTGTCACAATACACAGCTTGTGTGACCTTAGGTAAGTCACCGATGTTCCCTGGGCCTCTATTTCCTCATCTACAAAATGAAGGGAATAGAGTAGATCCAAGGGGTCAAACAGCTCCAACCAGACTGGAAAATACTTAATAAATAATATTTATAACAAATATAACAAAAAATATTGAACAAAATAAATAAAAATGCAATAAAACATAGATAATGTTAATATGTGGTTTCCTAAGTCAATCTGAAGCCCACACTGATTCTGTGTATGGCAAACTCTTTGAGTTTGAAGCCACTGAACTAAATGATCTCTGAGGTATCTTTCTTTTCTCAACTCGGGAACCTCCCTTGAGAAAAACTTATTTGTGTCTCTGTCTTACTGTGCCCTACCAAGGCATCTCACTCCACTTTTAAACAGCAACAATTGTTATTGAGGTTTCCTTTATGTCAAGCCTCAGTTTGCCTCAGCCACTCCCACTCACCGATTCCAGTCCTGCCCTCTAAGACCTCCCATACTAGAATGTGAACTGCTGGAAGGGAGAAGAAAGATGTCATTTTTTGCATCTGAGTTCCTCGGTGCCTAGCGCAGTGCCTCACATATAGCACAGGCTTAGTCAAGGCCTGTTCAACTGAATTGAAATAAAATATAAAGTTGAAGCCAGCAGATGTAAACGGCTGCCTCTTTATTGTATTCTGCCCTTCAAGGCTTTGAAAAACACTCTCTTTATCCTTCTGTTCAGGAAAGAGCTGCAGAGTTTCTTGCATGCAATGTATTTATTCATGCTTAATTAGAATCAACTTAATTATGTTGCTAGTAAACAAAAGCAGATTGTTAAAAAGAGAGAGAGAGAGAGAGAAAACGTTAAAAATACATTTCTCTCTAGAGGGGGTAAATAAAAGGAAGTTAAGCTGCATATTACCATCATGAATATAGTTTAACAAAAAAAGCATGGACTTGGAGTCAAAATATTTCCATTTAAAATCTGGCTCTGCTGCTTACTGTCTATGTGATCTTGAAGAAATCACTTCCTGGGGAAGGGAACCTGCATGCAGCCTCAAGGCTATGTGTGGCCTTCTAGGTCCTTGGGTACAGCCTTTTGACTGAGTCCAAGTTTTACAGAACATTCTGTGAAGTTTGGGTTCAGTCAAAGAGCCACACTTAAGGACCTAGAGGGCCACATGTGGCCTTGAAGCTGCAGGTTCCCCTCCCCTGAAACCTATCTCAGCTTCAGTTTTGTTCTAAGTGATATGAGAATAGTAATAGTACCTACCTACTAGGGGTGTTGTAAGGATCAGATAACATGTAAAAACACTTTGCAAGCACTTAAAGCACTCTATAAATGTTTGTTGTGGTAGTTATTTACTAGCCGTTTAACTGTGGTTTAATTAACTTGTCTGGCCCGTGTATCTGTAACATGAGATTAGCCCCAGTAGTCTCTATGCTCCTTTTCAGCTGAACTCCAACGAATGACAAGATTTCCTATGCGATCTTCTTTTGCAAGATTCTTTGCCTTTCATTAAACAGGCCACTGGGAAATCAGAGAGGCCATGTGGTAAAATGGGAAAAGGGCTACAACTGGAATCAGAAAACCAAAGATTTGAATCTTGGCTCTGAGATTGACTAGCTGCGGAACCATAAGCAAATCACCTAACTTTTCTGTGCTTCCTCTGTGTTTCCTCATTGATGACCCAGAGAGACTTGCACTTCCTACCTCCTAGGGTTGATTTATAGCTCATTTCAGGTAATGTAGTCGGGGAGCACTGTGTGACTCAAAAGTGAGGTGGACTGGTAGATTATTCAGAGGAGTGTGAAGGAAGACTTTTCCTCCGATTTTGACAGCAAAAGCAAGCCTAAGTGTGTGAGTACCAATAGAATGTTCGTTTATGGCAGGGAATGGCAAACCTGAGGGCTAAATTGAGTACTCTGCCTAGTCTGGAAAGTTAAAAATGGCTTTTACATTGTTAAGTACAATAAAACTTTACTTAGAAATGTAAAACCGTTGGTAGCTGGGGAGAGGGGAGAAAGGGAAGATTAAGAGCCAAAGCTGACCAAATCCATAGTATCTTTGGATAACGAATGGAATTACTTTTTACCAACCACTAAAGCATTTAGCAGGTGGCCTTCCTTCTTGGTGGAACATGTTGAATGAAAGAATCCCATTTCTGCTACTTACCATGTGACCTCTTGGCCTCAGTTACTTAATCTATAAAATGAAAGGATGGGGTTTTAAGGACATTTCCAGCTATATGTCCTATGATTCAGTGGTGGCCATTAAAAAATGTTTTAAGTGATTGGTGGGAGAGAGGAAGAGGAGGAGGAGGTAATTGCTCCAAGAAAAAAAAAAAAGCTTCCTTTTAATAGTCATTACCCAAGATGTTGCTCTGTACCTTGACTTCCCACCAAATTTCTATTCTGAAAATCGCTGGGGCAGGAACCTCTGATGGATTGTGGAACCCCTGAGAAGCCATTCTCAATCTCCTGACAGTATAACAGGGCTATTTTGTTCTTCCCAATCTTTATTTTCAAGCTTTATTTTTTTAAGTCCTAATCACCTTAAGATTGGTGTGATTTCAGATTAAAATCCAACTCAAATGCAGCTTCTGGCATGCCGTGAATGGATTTTAGAATCTCAGTTAGAAGGGCTCAGAGGCCATCAGAGGCCATCTGTATCTGAACAAGAATTTGCGGATCGATATTCTTAACAAATAGTCATACAGCCTCCAATGAAAGGGGAATCCGTATCCATAAAGGCAAGTGATTTTACATTTAAATAAAAGAAATCATTAGTGAGTTGTTTGTTTTTTCTTTATATCAAGGTTAAATTTGCCTCTCTGAAAAACCCATTTACTTTTTCTTGTTTGAGACCAATTGTGGCATAATAGAGAGTCCCAGACTTGGAGACAGAAAGACCTGTATTCAAATCCTGCTTCAAATCAAACTAACTGACCTCTCTGAGGCCCTGGTTCTTTAGCTGTAAAATAAGAGCATTGGACCTGGAGTCTTCCAGGATCCCTTCTAATGCTGAATCTATGGTCCTATAATTCCTCTTTTATATCACAGTCTTGCAAATATTTGACGGTTATCAGGTCTCCTATCAGGCTTCTCTTTCTTGTACTAAACATTCCTAAATCTTTCAATAATTCTTTATAATGCATGGTTTCTTATTCCTCCAGCGGTCTTATTGCCTGTCTCTGGACAAACTCCAGCTCATCAATTTCCTTCTTATTATCTGGCCTTCAGAATGAGGCAAAATTTTCCAGATGGGACATGGCCAGGGCAGAGTACAGCAGGATTCTCCTCTCCCTTATTCTGAACACAGTGACTCTCTTAATGTAACCTACTGATTTTATCTGGCTGTTTATTTGTTTGTTTTCTGATACCTTTATGTCATAGGGTTGATTCATATTGAGCTTGTGGTCCACTAAACCCCCCAGATCTTTTTTAGACAAACTATTGTCTTAGCAACATGTGTCCCATTGTATAACTATATATGTATGTGTATAACTATGAAGATTATTTTTTTCATCACTTTACAGTGATCCCAATTTGACCCCAGAGTCAAATCCTGAGTCTTCTACTTCCTACCTATGTGACCTTGAGTAAATTACAACTTCTTTGTACACGGCACTCTCATGTAATGTTGCTAACAACTCACATTTACATGGTGATTTTTTTACATAGATATTTCCGCACTATAATCCTATGAGGTAGAGAGGGTAAATATAATGATACTTCACTCTTCAGAAGGAGAAACTGAACCTCACACAAGTTAAGTAGTTTGGCCATTGGTTATACAGGTGGTAAGGGTCAGAGCCAAGCTTTAAACCCAGATTTTCTTAAATAAAGGAGTGATCCTGGTTGTTTGGATTTACTCTTTTCCATGATAGAATATACAGTCTTAGAACTCAAAGATCATACAGCTTATTCTCCCCATTTAATTAGCATAGGAAAAAAACATGAGAGGTGAGATAACTTTTAAGAAGTTCTACAGTCAATAAGTTTTCAGGCTGGGAAATGAACTCACAATTTCTAACTCCTGATTCAGTGTTCTTTTAACTACATTAGTTGTTGTTGAGTCATTTCTGTCATTTCCAACTCTTTGTGACCCCACTTGGAGTTTTCCTCACAAAAATACTGGAGTGGTTTGCCTTTTCCTTCTCCAGCTCATTTTACAGATGAGGAAACTGAGGCAAATGGGGTGAAGTGACTTGCCCAGGGTCACACAAATAGTAAGTGTCTGAGGCCAGATTTGAACTTAGACCCTCCTGACTCCAGTAGTAGCCTGTGATTCTTCACTGCATACTGAAGAATCATATTGTGATCTTCATTTGTCTCTATCAGACCCCATAAAAAAGGCACGCAAGTCATGGGGTTGGCTCCATGCTGGTTCTACTGCAAGCTGTATTTATGCAGAAGGACTAACCTGGCCAAAATGACTGCTCACCCCACACCTTAGGTCATGACTGCTACGCATTTGCAACTACTTCGAATACACCAAGTGGAAGCCAAGCAGGTGCTGTTAAATGTTTAATAAAAATGTACACATGCCACACTTTTAATTTTAATCTATATTACTAACAAACGTTAATAACATTAATAAATGTTAATGATGAAGATTAAATAACAAATGTTAATGCAGATTAAATTGCATTATTACTTCTTAAGTAATAAGATATCTCCATCACCTTCTTAAGTCTCGAAAATCCAAAAACTCAAGCCCTAATTTATAGTGTTCATGGATTTTTGAATTATAAATGTTCACACTGAAAACTTAACAATCAGCTCTCTTAAGCCAATAAGAGCTACTTCTAGGACATCCCCTGGAACCATACCTACCCTTTTTATTCAGTTTTTCAGCAAGCAAAGTAAACACTTACTATGAGTCAGACAGCCAGGATAGCATAAGGGACCAAGATCTAGCCACAGAGTCAAGAATCCCTAAGTTCAAGTCCCTAACATACTTTTTGTGTGACCCTAGGCAAGTCATGTAACCTCTTAGGGCCCCCAAGCAATTCTTCGAGATTATAATTTGCGGTCTCATCATAGGTTATTCTGGACACCAAAGGTCTTCAAATTATTTTCTTTGAGCACCCTATCAGTATTTTTTCCCTCATAGGTATTTTGGGTGTTTTCCCAATGGCATTTGGATAGCAGTAACAGTTCTTACCTTGAGTTGTCACTGTGAAGTTACATAACAATTGTCCCAAAGTTCCAACTCCTAGCTCAGAAGGGAGTGAATTGGAAGTACACAGTGACAGAAAGGGAAGTGAAGGGGGAAGGTGTTAGTGTTGGAGGCAAGCCTCGTATTTGATTATTGGAAGATGTGTTGTAGACAAGTTCCGTGTGACCCAGCTCCCTGTTCTCTGACTGGTTGATCACATATCCTGTGGGATCAAGCGACAGCCCTCTGGGGTGGGTCTTAATCCCCACTTTGGTGAATACTGCCCTATACCAGTGAAATCACAAGAGTGGTACAAATTTGCTAGGCACAGTTATGGGCCTTTTAGGCCACATTGTCCAACACAGTCCATGCTGATAGAGCATAATGTGGCTGTGTAGCCAGATCCAGAAGATGAAAAACCATGTTCTCCAATGAACCTTAAAGAGCAGGAGTTCTTAACCCGGGGTCCACAGATCACCAAGGATAGATTTCAAGGGGTCTATGACCTTGGAAGGGAAAAAGTTACATGTTCATTTTTACTAACCTTGAACTGAAATTTAGTATTTCTTTCACTTATTTAAAAACGTTGTTCTAAAGAGTCCTTAGCCTTCAGCCGACTGCCAAAGGGTTCACATGAAGTGCCCATCATCAAAGAGATATATGACCAGAACAGAAGAGTGCTTCTACACAAATATAGCTGCAAAGGGAACCAGCTTGGAGTCAACCCCATGACTTGTGTGCCTTTCTCAGGAGAACTGGCGAAGCCAGGTATTCTGCAGTGAAGACTCACAATTCTGAGGCTAAAGGCAGCATAGTATAGAGAAGGGGTTCTTAACTTTTCTGTGTCATGTACCCCTCTGTTAGTCTGGTGAGGATTTCAGCCCTCTCAGAACAATATTTCTAAGTACACAAAATAGGATTACAAAGGAAACCAATTACATTGAAAGATATGACATTTCCCCATCAAGTTATTAGAATCCTTGAAATATATTTACTGACCCTTGAGGTGTCCATGGGCCCAGAATTAAGAAGCCCTGGTGTGGTAAAAAGAACACTGAGCTGAGAGTTTTTAGGCAAAGATGGGAGAAACCAGTAGAAGAAGAGAGACTGAAGATACGAGAGAGAGAATAGCCAATCCATGGTTCTAAATCCTAGAGGACAGGCTAGAGATTGATATCATTCAAGGTCAGAGATGAAGGGGATACAGCATTGGCAGGGAATTAGCTACCTCATACCCAGAGATTGAAAGAAAGGAAGAATGGGTGGGGAAGATATAACACCAATTTGGGATATGTTGGATGGCATTTGCTGGAGTTCTTGTCAGCTACCTTCATTTTCCTCAATAAAATAGAAAGTGAAGTAGTCTCCAAAAAAGAAACAGGGAGGAGAATTTGGTCAGGGAAGGGTGGAAGGGGCTTCAGGAGAGTGGAAAAGGTCTGAAAAGTCCCTATGAGAAATACATTAGGGAGGGATTAAGAGATAAAGTAAGCAATTGTTTTGCAACAGTAAGGACCTACAATGACTTGTAAGACACACCTGGCTGTAAACATTTTTAATTGTTCTGCATGGTTTTCTTTTGAAGATGGGTGTAAGAATTTTGACTTTTTGTATTTGAGATGAAATATCAGAATAAAAATTAAATAAAAAAGACTCACGGACACTGAATCCTGTTGAAAAGAGAATATGTAATATTCTGTTTTTAATTTGCCTCTCTTTGTTTTTCTTTTCCTCCTCTCACCCAACCTTTCTTGTTCTTGAGATCATCAGCTCTTTCAAAGTGAGCAAATAAACCAACAAACACGCGCGGGCGCGCGCACACAGAGACAGGGAAAGAAGAGACAAATAGAGAGACAGAGAAAGAGATAAAAACAAGGAGAGTGCGTATATATGTACACATATGCTTTTTCTTAATCTCTGTCAGGCTAGTTTGTGAACCAGCCAAATTGTGACAGTTTTTTTTTTCCCCTCACAGACTGGCATTCAAAGTTGAGAATTCTGCCTGCTCTTTATTTGTTCCTCAGGGCATCTGTGGGTGGCTCAGGGTAGAAGGAGTGATACCAACATGCACAGCTGTGGAGCACACAGATACAGGAACTGACAGGGACCTCATTCCTGAGCTGCAACTCTTTCGTTGGGGGTAGGGGAGGGAGAGAGAAAGGGAAAAAGAGTTTCCAGAAACTACAGTAAGTAATAACACAGTAACTCAGTGAAGGCTGAGAAATCCCCAGAACAGATTGTTTCTAAATGGGGGAGGGGAGGGAGAAAAGGGCAGAGAGGAGCGATAGGACTAGGAGAAGGAGAAATTATTTAAATCCCTTTACCTTGATTTGTGATTTCTGTAAAATAGGGATGGCAACAGCACTGGACTTAAAATCAGGAAGATGCAAGTTCAAATCCTGTCTCACCTACTTACTAGCTGTTCGATTCTGATCAAATTCCTTAACCTCTCCCAAACTCAGCTTCCCTATCTATAACATGGCAATAATATCGATCTCATAGGGTTGTTGTGAAAATGAAGTGAGATAATAGGTGTAAAGTACTCTGAAAATCTTAAAGTGCTATATAAATGTTAGCCATTAGCTGGTACTCCTAAAGCCAGTCGTCTATCTTTCCCCAATACAGGCCTCCCTCATCACCAGTCTAAAATTCTATTTAAAGGCTAGTAGATAATAGGCTTCTCCTTAAGGCTTCCTTAACAATACAAGTCCAGGATTCCTCTGGCCCTGCAGAGCACAAATAAGGTTGCCACAGCAGACATGGTTTACAAGTTCCCATTTGGTAGAAATAGTTGTAGAAGGAAAAGGACAAAACAAACACCCATTCTAAGAGGTATTCAGGACAGAAAAGAAAACGCCTGAAATTCAGAATTGCAAGTCAGAAGAAGAAGAACTGTAATTAACCCAGCAACTTAGCCTAGATGTGTCAACGTCTCAGGGAAAAAAATGAAAAGAAATGAGAGATGATGCCTATGAAAATAATTGGTGCCCAATTACTGCAACTTCAAGCCCAAGGCAATCTGAAATTTAATTAGTGATGATAGGTAGGTGAATAGATAAGTTCACTATTAATGTTTGATGTCACATCGAAGAATAAAATCAGAGTAACATGAAGCTTGGAGGCACCTCAAAGGGTCATATAGTACATTACTCTGCTTTAGACAAACCACCCCCTAACCCCAACCCCAAAAACCCAAACCAAGGATAATCACCATTCCACAAATTCCAGGCTCCCTGTTTTACTGCTTAGTTTCCCTGATAAGGCATTTTTCTTCACAACCAAATGAGCCCAGTCTTTCAGAAAGAGCCTTCCTGTCTTGAAAGTATAGGCCATAGGGTTACATTTATGAAGCTGGGCTTTGGTTTCTGGATGAGCTGTAGTCTTGCAAGTGACCAGTGACATTCTCCAAACTCCTACTGTGAGCAGATCTCTGCCTCAGTCTCTCTGAGGAGACATACATGAAAAAAATAAGGTCTACTCGGTGCCTGCTGCCAGATCACTTGCTTACTCTGTAGTTAAGGAGAGAGATTATGCAGAAGGGACAACCTGGTGGAACTAGCATGGGCACTGTGATCACAGGACCTGAATTCAAATCCTACCTCCTATGCTAACCACCTACGCAACCTCGGACAATCCAATAAAAGTTTATTAAGCACCTACTATGTGCTAGGCACTGTGCTAAGTGCTGGAGGTACAATTAATAAAAAGAAAGACAGTCTCTGCTGGCGGAGAAGCTTACAATCTAGTGGGTGGCGACAAAACACAAAAGAAGGCAAGAAAGGTGGTGGAAAACCAGGAGGTGCCCAGCTCAGGATCATCTTGTTCAGTGGAGGTGAAACAAGGTCGAGCAGAGAATGCAGTGAGGTGAGTGAGACAGAAAAGCCCAGTGTCTGTCCCTCTATAAAGGAAGGCATTGGGAGGAGTCCTCCAATCAGAGGGAGAGAAGGCTGAGGGAGGTGGTGTCAGTCAAGGGTTAAGTTAGCTGCACGTGATCCCAAGAACAAAGCCAGGTAGAAAAGAACACCAAAGGATTTGGTGAAACTGAGCACAAACAGGCCAAGGTATCATTTTTGGTGTAAAACAGATAGATACCTAATCACTATGAAAGACGTCAGACTTTTCTCTATGTCATCTTCTGTACGTTCTTATACGTTAGGTACATCAGTGTTCTATGAACTGTATATGCCTCAAGTGACCCACATAAGTACCAGATATCTTATAAAAGGCTGTTATAATGTGCCATAGTCTAAGTATTAGAGGCTTCACTAAGCCTTTTTGTCTTGAGATTTTATTTTTATTACATTCACAGTATTAAGACAAGTTCAAAATAACCTTAAAATCAAGATACCGTATCATTCAATAAAAAAAAAAAATAGGGAAAAGCGAAGGCTTGTCAGTGTGAAGAATTTTACAAGTAGGGCTAGATCTCAAAGCTAGGATAGGAATGAGGAAGGGAGGAGGAAGAGGAAGAAAAAGAGGAAGAGGAGGAGGAGGAGAGGGAGAGGGAGACCACAGCACACAAAATAGGTTGGGAGTACCTAGAGGGAAGCACCTCAGGCTGCATATGAGTCACATGTGATGTCTGACTGTCAGCTTTCTACAACATCAGTCCCTAGAGGGCAGGAACTATATCCCATGGCTTGTTCATGTAGGCCCTACCATGCCGTGAGCCTATAGTTAAAATTAAACAACAACTATAACCAAGTCTCATCTGCTCTGTGCCCCTTCCCCTGTGGCTAAATACAGTTCTTTCTGCCTGAGGCGGGTAATTATCTTTTTGACACAAAGGCATTGCCTTCATTTGGTTTGTACTTTGTACACATTCTTAGTGGAAAACTATTTCATCTTATTTCTTAGAAATCCCCCACATCTGATTTTCAGGAAGTTCCAAAACGATGAAGATAAATGGAACTTGGGAACATGATTCTTGCCCATGAAGAGTAACCCCATTGACATTTTGAGCCTGTCTACTCCCTAGTTTGCCCTAGGCAAAATTGTAAAGCAGTCAACGTTTGCCTTCAGGTACTCTGTCCTTCTCCTCTTCCTCTCCCCATTATAACTACCCAGGACCTCCCACTAAAGTACCCATTTGGGTCAGCTCTGCTTATAAGTATCCTATGCTCCTCATCCTTAATTCCAATAGCCCATCAAAATTTCCCTTTATTTGTATGTGACACATTGCTCCATGAAAACTTGTTACTTGGTGACAGCAGCTTATACTAGTCTACCCTTCCTAAGTAACATTTCATTTTGACAGGGGTCTATAGAAACACAAAGTCTTAACCAAATCAATGACTTGGATGGTTTGAGGGAGGATATTATTATTCCCATTTTACAGAAAGGAAAGACATTAAGAGATGAAATCATTCACTATACATCCATCAAACAACACATTCATCAGTCTCAGAGCAAGGACTAGAAGCCAGGCTTCCTAATTCATGATCCACTGAATGTTCATGAAAGACATTTCCATAGGGCCAAACTGTTGCTTTTGTCTTGTTAAAGATCAAGGCAACATCTGAATCTCCTAAAGGCCCTCTGATTTAATCCTTGTGGTATATTCATCTTTCAGCCTCAACCTACTGGCCAAGATGGCTCTGTCAGTGGATTCCTCTTGGTATCGCTGGCAAGGGCAAGTTAAGGACGACTTCTTCCAGACTCCTTCAGAATCCACCCCACTGCTGTCTGTGGCTAAAGAGAGACAGAGCTACAATCTGAGTCAACAACGGATCGTTTTTCCTAACAACAAGATATTTCACCAAGACTGGGCCAAAGTTTCCAAGTTTTACTCTGGCAACAGGATTCATACCACCAAATATACCCTGTTCAACTTCCTGCCCCGAAACCTCTTTGAGCAATTTCACAGGTACATAGCTGCTGCTATTAAGTAGTAAATCAGGGGATCAGAGCTGGAAGGGACTTCAAAGATCATCTCATCTAGCACCTTAATTTTACAGATGAGAGAACTGAGATCCAGGGATGAGATTTGCTCAAGGTCATACAGGTGGCTCTCATTAGTCAAAAAACAAAAAAAAATTACTTTGAATCTGTTTCAGATCGAGATTAACTGATCTCTCAAAGGTTTACTGGTATGAAGAATTTTGCAAACATGGCTAGATCTCAAAGTTAGGGCAGGAATAACCTATAATGTTGACCTTTTTTGTTTATTTGTTTAAATCATGGTTGACAGAGGTGGTTTATGAAAAAGCTGAATTAAGAGGTACTTTAGTTAGACACAAGTAAGAATTCTGTGACAATAAGAAGCAGTTTAACACTGGGGCAGATGAAATTTCCTTTATATGTCTTTAAAATTCAATAGATTCTGCCCAGTTTTAGAAGAGTTTAAAGGACATACTTGATGAGATTAGGAATCAGGGGTCATGAATATTAGTCTCATTTCTGCTACTAACCAACTATCTAACTTCAGATCAGTCATAGAATTATAGAATCCTAGAATTAAAAGAGATCCTAAAACATAATCAAGGCCAATCTGCTAATCTGCCACCCAATACAGAAATCCCTTATACAATGTCCCCAAAAAGTGGTCCTCTGTCATCACATTGAATACCTCCAGTGACAGGAAGTCATTATTTTATAAGCTAGCCCATTCAATTATTGGGTATCTGAGTATTGGCAAGGTCTTACGTATATTGCACTGAGATCTGCCTCTCTGTAACCCCCTTTCATAGTTAAGCCCTCCAGAAGATCACAGAATCATTCTGATCTCTTTTCCTCTGGCCAGTCCTTCAGGTGTTTGAAAATAGTTATCAAATCTCCCAGCTAAGTGTCCCAGGAAATCTTTCATGGCAAGATTGTCCAGATCCCTCTGGATACCATTCTCTCTCCTGTCAGCCCATTCTAGCTTACCTGTGTCACTTTTTCAATGATGCCCCAAAGAAGAAACAACATTCCAGATATCAAATGTGATAGGGACTATTAGATCCTTTCATCTGAATATTGCAAATTCTGCCAAAGCATTAGCTCTTTGAGCAACCACATTACATTTTTGGCTCCTGTTAATGTTGTGGTCAACTAAAAAATTGTGGTCAGCCAAAACCCACTGGCTTCTTTAACATGAACAGCTGTTCAGTCGTGTTTCACCCAATCTGTATTTAACCCCTCTGAGCTTCCATTTTCTCATTTGAGAAATGTGCAATAAAATGACTGTCTCATCTACCCAACAAGATTTTTTTTCAATTAAATAACATATGTGAAAGCCTTTGGAAAAATATAATACAATTAGCAAATGTCAGGTACTATTCTAAACCAGGAATAACTAGGAACCCATGAACTTGGTTTTTAAAAAATATTTTTATGACTCAAATACTTCAATATAATTGCTTTCTTCTATAATGTTATGTATTTTATTTTAAGCATTTAAGAGCATTAATCCAAGAAGATATTTGTAGGCTTTACCAAACTACCGAAAAGAAACTATGGCACAAAAATGGTTAAGAACACCTGCTCCAAAGTTCCCCTTTATCCCTAAAATGCTCCAGTTCTAACTGTATTAGTAGATAGAGCACAGGACTTGGAATTAAGAGATCTGAGTTTGAATCCTGCCCCCCAAACTTACTACCTATATGATCATGGAGAGGCTAGTAATCTCAAAGATTTCATCTCTTCATCTGTAAAATGCATATATTAGCTTAGTTGATTAATAATTAAGTTTTATGTTTTATTTTATTATATTAATATATTATAGTAATTAAAATTATATATTTATATATTATAATTATATTTAATATATCATAATTATATATTAAATATAATTATATTATATCATAATATTAATATCATTTTATTTAGTTTTAAAATATTCTAAAATATTTAATTAATTGTTTATTTTATAAATATTATTTATTATTAAATAAGTTAATTAATAAAATTAGTTTATATAATACACTAAGGATTTCCAAGTGTTTTAGAAATCTGATCTCATTTTCTCCTCACAACAACCCTGGGAAGTAGGTGTTATGATTATTTCCTTTTTACTGATGAGAAAATAAAGGCAGATAGGGGGTCACACAGCTAGTATCTGATATGAACTGGCTGGATTTGAACTCGGGTCTTCCTGCCAACTCTAGTGGACTGTGCCACCTTGTTGTAGAAGAATTCTGTCACAACCACTTTCATAGGGTTGTGAGGAAAAGACTTTGAAGACTTTAAAGCACTGTGCAAATGAATTATTAATATTACTATTGTGAGAATTTCATATTTGCTGGCATAGAGTCAAGAATGCGAGAGAAAAACAGAAAATGTATTTTGCTCCCTGGTTACTTTTTGTTTGATTGGGTTTATTTTTTTTCTTTTGTTTTGCCTTCCAAGCCTGATTTAAATGCTAGTACCTTTTTGCCTCTTGCAGGTGGGCCAATCTCTATTTCCTCTTCCTGGTGATTATTAACTGGATGCCATCTATCGAGGTCTTCCACAGAGAAATCACCATGTTACCTTTGGCCATTGTTCTCCTGATCATCATGGTGAAAGACGGCATGGAAGACTATGAGAAATACCGATTTGACCGAGGAATCAACTCCACTAACATCCAAATATATGAAAAGTAAGAGAAATAATACGTTTATTTTATCATTTCTCAGAATAGGTCTGCACGGCTTTGTTTGTACAAGCAAGAGTCTGGCCTCCCTTTTGTGCTGTGTTTTTCTTATGTACAGCTCATCCACAAAAATAACAAATCCTATTTATACCGCTCTTTTCTTCAAAGCATCTGAGAGAAGTAGATAATGCAAGGATCCCTCTTTTACACACGATAAAGCCAAGATTCAGAGCAACTACAGGACACACACATAGTGTTTGAGGCCTGACATAAGATGGGACCTGAGCCAATATTCTTTCCATACACCACATTGACTCTCTCCATGCTGGTGCAAGAACATTTAATAGCAATGTCGGACTTGATCAGCAAGCATTTATTAAGTGCCTACTGTGTACTAGGCACTGGAGATGGGGTTATAGTATCCTTATTTATTATTAAATGTCTGAAGATTAAAAACCAACAGGGTATAGTGACTAGGGATTCATTTTTAGTATCAGGAAGACTTGAGTTTAGGGTCCCCCTCTGACTCATACTGCCTTTGTGACCTTGGGGGCAAGGGCGAGTCATTTAACCTCTCAGTGCCCCAGGTAACTCTCTAATCCTCTGAATTGAAAAAAAAAGGTACTTATCTCCATTGGTAGAGAGAGTTTCCTCCCTGGGAGTTCTGTATACCAAGAAAATCACAGTGACATCCCTATCTCATCTTTCAAAGATTGGAAGCAAAGGAAGGAAGAATAATTATAATGCCCCTTAAGGTTTACTAAACACTTTCCTTATGACAAACCTATAAGGTAAGTAATATAATGATACCCATTTTTATACATGAGAAACCTGAGGCTCAGAAAGGTCAAGTAAATTTCCCAGGGTCACACAGCTGGTAAGTCATAGAGATGTGAAATTTGAATCCAGGACCTCTGACCTCAGATCTAGTGCACTTTGCACTGTGCCCTGCCTCTCATACTTATATAGCACTTTGAAGTCTACAAGGTACATGTGGGACAGATAATATAAGTATTATTATCCCCATTGTGCAGATAAGGAAATCAAGGCACTTAAAGGTTAAGTGACTTTTCCATAGTCATACAGTTAACGTCTTGGTCAAATGAAGGAGTTAGCATAAAACAACTGGAAATAAATGTTGCATTATGTAAAAGAGCAATGCACAGTCCCAATGAAGAGATGTGAGAACAAGCCCCCACTCTTCTCTTTTGAAGAATTTGGTCAGTGAGTGTGCAATATTGCTTTTTTTTGAAGTATTGATCAGTGTTGCTGATTTTTTCTCTCTTTCCTCTTCTTTTTTTTTCCTTTTAAAATTATTTGCTATATGGGATGGCTGTCTGGGAGACAGAAAGGAAAGGGGAGGAAAATAGGGGGAAATTAAGTGGTATGAAACCAAAAGATACCAATAAAAATTTGCTTCAAAATAATTTTTAAAATGAAGAAGTTGGGCTACATGATCTCTAAAAATCCTGCCAACTCTAACATTCTGTGTCCAGTGCACTGTGATCTCCCATGATTTATCCAAGGATGGTGAGTTGCGTGCAAATAAAATCATTAAGGATTTTTTAGGACACTCACTGCCATCTTCAATGGGAGGCATGCCATCCCTATGATGGGATGAAATAGGATGATTGTTCCAGGATCAATGCTGCTTCAGGGACCAAATGCTGAGTGGTAATTCAGAGAGGCAACCAGTAGAAGACGAAAGAGATTACTTTTCACATAAAAGATCTTAGGCATACACACACACACACACACACACACACACACACACACACACACACATATGTTGTGAGTCCACAGTATCCACCAACCAGCATCGAGGTAAATGGTAGCTATCTTACCCACCTAACTTTTATAACTTCTCTTTAAATAGTTTGCGTGATGTCCATGGGTAAGTCCATTTTACCTAGATATAAATTAAGGTAAAAGAGGAAAGGAAGGAGAGAGAAACGTGTACCCAAAGTGACTTCTGTCTTGTCCCTAAACCCTGACAACCCTGACAGTAGTTATATATGTGTGTATGTAGATGTAGATGTGCATGTGTATGTGTATATATAATATATATCCTTAGAGCCATCAGAAATGCCACAAACAAACTCAGAAATATCTAAGATTGAGGGAGTGAGGAGCTTTGGAAAAGATCTTCCAAGTGATGTATAAAAATTGCATTATACCAGGAAAACACAGTGGGGAAACAAGAGCCATCTGCTCAGGCATCTGTTCCCCAGATCCCTGGGCCATCAGAGGCAGAATTCATTGTTAAGTATTAGCATTGAGGGATGGGGCTTTCAGGTTCACCCAAGAGTCTGATGCCAAAGAGATGCTGAGTTATTTTTTTTAATCATACATTTCACAACCCGGAAGTAGTTGATTGGCAAACTGTCAAGAATTAGCCATATTTACCATGTCTTGATAATTATATAATGATAGGAGAATAGGATAGGATAACTGATATGTATAAATAATCCAAAAACTACAAGGAAAGCTAAACTTCAAGCCTATTCAGTGAAATGTGAATGAATTTACGGGATCCTTTACTAAAAGCAAATAATAGGATCATAGGCTTTAGATCTGGAAGGAAATTTTAGTTGTTCTTTGAGGAGAAGAGAGGGTGGGAATGAAGAAAAAGTAGAGAATTAGCTGAGTCATTAACTATTTATATGACACTATATGAAATCAAATGACCTATCTTAATCCCCACGTCCTCTTCTGTAAAATAAAAGGTTCAACTGGATGGTCTCTACAATCCCTTATAACTTTAAATCTTGTTCAATGAATATTTATTACGTTTCTACTATGTACCAGGTACTGTGCTATGTGCCAGGGGTATAAACATAAAAGAGAGACTTTTCTTGCCCTCAAAGGGCTTACTTTCTCCTGGGGCATAAAACACATATGGAGGTGTTTGGGGTTTAAGGTCTGTGAAGATGTTCTGTAAAGAAACTTTTTCCTGCTTCATCATTTTGCCAAAGACTGGGCCTGGATCCATACATTGGGCTCATGATTTCATTAGTGGCCCTGGCACATATTGGCTTCCAGTATTTCATTCTGAACTATCTTCAACATAAGTTCCTGCAATTAGTGATTGGTTAGCACAGTGCTTGGCACCTTGTGTTTCACAGAATAGTAGAGAAATGACAACATGGGAAATTTAGACTAGCTAATAGGAAGAATTTCCCATTGTGATAATCTACTAAGGAGAGCAGCCTGACAAGAAATCCAGGTATTTGGAAAATCACTCATTCCTTGCAATGCCCACACAAAGAAGACTTTCTCAATCCAACACCTAGCAAAGGCACAGCCAGAAATTTTTTTTAAAAGAATGCTGCTCCAATTTTACACTTAACCTGGCATGGATATGACTGTAGTCAAGAAAGATTATGCAGGAGAGGCCAAGAAACTGTTAGAATTAATGGAAAACTCAGAAAAAATTAGAATGTACTCTAATGGAAGCTGGATCCTTAAAAAGTGGTAAATAGGACATTCTGGGTTGCATTGTAAATGGCAGTGGAATGCTTCTCCCATGAAGGCCCCCACCACTCCCCGCAGATAATGGAGTGCTCCATAAAAGCTTATTCCACACTGATAGTCCTGCTTGCTTCTTTCTACATATGAGGCATCATGGATTCATAGTTCAACAAACCATCAGTACCTGTGGTATACAACACATTGATATGACCCTTGAGAGATGAGCTAAACACTTCCACGGTGTTCTCAATAGACTATCATCAACCGATGCTGAAGCCATTGACCATTTGCCTCAAGTTAAAGCCAGTCGCTTTCTAGCTGAAGTTCCAACTGAAGAAAAGATTTTGAATGTCATTAGGCTCCTCTCATGTGCTGGTGCTGATTCCATTCTAGCAGAGATCTACAAGACGGTGGGGTAGGATTCGTTGCTCATACAAAAGCTGACAGCAATCTTCCAAGTTGTGTAGCAAGTGGAAGTTTTCCCAGAGACCAAGGATGCCTCCATTGTCCATCTCTACAGAAGAAAAGGAGATAGGTTGTTTTCTGACAACCAAGGATGGAAGGTGAAGGGGTGTCTCTCTTGGTCATTGTTGCAACATTCTTGCCAAAGTCCTCCTTAATCAGCTAATCCTTCACCTGAAAGATGGTCATCTACCCAAGAACCAGTTTGGCTTCAGAAAGAAACAAGGAACAGTTCATGTGGTGTTTGTTGCCTGACAACTCCAGGATAAATGTTGGGAGCAGAACAGAGATTTGTACACAATGTTCATTGATCTAATCAAGGCCTTTGATACGTCAGTCATGAGTGCCTGCAGAAGATCATAGCAAAATTTGGTTACCCAGAGTTCATCAGAATTGCATACCAGTTTCATGACATCATGCTTTCAAGGGTTCTGGGTAATGGACAATGCTCTTGTGCTTTCCTAGTCACCAAAGGAGTAAAGCAGGGCTATGTGCTCGCTCCCATGTTTTTAGCATGATATTTTCAGCAATGTCAGGTGCCTTCAACAGAGACAAAAACGGCATTGGCATTGAGGTCAGCTACTGCGCCGATGGTAAATTATTTAACTTGAAAAGGCTACCAGCCAAGAGTAAAGTGGAGGGAGAGTTAGCGCACAATCTGTTGTTTGTAGATGATTGTGCATTCATTGCAGCCTCTGAGATGGAATAAAGTATAGATCAATTCTCTGCCCCTTGTGCTAATTTTGGCCTAACAATTAACTACAAGAAAACAGAGATTCTCCACCAAATGACACCACACCATCCATACATAGAACCATTGGTTACAGCAAATGAGGAACCCTGGCAGTGTACTTTACAGGGATGTAGATACAGATGATGAGGCAGATGCACATATTGCCAGAGCTCAGCATTTGGGAGGCTCAAAGAATGCATGGGGAAAAATAAGTATTAGACTGATTACCAAACTGAAGGTCTACAGAGCCATTGTGCTGTCCTCATTGTTGTATGCCTGTGAAACATGCACAGTTTACCATCTCCACACCAGAAAATTGAATCACTTCCATTCAAATTGTCTTGGGAAGATTCTGAAGATCCCTTGGCAAGATAAAGTACCCGGAAACTAAGGTCCTTCCTTGAGCAGAACTGCCAAGCATTCAAACTTTACTGCAAAGAGCACAGCTCCAATAGGCTGAACATCTTGCTCAAATGCCAAAATTATACTTGCTTTAAAGACTATTTTTACAGAGAACTCACACAAGGCAGGCACTCACATGGTGGTCAGAAAAAGCAATACAAGGACACTCTCAAGAACTTTGGTATCAACTATGAGATGTGGGAGACACTGGCACAGGACCACCTAGCGTGGCATGCCCACATCAAAGAAGACTCTGTACTCTATGAACAAAGCAGAATTGCGGTAGCTCAAAAGAAATATGAGATGCACAAATTTAGAAACATCTCCCTCCCAAATGGGCACACGGACTGTTTGTGTCCAACCTGCGGTAGAGCCTTCCAAGCTCATGTGGGTCTGATCAACCACAGCCAGACGCACTGTACATTGACCCTGACACTGTGATGTCATTTTGTTCCTCTTCCAGCATGAAGGACAAACAACAACCATAACAATGAAACACATTGGGCCAGGCTCTGGGGACCATGAAAAGAAAGGTATCATGGAATATTGCATAAACCCTAGGCTTAGAGTCAGGAAACTTGGGTTTATGCCCAAGCTCTGACACTTAATCATGTGGTTGCAGGCAGGTCTCTTTATCTTTCTAAGTCTGTTTTTTCATGTGTAAAGTGAAGAATTATCTAGGGCCAGAACTTGGTAAATTTTCTTTTTGTTGCCTCCACTCTCTGATGCGTCTAGCCATTTACTTGTAATAGCTACCTCAGAGGAATATTGTGAGAAACGTGTTTCTTAAAACTATACAGAACTATATGCTTTACAGAACTACCAAATCTTTTTTCATATGAACCCACACCTCTTCCATCCTGAATTTGTGAGGTTGAATTTTTTGGAAGTTCAATGACTTGCTCAAAGTCTCATAGGTAGAGTGTCAAAGGTGAGATTCGATCCTTGGTCTTCTAAGTTCGGAGCCAGTCTTCTTTTGAAGCTCCTACTTGGTTTTTAATGTCGATCTCACAAAGAACCTAAACAGCTTCCATGTCAAAAAGAAGTAGTAAAAGATATTTTCTTCTATCTGCTGTCTGAGACCCTCAAGAGGGCGCTTAAATCAAAGAGTACTCAATGATGTCCAGTGTCCAGGGCAAATAAAGATAATTGCCTGTATGTGGAAAAACAAAAACAAGGTGAGTCACACTTTCCTCCCCTCCCCACCTTGACCTATTGGAAGCAGTTCAGCTCTACACTGCCTTCTCTCAACTCCCTTGCCACTTTATCCTATCAAAGATTTTGCCTTGCCAAGCCTTACTACCTTCACTTCTACTCATATGCTACTGAATAAAGCTGGAGAAAATCATGAAACCATGGGCCTACTACAGCCTGATGTTACATAATCTGAACTGGGCCCTCGATGAGTCAAAGCAATCCTTTTACCTCCCTAATCCATTCATTAGGGCAGCTAGGCGAAGCAGTAGATAGAACACTGGGCCTTCAGTCAGGCAGACCTTAGTTCAAATCTGATCTCAGACTCTGTGACCCTGAGCAAGTAATCTAATTCTGTTGGCCTCAGTTTCCTGCAAAATGAATTGGAGAAGGAAATAGCAAACCACTCAGTATCTTTGCCAAGAAAACAGCAAATGGGGTCATGAAGAGTTAGACACAACTAAACATCAGCAACAATCTATTTGTTATTTCATTTATCACATCTGCTTTTCCAAACCTTTTCATCCCTCCTCAGATTTCCCATACCCTCTCAGCTAAGAACTTTGCCTCATATTTAACTGAAAAAATTAAAGCAGTTCTCAGAGAGCTCCCTCTTCGCATCTGTTCCTCATCTTGCATCACTCAAATGCCTTCTGCCACTATTTCTTCCTTCGTGCTTATTTAACACGAAGAGGTAACCCTTCTTGCCAAGGCAAATCTGTCCACATGCACAAGTGATCCCATTCCACCCCATTTTCTCCAGCACATCATCTCTGCTTTCTCAATAATTCTTAATCATTCCCCATCTACTATCAAACCATATCAC
>CM053625.1:48859372-48877475 GCA_028646595.1 Phalanger gymnotis | reverse complement strand
CTACTCAAACTCTAGTGGTTCCCCATTACATATAGAATGAAATATAAAATCCTCCGTTCAGCTTTTAAAGCGCCTTATAACCTGGACCTGATACATATCTTTATATTGTTCTTACACCCACATATATACTTCGGTATCCAGTAACACTGGTCCCTTATCTGTTCTTTACATAAAATCCTCGGTCTGCTGATTATGAGCATTTTCATTGGCTGTCCCATACCTGGAATTCTGTTCCACCCTCCCCCATCTCCACCTTTTGGTTTCCACAGCTTTCTTCAAGTCTTCGCTAAAGTCCTCCTTTTTACAAGAAACCTCACCCACTCCTCCTTAATCTTTGTACCTTCCCTCTGAGACTACCTCCATTTTCTCCAATATTTACCTTGTTTGTACATAGTTGTTTGCATGTTGTCTCCCCCATCGAATTGTGAATTCCTTGAGATCGGGGACAGGATTTTGCCTTTCTTTGTATCCCCAGAGCTTAGTACAGTGCCTGGAGCATAGTAGGGCTATAATAAATGCTAGATGATTTGCCTTGATTTAGCGTGGCACTGGGGCAGGGGGTAGGGAGGGATACACAGACAAAAAAAATATGTTTCCTACCCCCTTGGAACTCATAATCCAGGGAGGATGGATTTATAATACCTAAATAAAGATTCAATAACTACAATGAACATGAGAGAGGTATGGAGTACTATACACACACACACACACACACACACACACACACACACATATAATATAGCATTGGGAGCTTTGAGATGAAACTTGACAGAGCATAGAGATTCATGATGGCATAAGAACTAACTTCAGAACATCTTCTTGCAGATGTTTGACAGTGGCCCAATAGTGGACCCAAAAGGTTGCTGTTATTGTTCAATCACGTATGACTCTTTGTGACCCCGTGATGGAGTTTTCTTAGCAAAGATATTGGAGTCATCTACCATTTTCTTCTCCAGTGTGTCCCCATTTTACAGATGAGGAACTGAGGCAAATAGAGGCTAAGTGACTTACCCAGGGTCACACTGCTAGTAAACGTCTGAGGTCAGATTTGAACTAAGATCTTCCCAATTCCATGTTCAGTGTTCTATCCACTGTACCACTTAGATGCCCCAACCAAAATGTTCCCTCTTCTTTATTGTATGAGAATCATGGCTTATTCTTAGAGCTTAACTAGGTAGGCTTTAGGACCCAGAGTCAATTCACCTGCCTGCATGACTGGGTGAAAGGGGAAGATACCTGTGGGTGACGTAGGCATTTCAACAGGTGGAGAAGGAAGCAGCCAGGTTAGGCACACGCCTCTCCCTAGACCAGTTTTTGAACTTCATTTAGATCTCTTGCTCCCTTTATTTACCACCCCCTCCCGCTGTTTGGATTATCAGTCTGGGAGAGGAGGCAGAAGACACTGGCCCAGAGAAAGGAAGAAAAGGATGTCTGAACCATGCTGCTGAATAATGGAGCTGCTCAAAAAAAATCTTTTTTACCGGGAAATAAAGAGCCATGGCATGACCCCCGAGACCCAGGAGAAGGCAGAGATGAAAAAGGAAGCAAGAAAAAAGAAGAAGAAAGAGGAAAGAAAGCATATTGTGGTCTCTAACCTGAACTTTGAAGAAAGACCCCCAAAAGAAAACCCCAATCAGCAATACAAAAGAAACCAAATCAAAACAACTAAGTACACCTGGCTGTCCTTCCTGCCCAAGAACATACTTGAGCAGTTACATCGGTTTGCCAACCTCTACTTCGTGGGCATTGCAGCCCTGAATTTTGTCCCAGTGGTCAATGCTTTCCAACCAGCTATAGGTCTGATTCCAATCTGTATCATCTTGGTGGTAACTGCCCTGAAAGATGCCTGGGAAGACCTTCGCAGATACAAGTCCGACAAGATAATCAATACTCAACACTGCTTCATCTACAGCAGGTAAATAAGACAACTCATTGGAATCTAGATGGGCCTCACCTCCATTGTGGGGTGGGGGGGCGGAGATGTTTTGGGAAAATAAGGGAGTATATGGTTGCTCTGTTGCTATTAGGTCATTATTCATTCTTGTCTGACTCTGTGACCTCATTCGGGGTTTTCTTGGCAGAGATACCGGACTGGTTTGCCATTTCCTTCTCCAACTCATTTTACAGATGAGGAAACTAAGACAAACAGGATTAAATGACTTGCCCAGAGTCACACAGCTAGTATGTGTCTGAGGCCAGATTTAAACAAAGGTCTTCCTGACTCCAGGCCTGGTGCTCTACCCACTGCTATTAAATCATTGGGAATGCCAGACTAAAACTCCTATGGCAAGGGGAGGCCGATATTCGATATACTCTGAAATTTAAAATGGTGGCAGATAGAGGAAATATTGCCCCATCATTGTTTAAATAAAAAACAACAACAACAAAAAAAACTTTGTTCAGTGAAATTCTCCCAGCATTTAAGTATTTTATGTAAATGTTCACCTCTTCAGAGGTCAGTGCAGGAATTTTCACATCAGTGTTGTTTAGACAGACTCTAATAGGCACACAAATGAGAGAGGGGCATAATTCTCTTCAGCAAAAATTAACAGTAACTTGAAGTACCTTTTAGAAACCCTCTCCCATCCCCCACAGTCTGATCTTACATTAACCCATCTTCAATACTGCCCCATGTCTACCTGGGAGGCAGCAGAGTATAGGGAGAGAAGCCATGAGAGGCAGCCTGACTAAGGGTATAAAGAGCCATTCTCAGAGTCAGAAAGAGCTGTCTGGAAGTCCAGCTTCAGACGCATTTTGGCTTTATGCCCTTGGGAAAATCAATGTACTTCTTTCCTGGGGCAATTCTCTAAGCAGAATAGTTGTCCATTGGTATTGTTCAAGGGAGTTTCATCACAGGGAGGTCCCTGTAACCATTTAAACCATAGGTCTGAACTAAAAGAAAAAAAATGAAGTAGCAGCATTGAAGTAGGAGTCAGAAAACCTGAGAGAAAGAATAACATAGTAGGTGGAAGGTTAGACATAGAATCAGGAAGACTGATGTTCAGATGGTACCATTGAAATTGGCTGTGTGAGAGTAAGAAAGTCACATAACCTCTCTGGGCCTCACTTTCTTCCTTTGTAAAATAAGCAGGTTAGACTAGATGGTCTCTTAAAATCTCAACTTGAATTGAAATCCAGCCTCAGACACTGACTAGCTGGGTGACCTTGGGCAAGTCACTTAACTTCTGTTTGCTTCAGTTTCCTCATTCGTAAAATGGGAATTAGAGCATTTATCTTGCAGGGTTGCTCAGATTTCAAATGAAACAATAACTGTAAAGAGCTAGCCCAGTACCAGGCACACAGTAAGTGCTATATAAACGTTTGCTATTAGCTGTTATTATTATCTCTTCTAGGTCTACAAAAATATATAATTTTATTATTATATGCACTGGAGTTGAGGTCTCCAAGGGGTCTCCAGTAGAGTGCCGCGGGGATCTGTGTTTGGTTCTATGTTATTTAACGTGTTTATCGACGACTTGGATAAAAAGCCTAGAAGACACACTCATCAGATTTGCAGAAGACACAAGCTTAGAGGGAAAGCCACCATAATAGAGTACAAGGTTGGGATCCAAAAAGATCTCAACAGACTAGTGAATTGGACTGACTCTAGTTGAAATTCATCAGGGATAAATGTAAAGTCTTATACTTGGGTACACAAATTCAGCTTCACAAATGCAAGTGGAGGAGAAATAGACAATATTTTTTTTCTGGAAAAAACGCAGGGTAATAATAATCAGCCCAAAAGAAAGCCCCCACAATCTTGGAGGCTGTTAAGAAAGCCATAACTTCTTAGAACATTGTGATAGTTCACCTGCACTCTGTGTTCATAAGACCTTATCTTGAATATTATGTTCAGTTCCAGGCATCACAGGTTAATGAGAACTGGACAGTGCCCAAAGGAGGCCAGCCAGGATGGTCAAGGGCTTAGAATCCATGTCATAAAAATATCCTTTGAAGAAATTGGGAACATTGGCCTAGAGAACATTAAGGGGGTAACAGGTGCCCAAAGGAGACCAACCAGAATGGTCAGTGGCCTGGAATCCATGTCATAAAAAAATCCCTTGAAGAAATTGAGAAATTGTCCTAAAGAAGATTCAGGGGGTAATATAATAGTCGTCTTCAACTATTCAAAAGGAAGAGAGATTAGATTTGTTCTGTTTGGCTCCAGCAGTCAGGAGCAGTGGATAAAAGTTGCAAAGATCTGAGTGCTTGGTTTATGGATATCCCCCCAAACAAATTCCTCACCTGCTTCCAGGGACTATACTATATTCCCAGACTCTTTCTTTTCCTCTAGGATTCAGGATAGAAAGAATGCTAGGTCTTAAAAAAAGAAAACCAAACAGACTGTTTTCTTGGCAGTTGGGTATGATTCTTTTGAAGGTAGACAGTTTTACTAAATATCTGCAGGTGAAGTATTTTGTTAAGGAAATGATAGGGGAAGAAATAACTGTTGATATATGATCACTTTACTTACAGGAGTGTTTTTAAAGCAAAATCCATCTTCCTTTTTTCCCCCTGTGAATTTTGTTTTCCTCACTTCTTTCTTTCCTTGATTTTATGTTAATGAAAGAGACATTGATGATGTGAAATGTGAAACAAAGTGAGCTTTCTTCCCTGGGAAGGATAATAATTCTGGATTGCTACAACTTTTTGTTTGAGAACCACCAAACCAGAGACATTAAACATGTAGTTCGTGCTGCCCTTAACATTCCCGACTGTGACTCAAACCACTTAACAAAATAAATAAAAATACAATAAAACATAGATAATGTTGATATGTGGTTTTATAAGTGAATATGCACTCACAGGGATCCTTGTGTATAGTTTAGTGGCCTCCCATTTCTACCTGAGTTTGACACCACTACTCTAACCCATGGGGCAGTTAATTACTGTTGCCCCAGCATGCTTCCTATGTCACAGCTGCTTCTCACATGCAGCAACTGCTGACATCCTTACGAATGCTGAATGCCTTTGCTCAGATGGAAGGGTGACAACTGAAATCAGAGATTTTACAGATTTTAGGACCACAGTGTGATAAGGTGGAGTTAGGAGTCCCAGCTGTGCTCAAACTAGCTGGGAGACCCTAAGTGAGTCATTTAACTTCTCCTGGCCTCAGTTTTCACATCTAAAATGAAGTGGTTAGACTAGATGATATCTCTCTACCTGGTCCAAATCTATGGTCCTAGTCTAGTTGTTTCTTGGGGAAAAGGATATGGGATTTTACATGGGACCCTTCTTGAAGCCTCAAAAGACCCATTCTAACATTCTAAGGTAAAGGAAACTTTCTAGGCATTTTTATGCAGTGAGAGAAGCACTGGACAAAGACTCAGAACAAATCAGGAGCCTACTCTGAACCTCATCTTCCCATTCTATAAAATGAGGTTTTTATTTATATATATTTAGATATATAGATATAGATGTATATGTATATTTATGTGTGTATACATATATGCACATACACATATATACATATATATGGTTTGGAAAATATAAAGAATTATACAAGTATAAGGCACGATCTTTGCTGTTGATAGACAAAAGAAGAAAATGGTTGTTATTGTTGTTTGGTTATTTCGGTCACATCTGACTCTTCCTGACCCCATATGGGGTTTTCTTGTCAAAGATACTAGAGTAGTTTGCCATTTTCTTCTCTAGCTCATTTTACAGATGAGGAAACTAAGGCAAACAGGGTTAAGTGACTTGCCCAGATTTCACACAGCTAGTAAGTGTCTGAAGGTGGATTTGAACTCAGGAAAACCCTGATCGCCCCACTACCACCTGCTCCCAGAAATAATAGCTAGCAAAGACCCATCTTTTTTTAAAATCTTATTTTTTTTTGGAGGGAGAAAGGCAAAACAATTGGGGTTAAGTGACTTTCTCAAGGTCACACAGCTAGTAAGTGTCCAGTGTCTGAGACCAGATTTGAACTCAGGTCCTCCTGACTCCAGGGCCTACACTCTACTCACTGCACCACGTAGTTGCATAAGGGAATTAGCTTTTGCCAAACAGTGATGGCCCAAGATGAGATGTTGGACGTAGGATGTTAGATCCTGAGAGGACAATTTTATTTCTGAGAAGCAACAGAGAATCACTCCTTTCATTTCAAGTTTTGGCTAAGATCACTTGATCTTAGCTTCAGCTAAACTTTAGAAATTAAAGTCCTTTCGTTTAATTTCTTTCTCATTAAAGAGTTGGGCACCTGATTTTTTCCTTATAACGCACTGCATTATAATTTAATGTAGATTTGTTTATACCTTGGTATGGGTATGTGTCTTTTTACAGATATCAGGAGCCTCATTAACTGAACTATAATCCAGTTAGAGCATTTTCTTTTAATACAGTAACTGTTCTTGTATCTTAAGATGAGCCACTAATCAGATTTATGATACTGCTTTGAGAAACGATTAAATTTAGCGCTGTATTTCCTTAGTTTCTCCCAGGGCTCAATATAATGAATCTGATTCCAAACCCAGCAAGAATTTTGCATTTTTCTAACTCACTGATAAATAAATAGCCTTTAGGACACAATACAGAGGGAGAAGAAAGGCCAACGGGATTGGGGCTTTTCCCCATTAAAATAGAAGAAAGACTCCACTGAAGTTTGAGCAATCTTCCCAGAATCACATTCTGACGAGTAATCTTGATGGGTGACCTCTGTGAGGATCTAAAAGAAGGTTAAAAAAGGGGAGGATCTGAGGTCCAGTGGGTTAATAGTTCATAATGCAGAAAGAGGAGTGTGGCGAGAAAAAGACCTGCTCTCAAAGCCCCAAACTTGCCTTTGAGCATCAACTCCTTCCCAAAAAGTTGGTTACATATTTGTAAAGTAAAGGTGATGCTTGTCACCGACCACCTATGTGAAGCTTTGAATAGGAAACAGGATCTAAGACAAAGCTTCTGGTCCTTCTTTATTTCATGGACCCCTTTGACAATCCTATAAAACCTGTATGCCCCTTCTCCAAATGTTTTTAAACTCATAAGAAAGTACATAATATTACAAAGAAAATAAATTATATTGAACTACAGTTATCAAAAAACAAAATTTTTAAGTTTATGGACCACAGTTTAAGAAATGCTGATCTAGTAGAAAGATCCTCAGGCTAGAATTTGAGTAACCTGGGACCCAGTCCCAAACTTGCCTCATGTGTAAAATAGGGTGGTTGGACCAGATCATTGCCAAGATCCTTTCCAGCTCTAAAATTCTATGAGTTCTGAGCTTCCAGGAAAACAGAGAACAGCTAAAAAGGAAAAGCGTTTTCTATATTTGGTTTCTGATCTTCTCTACTAAGGGAAGACATTAGACAGAATGCTTCACTTGGAGTCAGGAAGCGCTGGGTTCACATTCTGTCTCTGACCTTAGGCAGGTCTCTTAACCTCACCAAGGTTCAGTTTCCACTTCTGTAAAATGGGGATACGCACCTGGAAGGGTTGTTAGGAGGTTCACATGGGATCACATACGTAAAATGCTCTGCAAACCTAAAAGAGGAACATTAATGCCCATTATAACTGTTGTTGCTTTTATTCATGTGTGCCTCGGACACTTTCCACACAGGTTACTCCATTGGAAAGAATGCCCAGCTTCAAGGCAAGAGCTGAATTCTAAACCTCAGAGCCACCATTAACTAACTATGTGACTTCAAGTAAGTCACTTCATTTACTTCATAAGGATAACTTCTGCCCCAGTGATTTCACAGAGCTATTCATAGATTATAGGATTGTTAATGCTAGAGCCGGAAGGAAACTCAGAGATCATTTAGTCAAATTGGTCACTTGCCCAAGGTCACAGAGCTAGTAAAATGTATGAGGCTATATTTAAACTGAAGCCTTCCTGACGCCATGCCCAGTGCCCTACCTATTACACCACATGGCCTCCCACTGTTATGAAGGTAGAATCTTAAGGTGAACATAACAGTATAGCCGCAAAGTTAAAAAATATGCAAGTTGTTATCATTATGTGATACCATATTAAGTTACTCCAAAGAACAGGGCATTGGTGAGATTTGGGTATGGCAAGAAGCTCCTAGAGGTTAGACAAGTCATACTTACAAGGTGGCAGAACTCCAGAGAGGAAATATTAAGTGACTGAGGCAATAAACATAGTACCTGGACTCCTGACCATGAGCCCAATGTCAAAAGAGTCAGAAGAAGCCCTAAGAATATAACAGAGAATCTGATTGGCTGAGGTGTGAGAAAACAGAACCCTCATATCACACCTGCCCCCTGAATCCCATGAGCCTGGTAAAAGATGTGAAATAGACCAGTAAGCAGAATCAGAAAATCACATATAACAGATTAAAAAAAACCAGGGTTTAAACCCAGCGTTGTTTTGAGTATGATGGTGAAACATGTCACAACCACAGAGTTTTTACAAACCAGTGGACCATTCAATTGATCGTTAGATGGACACACACACACTCTGCTCTTGGGGTTTTGAAATGGGAGCTTGTTTAAGGCATAAATCACATAAAGGGCCAAGCTGCTCCCACTGCCTCGAGGAAGGCAGTAAACCATTTCAGCCTATTCTGCTTGTTACTTCAGAACAAAATACATTACGTCCCCAAACAATTCGAGGGGGTAGAGGAGAGAGGGCAGTAAGCAAGATCTCAGGCATCTCAAGAGCCACAGGCCTAAGGTGACAGGCAGGATTTGTGTGTCAGCACACCAAGACACCCTTAAGGAATACACAGTTCCATAAGACAGGGGTGTCATTGTAAACAGAGGCTCTGTGACTTGTGTGCCACTGAGAGCCGAGGATCTTCACCTCTCTTCATACTTCATCAAAGTGTGATTTTGAAGAAGAGGAAAGTCAGATGAATTTTTGTGCTCCTATATCATTCTCTTGAAGTTCCTGATCACCTGCCTACCAGATGGGACAGGACCCCGTGATTCCCATGACTAGAATCAAGCAGAAACTGTAGGCCCATGTCAGGGATTATAGGATCATGGATCTGGAAAAGGAAGGGACCTCGGAAGTCATCTGATTTAACTTTTTACAGATAAAGAAATTGAGGCTCAGTAAGTTTGTGTCCTGCCCAAGGTCACACAGGTAATAAGCGTCAAGGGTAGAATTTGAAACCCGGGTAAGTCTTCTGATATCGGTCAGTGCTCTTTCCGTTCTATGGCACGTTGCTTCCCATGTCATAAAAGAATTTCCTGTATTAGGTACAAATTGGAATTGACAACCTCTGAGGTGCCTTGCAAATCTCAGATTTTATAACTCTATAAGTTTCCAAGGGATAACATGGTATAGTAGAAAGATTACTGGATTTTGAGTCCGAGGACTTGGGTTCAAATTCTGGCTCTGTCCTTTACTACCTATGTGATTTTGGATAAATTCTTCTTGGGACCTTGGTTTCCCCCTCTGTAAAATAAGGAGTTTGGACTAGATGACTCCTAAGGCACCTTTCTGCTCTATGATCTAAATCTGGGGAACCACAACCTCAAGCAATGATGGAGAGAGAGAGCTCTGTGGAAGGACAAATGGATAGGAATTCACTGAGAGAAACATTTGGTACCTAAAGAGAAAAGCTGAGAGAACTCTGCTCTACCTCTCTCCCTTACCTTTGTCTAAATCATCCTAAGGAAACATAATGCTCATCTGGTCCAGGATTTATTGGGCACCTATTTTGTGCTCAGCACCATACAGAAGTCTAAGATGTGGTCTCTGTCCTCAAGGAGTTTATAGTTTGGTTGAAGACAAAGAAAGAAGAGGGCAAAGTTTATATACAGAAGAAAAGTCTTATATACAGAGCTTATATTTTGGTTGAAGAACAAGAGTTGTTCAGTCATTTTTTCAGTCATGTCCGACTCTCCTCGACCCCATTTTGGGGTTTTCTTAGCAAACATACTGGAGTGGTTTGCCATTTCCTTCTCCATTCTTCAGATGAGGAAACTGAGGAAAACAGTGCCGGGCCTGGAGTCAAAAAGATTCATCTTCCTAAATTCAATCCAGCCTCGATTACTTACTGTATGACCCTGAGCAAATCACTTATCCCTGTTTGCCTCATCTGCAAAATAAGCTGGAGAAGGAAATGGAGAACCCATTCCAGTATCTTTGCCCAGAAAACCCCAAATAGGGTCATGAAGAGTCAAATGACTGAAACAACTGAACAGCATTTAGAATGGGAGTCTTACTTTCCTATTTGTATTCCCAGCACTTAGCAGAATGCTTTGCATGCAGACAGTGATTAATAAATGTTTTATTCATTCATTGTTCATTCTCTTTCTCCTTGAATGTGGTGGCTCAGCCACCCTGCTGGCTACTTCCCAGCCTTCTCTCTAGAGCTCCAATAAGATGGTCTTCTTTTTCTTCCTCTGCCTAAAGAAAAAGTGGCAGTATAACTGCTTGTATTCCATTAGAAATAAGAGCCTGTCATGAGTCTATGAAGTGCAGTTAATAGCAAATGAGTTTCCCAACCCCATAAGCAATTCAATTCAACAAATACCTATTAAGTATCTACTGTGTGCTATGCCAGGTGCTGAGAATACAAAGGCAAAAACTAAACAATACCTGCCCTTGAAGAGTTTGTATCAACTATTTAAATGAGGGGATATAATGCATACTTAGATAAATATGATATAAAAGTAATATAATATAATAGTATAATACAAAGAAGAGCATAAAGAAAGCAAAGAAAAAAATCAGGAAAAATGTCTCTATGGCAAGGGATTTTAACCTTTTTATCAGAAACCCTTTTGCCAGCCTATCGAAGCCTATGGACCCCTTCTCAAAATAATGTTTTTTAACATATAAAATAGATAGGATTACAAAGAAAACCAATGATATAGAGATAGTTATCAAACAAATTTTAAGTTCACAGACTCCAGGTTAACAACCCGTGCTCTAGGGATATTTGAAGGGGGCACAGGATGGGGAAAGGACACTAGTACGTTGGAGGATGAGAAGAACGTGGCATCTGAGCCGAGCCTTGAAAGAAGATAAAGATTCTGAAAAGTACACATGAAGTGTTCTCCCAACTGTGCAAATGAGGCAAGAGGTGAAATATAGAGTTTGAAAAACAAGTTGTCCAATCTGACTGGAAAATATGTATGTATACATATATATATATATATATATATATATATGTACATACATACACACACATATACAATCTGTATGTGTGTATATAAACATACAGATATATACACAAATGCATATATACAGTCCGTGGGTGTGAGTGTGGGTGTGAATATACACAAATACATATAGAGTCTATATGTGTGTATTTATATAAGGTACATGAAAGGGAGTAATAAGGCCAGAGAAAGATTGGTTGAAAAAAGATTGTGGAGAACCTTAAGGTACCAGACTAAATGAATTTAGACATTTATTCTTGGAGTGATATAGAGTTATTGAAGGTTTTTGGACAGGATAGTCCAGAGTCTTAAGAAGATGATTTTGGCCACTGTGTAAAGATGAATTGGAGAGAGGTTAGACTGGAAGAAGAAAGATCAATTTGCTAACTATTGCAACAGTACAAAGGAAATGTGATGAGTAACCAAACTAGGTTTATAGATGTGGATATGAAGTAAAGGAACTGAAATGAGAGATATGAGATATATGAAAGGACTTAGCCTCTGATTGAATGTGAGAGGTAAAGGAGAGGGAAGAGTTAAAGATATCTCTGATATGGCACAAACTTGAGTGACTAGATGGAATAGTGCCCTCAATAAACGTAGGAAAGTCAAGAAGAAGGATGAGTAGAGGGGAGAAGATACTCGGTTCTGTTTTGGAAATGTTGAATTTGAGGTGCTTCCAGGATATCATGGTAGACATAGGTAGTTGGTAATGCAGGGCAGCTAGGTGACACAGAGGATAGAGCACTAAGCTTGGAATGAGGAAGACCCATCTTCCTAAGTTCAAATCTGGCCTCAGACAGTTGCTAGCTCTGTGACCCTGGGCAAGCCACTTAACTTTGCCTCAGTTTCTTCATTTGTAAAATGAGCTGGAAAAAGAAATGGCAAACCACTTCAATATCTTTGCCAAGAAAACCCCAAATGAAGCCATGGAGAGTTGGACAACTGAACAACAACAATATAGGCCTGGAGTTTGGGAGAGAAATTAGGGTTGGATGAATAGATTTAGCTATCATCTTCCTAGAGATGATAGTTGAATCCATGGATATAGACAATAGTATACCAGGAGAGTATAGCAGAAAAAAGAAGGCCCAGGACAGAACCTTGGGGGAATCCCACACTTAGATGACAAGAGGCAGATGAAGATAAATCCAGCAAAGAGATCGAGAAAGCATGGTCAAGAAAAAAATAAATGTGCTTACCAACAGGATTTATCTTAGGCAAGTCAGTATTAGTACTTATTATCATCATAACACATTTATATAATATAATAATAAATTTCAATTTTACCTATGATTTTTTATGGGTCAAAATTGTTGTGAAAAGGGTAAAGGAAGCATACATGTTGTGTCAAGCAGGCTAGAGGATATTGTTATCAGCAGTGACCCACACACGAGAAGTGATGTAAAAAGTAGACTGTAAGCTTGTTGAAGACAAGAACTGTTTTAATTTTCAAATCCCTTGGCACTTAGCAGTCACTTAATAAATGATGAACTAAATTGTACTGAAAAGTCAGAAAGTAGTAGTCTTCGTCGTCGTCGTCGTTGTAGTTGTTGTTCAGTTGCGTCCGACTCTTCATGACCACATGGACCATAGCACACCAATACTGTCCATGGGGTTTTCCTGGCAAAGGTGTTGGAGTGGTTTGCCTTTTCCTTCTCCAGGTCATGCATTAAGGAGAGACAGTAAATGAAGAGTCCAAGCCTCCTTGTGACATTGAAAGAACCAGAGGGAAACTTTGGTATGTCAGGAGGATGGCTCTGAAAAATTCTTGGAAAGAGATGAAGAAGAAGGTTAATTGAATTAGAAGGTATGGAGGTGTTGCCATATGCTCTGGTGGAGGGAATGCCTATAGCGAAAAGATGAGAAAAGCATCTAAATATTCAAGTATTTGAGTTTTCAAAGTACCTTCTGGACAGTGTCCCTGTGGATGGGTAATGCAACTATCATCCATCCTCATTTTACAAATGAGGCAACTGAGATACACAGAGAGGCAGTGATTTGCCCAGTGTCAGAATCAGAACTTGAGTTCAAGTCATCTGACTTCTTAATCTATGATTGTTCCTCTATATTATGCTGCCTCGATTCAACTCTCTGGATCTGTTTCCTCCTCTATAAACTAGGGAAAGTGAACCAAATGATCTTTGAGGTCCCTTTTAACATTACGTGTTTTTATAATTTAATGGCTCAGTTGGAAAGCCTCAAATCTGCAGATACAGGTCAAAGTGCAGTCATTACACTTTTTTTACCCTGTGGCTACAGCGCTTGGTATCCTCAGATGGCAGCTGGGTTTTATGAAGGAAAGACTTCAATAATCTTGCTTTTAATTGGCAGTTCCAAGAAAGGACTTTGCCCCTCTGTGAAATGTCATCTACCCAGGCACCCTGAAACCTTAGTAATTTGCTATAGGAAGTCATAAAACTGGAAAATTGATTGAGCTCTCTTTCCCTACTGCACTACTTTCTTTCCCCTCTACCTTCATGCTTGTGCCTATAAGTGGCATCCTATAAGTGGCAAACATCTCCCTCTTAATAACACCCATCTACTTTCCGAAAGGTATTCAACACACCTCTACTTAAATTCTCCCCTAGGCAGAATCTGACAGATGAATTCTCAATCCCAAACTGTGTTGATTTGACTTATTTTTAAATAGCACTGAACATCCCATAAAGCTATAATAGGAGCCAATTCCCATGTGCAGACTTAGTGAGCATAGCAAAGAGCAAGAGACTGGCAAGTTGACTGACCACCTGGGGCAACAGTTCCAAAATACTTGAATTAATGAGGCAGTGACTTACACAAGCAGCTCTGTGCCAGCTGCTGGCCTCATTTCGGAGGCATTCCCAAATACCAGAGCCCATCATCGTCATGTATTTCCACTTCAGCTGGAATAGATTTTAGGAACTGTACTCATCCCATGCTCTCAGCTGAACCCTCAGAGGGAAAATTAGCCCATACTCCAAAGACAGGGAACATGACTTGACCATAACAGACCATATCCAACTCCTTTCAGAGAGAAAGGAGTGGAAAAAAACACCCAGGATAATAAAAATAGCTCATCTTCACCAAGTATCTTACAATATACAAAAAGATTGACTTACATTATCCTCACACTAACTCTATGAGGTATGCAAAGAGGTGAATTATTATCCCCATTTTACAGATGAAGAAACCAAGGTTGAGGGGGTTAAGTGCCTTTCCCAAAGTCACATTATATAGCAAGTTATAGTGTACAAACCCTGGCTTTAAAGCCAGGACTCTTTCTACTACACTGCCTGTCACTCCACCATTGTGTTCTGCTTTCCAAAGAAATGGAAACCCAAGACTCTCTTCACCAGGAGAGAGTTTGTGCCCCTGAGAGAGAGGAAGGCATCTTGGTTCCCTACATTTTCTCCTGGAGTGGGAGCCCAATCTCAATGTAGGCTATTCTTTACACATCACATAATTAATTTTTAGATATTTTGCATATTCTTACATTTTACATGTTTTGTTTCCCAGTCGAATGTAGGATCCCTGAGGGCAGGTACTGTTTCATTTTTGTCTTTGTACCCTCAGCGCCTAGCACAGCGCCTGACAGTGTAATTAAGACCTTAATAAATATTTATTGCTTAATTGCTTATACTTGGGAGTGCTGTGTAATTCAGTAAATCATTATGATTTGGGTTCTTTTTCCAGGGAAAGGAGCCCCAGTGAAAATGATTCCACATATCCCCCTGCCTGAAACTCTCTCCTCATCTCTACTTCCTGGTTTCCCTGGCTTCCTTCAAGTCTCAGCTAAAGTCCTGTCTTCCACAGGAAGTCTTTCCTGATCCCTCTTAATTCTAATACCTTCCCTCTGTTGATCTCCAATTTCTACTGTACATATTTTTTATAGTTGTTTGCATATAGTCTCCCCATTATACTGTGAGCTTCCCAAAAGTAGGAATTGTTTTTTGTAATCCTTGTATCTCTAGTTTAGCACAATGCCTGGCATACAGCAAATGCTAAATAGGTGCTTGTAAACTACTGGCTATGTCCCACTATCAAGTTGTGGCTCATTCTCATGCATGAATCCTAAGTACTATCCTCCAACCCCAAGAAGGGAGCCTCAAGACTGTAAACTCCAACCCCCAAAACCCAGATTTCTCATGCCCAATTGGGAAAGACCATTGAGCCAACTGGGGTGATTGTCCAATAAGTAGTATAGAGTGACAGTGCATGTTAATCTGGAAGAAGCAGCAGCCTGGAATAAATCACTATATTCTCATTCAAGAGTTAGAGAGGACAGGATGTGTCAGCCAGACATAAGCAGGCCCTTCACTGGAGCCCTCTTCCAAGGTATCGGGGAAGTTGACCTTATGATCGTTAAGTGGTAATGTTCTCCCCAGAAGAGAATCCTAGGCAATACGCTAGTAAATCACTTTTAAAAGCAATGAAAACCCATCAGTTAGTGAATGGATGAACAAATGTGTGGTATATGAATATGATGGAATATTATGGTGCCATAAGAATTCTAAAAAGGATACTTTGGGAGAAATCTAGGAAGACTTATATGAATCAATGGAGGCTGATGTGGGCAGAATCAGAAAAGCAAATTTTACTATCTCCACCATAAAGACAAACTTTGAAAGATTTAAGAGCTCAAGAATGTAAAATCCAACCACAATTCCAAAGTGATAAAGCACACTATTCACCTCTTGACAGAGAGTTGCTAGCCTCCAGATGCAGAATGAGATGTACATTTTTTGCATGACTCAACGTAGAGATTTGTTTTCCCTGACTATTCATATTTACTACAAGAATTTTGTTTTCCTTTTCTTTTTTTCCCAAGGAGAGAAAGAAAGGAAGGAGAGAAAATAGATGCTTGTTAATTTTTAAAAGTAAAGTAAAATAAAAGTTAATAAAAAAGAAATTAAAACAAAAAATCCCCAAACAGACCTGGAGTAATTCCCCAAAATAAACAAGTTCAGGAATGAGTATAAGGTGACAATAGGTTACAAGTCTTTTCTATCTACTGAATAGTAAGGGAACTATCTCCAACCTAAAGTGCATTATAGAAGGGTAGTAACACTGGATTAGTGCAAAGAGGAAGAAAGTCTGATTGTGTATATGTTTGTGTATGTGTGTAACATCTAGCACAAAATATCTAGAGAAGCAGGGTACCCAGAATGGAACTTTTTAGTCATAGCTTCATCTTGATAAGGATGGAGGGACACAGGAAGAGGTGGAAAGGTGATACATTTTGAAGATGGAAGAGCCCTTAATGGCCAGGGAGTCCAGACCTTTCATTTTACAGACTAGGAAACTAAGGCACAAAGAATATAAATGACTCAACCAGGGTTACATTGCTAGTAAATATCTGAGGTGAGATTTGAATCCAAGTCCTACCAACTTCAAAGTCAGTGCCCTATCTGCATTCATATGCTGCTTCTCACTGAGGCATCAGAATTGTGGGCATTTGGTAAATGTGCAGTATTGTTAACAGTAGTGATGATACATTTTATTCTTGTAGCTTTCTGGAGGTAAGCCCCTTAATTTGACCTACTACAGTGAGTCTAATGGTGAGAAATATCAGAGAGGAGGGAAAGATAAGGCCATGGCTGGCCAGCAGGGAAATTTTGGGGAGGTAAGTGAAGCCTGTGTCACACCCCTTACTTACCCCACCCCCCACATACATACTTACTTAAGGCTCTTGCTGGCTCCAGCTAACCCATTTTCATTTCCTATGGGACCCTAAAGCCCAGATTTTCCAAACTTTCATACCCCTTTTCCATCACTCCCAGGAAGGAACAAAACTACGTGCAGAAGCAGTGGAAGGATGTGCGAGTGGGAGACTTTGTCCAACTTCATTGCAATGAGATTATTCCAGCAGATATCCTCTTACTCTTCTCTTCTGATCCCAGCGGAGTCTGCCACCTGGAAACTGCCAACTTGGATGGGGAAACCAACCTCAAACAAAGGCGTGTTGTGAAGGGCTTCTGGCACCAGGTAGGGTTCTTTCTATGGACTTCAGCATTGGTATAAAAGGAAGAAAACACCCAACTCCCTGGGAAAGTAAATCAAATAATGAGAAAGAATTTTGATGTTATGGTTAATTTGTTAGTAGGAGCTCCTCACATCCCTTATCCAAATCATATCCATCATAAAAGACCCAAGATCAATCTCACCACCTTCATGAAGACTTCCCTGACAAAAGCAGATCCTGGGAGTCTGTCTTTCACTCCTGTAACTCCTATAACACTTACTTCCTATACCACTAAGGTTCATCTACTGGCTTTTATTATTGTTTCTATTTTTATGTACAGCTGAGGTGGCTTTTAGTTTCCATACCTGCGAGTCAATCATTCCTTTCTTCCTTTACTGGTCACAGCAATTTAAAGCTTGTTCTCCTAGCTCTCTACCCTTGGTTCTCTCCTTAACTCACTGAATTACTCCTATATTTGCTGAAGGTTAGGGCAACTTCTTAGCTATGTTCACAAAATCATCTCCAAAAAAAGAAGAGGATCTTAGAGCTATAACTAGAAACTCTCATACCTGGGGCAAATTCAGTTGATGAGCAGGGTAGAGGAGGAAGAATGAGAAAAAAAAATTGTCCTATGGGCCAGTTGCCTAGGCAAAAAAAAAAATCTGTTTCATAGAAGTAACATCTAATTCTTCCTTCTGTATGGTAGGTCTGCAGTATTACTACTGGTTCTCCTTTTCTCTTCAACCAGGTTCTGTGGTTTGTTTTTTCTCTGTTACTTACCTGAGGTTCCTGGATTTATTCAAAGAAATATGTCTCTAATAAACATTGCTACTCCACCACCTAATTTTTTTTCCATTCTATTCCTTTTGAATAAGGTATCACTTTCAGAACCATAATCCAGATACAAGTCACATATTCTTAAAGTCTCAGTGATATTTGTTGTGTCAGATTTGAATCTTTTCATTAATATGCTTAGTTTACTCTCTAATTCATATTTTATGCACTTTATACAGATATCTAAGGCCTCTTCTTGGTTATTATCACTTGTGGATTACTGGCTCTCTCGCTCTCTCTCTTTTCTTTTTC
>CM053625.1:48838981-48858872 GCA_028646595.1 Phalanger gymnotis | reverse complement strand
CAGCTGTAGTTCTAAAGCTGCCCCATCTCCGTTGCCCCAAGGGAGGTGGCCGAACTGCAAACTCTATCCCAGTCCCCAGCAGCTTCTCCCACTAACCTACTCTGTTGTCCTTGGTGTTCGTGGGTTGAGAAGTCTGGTAACTGCCACAGCTCACTGATTCAGGGCTCTAGGGCACGCTCTGCCCGGCTCCTGGTCTGGTTGGTCCACATCACCCATGTTGGACTCTGCTCCACTCAGCTCCACTCCCCTCTGCTCCCAGCTCCGTGCGGGATAGACCTTACCCAGAGACCATCCAGGCTGTCCTGGGTTAGAGCCCTGCTTCCCTACACTGTTTTGTGGGTTCTGCAGTTCTAGAACTGGTTCAGAGCCATTTTTATAGGTTTTTGGAGACTTGGTGGGGAGCTCACACTAGTCCCTGCTTTCCAGCCGCCATCTTCTGGCCAGAACTTTTCACAGCAGGCAACTGTGACTGTCAGTCATATATGAATCCACATGTATAACCTTACTCAGAGTCATAGGAGGGCTGTACATAGGGAGTCAGGAAGTGAAAAGGGCAGAATCTTTATGGCTCCAGGCCTTAGTTTGTCTAAGAAATGGGAATAGCTAATAATAGCTAACATTTATAAAGTGCCAACTATGTGCCAGGCACTGTGCTAGGTACTTTACAAATATCTCATTTGATCCTCACAACAACCAAGGGAGGTGGGTGCTATTATTACCCCCATTTTATAGTTAAGGAAACTGAGGCAAACAGAGGCTAAATGACCTGCCAGCCTCACATAGGATCTGAGGCTAGATTTGAATTTGTGTCTTCCTGACTCCAGGAACATCACTCTAGGAATCGATTCCTGGATTGATAATGACTTGAGAAGGGGGTAGAAAAGTATATTAAGTGAAAAAACCTGCATAGATGACAATGCCGACCACCACCTCTGTGTTCCTGATGGTGCAACCACGGAGCAGAAGACTCTCACTGTTCAAGCCAGTCCTGGTCTGATCTGGATGTTCCCTAGGAAGAAGGAAAGAAAATGGTCACAACATATTATCTCTAGGATTAGGACCATAAAGCTGGGTGGGGTGAGAGAGGTTTCTTTCTAAGTAGAGGGCAGGACAACTCAAACCAGCTATAAGTAAAGATCTCATCCTTCCTACCTATATTTATTTGTTGTTATCTCTATTTATTGCTTCCAGACTCATGGGGGTAGGATTAGAAATTAGAACCTGATTACCCAGGGGCGAAGCCACCTCTAAGTTAATTTCAGTTCACTTATTAAACACCTACTGTGTACAGAATACTACTTTGGGCTCTAGAGAGATGAAATTTAGATGACATAATCTCTGCCTTCATGGAGCCTACAGTTGAATAGGGTCACATGACATTAACACAAATAACCATAATACCAAAGAATACATGATGGGTGCATGAGAGGTACAAGCAAACTGCTATGTGAGGTTCCAGAGGTGAAAAGTCATTAAAATGAAGAGCTCAGGAAGTCTGGAGGAATAGACAGAAGTTTAATAGGTAATGGGGCAAAAGGACATTTCAGGTATGGGGGAATACTGTGCCATCAGTCTGGAAATATCTTCAATTCATAAGAAGTGTATTGTAGCAGGTGAGTATGATTTTCCTTATCTTACAGATGAAGAGACATGCTCTGAGAGGTTGTAAGCAGGTAATACGCCAGGACTTCAAAGGATATGAGATCTTGCCAATGTGGGTATACTCCTCATTATTGTTATTTGCAAATCAACTGTATCTTTTCATCCTAGGCGATTCTTATCCATGCTCTCCAATAGATCTCCCATGAAAGATTCATTCAACATTTAGGAGCCTTTCCTGAAGGACTAGGTCTCTCTAATAATAATGAAAATAGTTAACATTTATATAGTGCCTAAAAGCTTGCAAAGCATTATATATCTGTATCTCTCTATACATCTATATGTATATATGGATATATCTACATCTATGTGTGTATACAGACACACCCATATAAACACAAAATCTCATTTTATCTTCACCATAAAGTTAAGTAATAAGTGTTATTATCATCCCCATTTGCTAGGTGAGGAAACTGAGCCTGAGAGAGGCTAAGTGATTGGTCCACGTTTTTGTAGGTTCTGAGTGTCTGAGATAGGATTTGAACTCAAGTCTTAATTACTATGAGTCTGCCACTCTGTCTGCTATGCCACCTACCATACTAAGCTACCCCTGTGTTATCTCCTAGTTTGCACACATACGTGACTCACCTCTTTTCCCTTCGTAAATTTCCTTGATGAAATCCATTGTGCTACTTCTTACACAATGGAAATATACTCTAGTCTATTTGTATCTGCCATGCCACTTTCTATTGCCCTTTTGGTCACATTTACTTTGTAGTTTACAATACACTTCTGAATCCATTATCTCACCCGACTGTCAAAATAATCCTGTGACACTGGTAAATCCGGGAGAACTATCCCAGTTTTGTAGATGGCAGACTGGAGGCTAAGTGCCTTGTGCCTCTGTCTCCTTTTCCCAATTCACAGACTTACTACCCTACTTCAGGCTCCCATAACCTTTCGCCAGTACTATTACTTGGTATTTGTTGTTGTCATTTTTGAGTCTTGTCTGACTCCTTGTGACCCCATTTGGGGTTTTCTTGGTAAAGATACTGGGGTGGTTTGCCATTTCTTTCTTCAGCTCATTTTACAGATGAGGAAACTGAAGCAAACAGGGATAAATGACTTACCAAAAGGGTTACACAGCTAATATCTGAGGGTGGATTTGAACTCAGGTAACCTAACTTTAGGCCCGCCATTCTATCCACTGCACCATCTAGCTGTCCTAGTACTGTTACAATCAAGGGCCCCTTGCTTCTTCTTTCTCTTGCCTAATCCATATTCAGTAGAGTTGCCATAATGATATTCCTAATGCACAGTTCCAATTATGTCACTCCTCCACTCAGTACTCTCCAGTATTCCCTACTTACCTCCAAGAGCAAATACAAACTCCTCTCTTTGGCCTTCAATACTCTTCAAAACTGGTTCCAATTTACCTTTTCAGGCTTACTGTATATTATTCCCTTTTACATGTTCTTTGGTTCCACCAAGTGGACCTTCTTGCTGCTCATTACACTCAATCCTCCATTTTTGGTCCCTGTGCTTCTCTCAGGGCTTGGGATTAGCCCTCCTCACCTTGGTCTCCAAGATGCCAAGCCTACTTTGAACTTCGTCTTGAATATTACCTTTTATAGCCACCTAGCAGTGCTTGGCACATAATAGGTGCTTAATATGTGTTTATTGATTGGTTAATTGATTTCATGATGTATCCTTGGGCCTACCCTGAGCTCTATATTTGTAAAGGTAAGGCCTTTCCCTATCCCCTTCACAGACACTAGTGCTTTCCCTATGCCCTGGTGATCTTGAATTTACTTTGGATATATTTAAATATAGGTGTATATATTTACATGCATATACAATATTATAATAACAATTTAGGCTTAAGATCCTTCCCACTCATTAATAGGCCGTGTGACCTGCTTACGTCACAGGAAGCCTAAGTCACATGTGGTGGGAGGAGCTTGCTGAGAGGATAAGGAAAGTATGTCACAGTAAATGGAGAGAGGGCAGTTAGAACTGAGGGAGGGAGCAGATGCAGGCATGCTAGCTGTGCCGTGAGTTTGTTGGTGGGAAGGCCCCAGCAGGGGAGTGGAAGGTTATGGGATGGTGAGGCTCCATGCTGTGATATTATGTTTTAAGTTCCTTGCTGTTATGATAAAATGGGCTCACTGGTTTTGGGAGCTGGTTGCTGCTTGGATGGGTTGGACTTATTGGTTATGGGATTTGGTTCTCTGGTGTCTGAATAAATGTTTTACTTCTTCTACCTTCTATATGGAGAGTCTCTCATATTTTGCAATACAGAATTACATATACATATTCACAGTTAATGTCGATGTTGTGTTTATTGCTTTGCTAATACAAATATATAAACATATACTTATACGTATACGTTTAGGTGTATATGTGTTGTGTCTTCTATAGAGCTCCTTGAGGTCAAAGACCACTTTATTTTTGTCTTTGTAGTACCAGCACCTTGAACAGGACCTGGTGCTAGTAGGTGCTTAATAAATGCTGGCTGATTGATTGATTGGTTGACTGCCTTGATGTGGAGTGACAGATACAGTATTATCTTAACAATTCTGTGTCTTATAGTTTGAGGTGAGAAAATCTCAGAAATTACTTTGTTTCTGTGAGGTATAAAGCTGCCCAGAAATGGACTTGATGACAAGTCCCTGAGCCTACCTTGCTATCCCTCCATATTTCCAAGACAAGGTTGTAGAAGTAACGAATGTTACTTATGACAAGAGTCTCAGTTTATCACAAGTTTTTGTGACCTTCTGTGTTGTTACCATTCTAGCTTCCCAGGTAGACATATAGATGTGATACTTCCTTTTCTTTTTTTTTTGCGGGGGTGAAGGCAGGGCAATCGGGGTTAAATGACTTGCCCAAGGTCACACAGCTAGTAAATATGTCAAGTGTCTGAGCCCATGTTTGAACTCAGGTCCTCCTGACTCCAGGGCCGGTGTTCTACTCACTGCACCACTTAACTGCCCCTTGATACTTCCTTTTCAATCATCCAGAAAGAGGATTAAAGAAGGATAAGCTGCTACTTTGCCCCTGAGTACCTGGTTTTGTGTTTTTGGATGACTTGGGATCCCTTTGTTTACAATTGACATGGTACAAAGCAAGGCCTTTAAACTTCAGAACAGAATTATATGGAAAGTTGGCCCTCTTTTCAGAGAAGAGATAAATGAAAGGTAATGGTCTTTTGGGAAAAGCAGGTGTCTTCCAAAAGGGAGTTTGTTTATTTAGACTTTAAACAAACTTTGAGCTTCAGAGAATGAATCTGTAACAATTTGCTAGTGGTCTAGTCAAGTAATTTCCCTCACCTAAGTGACACAGAAAGCCACTTCCTAATCATTCCCCAGGGCTAAGCCCCAGACTTAGATTTAAAAGTCCCTGAAGTGATATTCTTCCTTGTTCAGGTCATTTATATTAGTGTTTGTGTTAAGTCATATGAGTTAGCAGTCAGTGTGCATTCTCTCTATATAACTTGAATCAAATCAAATTGAATGAAGTCCTTGGGTTAAAATAGTTTAGCTGTTTGTAAAGTTATCATTTCTCTCAATTCTTTTTCTTGTCTCTCCTCTCCTTTGGTCCCTCCCATATATGCCATTTCCGGTTATGTACCATATGATAGAGGCACCTACCATCTGATAGGTATGAGTGCTTGTCAGGAAGCCAGGAAGACCTGATTTTGAATCCTGCCTCACGTATTAACTAGCTGTGTGACTTTGGGAAAATCACTTGACAGCCTCAATGTCCTCATCTATACAATGAGGATTGTAATATCTCCTTCCTCTCACTGTCATAGTAGAATCAAATGTGATAGCATGTAAAGGTTTTTGTAGGCCTCCAAAAACTATATAAATAACAATATTGTTGTTGTTATTGCTATTATCATTATTATGACAACAGAGGATGAGGCCAGAGAGAAAGGGAGAAAGGGCTCTTACCTTTATTTTATATTTCACTGGGTAGAGGTATAGCTATCAATTCTGAGGCAAGCATACTAAACATACAAACACAAACAACATGAAAGGTGCCCTGATGTCATTTTTTAAATGATTGTGATGAATTATTAAGTTAAATTCAGCTCTGGCTGTGTGGGCGTGTTTGTATGTAGCTGTGTATGTATATATTTGTGTGTGTGTGTGTGTGTGTGTGTGTGTGTGTTTGTATGTATTTTGGGAGATATCTCAGTCCTCAGGACACAAATCTCCACAAGGGGAAAGACTCCAGGATTTTATCTAGTTGCAAGGATAAAGAGAGCTGGCATGCCACAAAACCACTACAGAAGAAGTGAGCAGAGTAGGACCAGGTGGGAAGGATTTCACTTACAGAATGGCCATAGTGCTGGCAGAGAAGAAGAGATAATGAAAAGTATTAGATAGTTGTTCCCTATTTTAACAAATTATTCTTGTCAATTCAGTGTTACACTTGGTTGGTTTCTCCTGCTGAAAGAATGTAAGTACTCTCAATTTTGGCATCTTGGGACAAAGCCCAGATTGCCCCACCTTAGTTATAGCCTAGCCATTCAGAAGGTTTCTCCATGATATTTCTAAGCACTTTGATGTTCCCAAACAAAAGATGGAGGAGACTCCAGGGAAGCAGGAGATCTTGGTTCTAGTCTGAGTTCTGATACAACTTTCTCTATGACCTTTGGCAAGTCACTTTTCCTCTCCAGCCTCAGTTTCCTCTTTTGTAAAAGGACTGGACTAGATGATTTCTAAGGTCTCCTTCAGCTCTAAATCTATGATCTGTGGCTTTGTTAGTGTTAGAAGGATTGACATACCTGTTATTGAGACAGAATGAGAGTGAGGGTGGCAGGAAAAATCAGGCTATAATCCTATGAATACATTCTTTGGGGAAGAAGGAGAGCATGTCGTTACTACAAACCTTCTTCTCCACAATTAATCAAATAGCATCAATTTGTTGTGAAGTGGTTTCTAAGCAAACAGCCAATATCAGAATAACTCACAAGTTAAATTCTTTTCCAGGTATGATTAGGCCACTCTCATGTACACAATCCTTCTGTGTCTCCATTGCCTATGGAATGAATTACTAATTACTCAGCTGGTTACTTAATACCTGCCACGGTCTGCCTATAGCATGTCATTGTGGCTTTATGTTATACTCTTTCTCTAACTGGACTCCAAATTTAACATGTCATTTCTTGCCCCAGTGCATTTGCACAGGTTATTTCCAGTCCTTGGAATGCACCTCTCCCTTTCTTTCCCCTATTCAGAATCCTTCCTTTCTTTTAAATGCTCAGGGCATGTGGCCAGCTCCTTAAAGAAGTATTTCCTGATCCCTTTAGGTGAAAGTTTTCTCTCCCTATTTACTCTGGTCACACTGGATGTTGCGTTATGCTTTATCTGTTCTTAAAAAATTCACTAAGTAGAATATAAGTCTACTGAGGCAAGGCACTATGCTTTTTTATCTTTGTATCTCTGGCCTTGAACTAGCTGGTTCTTGGCAAATGCTTATTTCTTGAATTCAACTCTCTGTCTCATCATGGAGTGGAGGTGATACTGAGTTCTTGCAGGCTCCATTGGGGAACGCAGTTTTACTAAGCTAAAAATGTTTCAAATACAGGTTTGGTATTGGACTGTGTGTCATGTAAGGATCATTCTAAGTCTGGAGGGGGTCATCATTGGGTCTTTTAAAGGATAATGAAACTTTTGTTTCACAGGAACTCTCAGAGACCTACCAAGTTACAGAAGTGTTAAGGATAATAGTAACAAAATCAACAATAGCTAACATTTATATAGAACTTTAAGGTTTACAAACACTTTACAAATATCATCTCATTTTATCCTTATAACGAACCTGGGGGATAGGTGCTATTATGATCTCCATTTTATAAACTGAGGCACCGGCAGTTAAGTAAATGCCCAGGGTCACACAGATATTTAATAACTGAGGCTGGATCTAAACTCAAGTCTTCCTAACTTCAAGTCCAGTTCATGATGACATCTAGCTATCTCTCTACCATCTGGAGGCAGCATCCACATTGCCAAAACCATGGGTCCTTAAATTTTTCAATCAATAGATACTGGAATTAATAATGTTGGAAGGGACCTCAAATGTCTTCTTGTCTAACTCCTTTTTCCAACTAAGGAAAATGGGGATCAGAGAAATTAAGTCATTTCTTCAGGTTTCAGAGGTAGGACTTGAACCTTGAAAGGTCCTCTGAATCCAAAGTCTATGATCTTTCCATTATGTGGCTTCTCCAACATGAGGTCACTGTATCTGTACTATGACATTGAATCCAAATCCTTTCTCCCTCTATGTTTGTTTGGCTATGAGGGGCAGCTTCAGAGTCAAGAATACCTGATTTAAGTCCTGCCTCCAAAAAAACTGGCTGATGAATGTGTTTAACCTCTCACTGTTCCACTCTCTTAACACTATAGGTTACATAAGACTGGTTGATCTGCTCTAGTGGAGGGAACTTCTTAATGTACTGTTCCCTCCACTGATAACACTATAAATCTATATAAAAATGGTCTAGCCAGAAAAGGTATTAATGGGATATGAGGTAGGAGGGTTGACTTTTTACAATAGTACTCTATGGTCTCAAGTATAGGCATAGTGCTCTGTACATACTAGGTGAATAATAAAAGTTTTTAAAACTGAACACAGAGCACGCTCTTTTCCCTTTTTACCCAGTAAGGCTTGTGTAAAATCTGAGAATGGCCTAAAATTACAATTTTAATAAAAGAAAGACATAAGTGATGAAGCTGGAGAGAGGAGGTGCTGATCAGATTGAATAAAACATCTTTATTTGAATTGAAAAAATATAAAAGAGCTACTTTGGCTACATACGTATATACATACATACACATATGTATGTGCATATATGTATATATACATATATGTATACATATATACATACTTACATTTTGTGCAATTATTTCTCAATGTCAGCCTCTATGAGTAGACTGCTTATATTTGGTTCAGTACAGCGGTATCTTGTTTCATTGTATGGAATAAGGTATTATGTTTTGCGATAGAGGAAGACCAAAGGCTTGTAGATTACTCAAAAATCTAATGCTGGTATATCCTGAATAATTTCTTAAATCAAAGAATCAGACAATACTAAACATGACAATCATGGGATAATATCACCCAAAATGAAATTGGCTGTTTACTAACAGGAGATGATTACCTATGCCCTGAAGACTAATTTATGAACTAGTAAAACAAAGGTCAAAATCATCACAAACAAGAAAAAAAGGTTAATGATAAAGAAAAGGCATTGCATGCAATTATAACAGCTGTTCCCTGAGCTAATCACATTAGATAAAAAGTAGAAAATAAATAAAGGAACTGGATTTGACTCTGATTATTAACATTTTCCTCAGACCTTTAACTGCTATAACTTAGTTACCACACTGAGGAGGCCAAAAGAGCTCAGAAAACAGTTTACCCAGCCAATATTAGATCTCTTTGCCAAACAGAGAGAAATGGCAGCCAATGGTAGACTAGGTTTTGAATAAAAACTCAATTTGTAAAATGAGGAGGTTGGGGGAAGATCACAAGTACTATGACCTCACAAAAGAATGAAAGGCAGTAGGAGAGAAAATGAGTTTGCAAAAAGCACAGCATAAAGACCAACAGCATTTATAGCTGAAATTGAGGGTAGAAAGTGATGGAAACAAATAGGAGAAAAAAAATGAAACAGATACATTTTAACCATTGTCCACTGTGGTCTTTAACCTCAGTTCTGTTTAGGAATGTTAAGGGGTCCTCTGAACTTGTCTTTTTGAGTTGCCATATTTTCCAGAAAGACTGGACCCAGAATATGCAAGAGGCCCTCTGAATGTATCAAGTATAAAAGCCAACCACTCCCATCCCCCTCCTGCCAAGCAGATATAATTTGTTGTTTGCATTCCAATATAGATTCCTTGTGTGTCCTTGGGAGTCAAGACAGGTGCCAATCAGTCCTCACTCCTCTGAGAAATTGCTCATACACCTGGGACCCTTGTAGATAAGCAGACCATTCTATTGCCATAGTCTAGCAGTTCTGGAGAGAAAAGAATACAGCTTTTGCCATCACCTTGCTCCTCCCCTTTGGGAGGGGTTTTGTTTTTTTCCCACCTTTACTGTGCCTTTCCTCCTCCCATGCCATGCCCCTTTAGGTAGAGATTTCCGGTTTCTCCTCCTCCCTTTGTCTTACTGTCATAAATAGCAAACTTCTGAATGGATTGTGAACTCTTTGGGCTCCACATGCATGTTCATTTCTCTTGTAATAAACCTAATTTTCATGTAAGTTTCATAAAGTTGTGATTGCCTGTTAACAATGTACAATATACTAAATGAAGAAGCGGAAATGAAACTCAAGGAAATTAAGTCAGAAAGTCATAAAGAAGAGCTTTGTTCTTGAGGTGTCATGATTTTGAAAATGTCAAGGGAATCAAATTTCAGTATATCTAAAAGGGTAGAAGACTTCAAGTGATTGGAAAAAATCGTAAAAGGTTTATGTCTACAGAATTGTGAACAAGAAGACATGAGCAACTACTAACCAGGATGTCTACTTTCTGATCTGTATGAAATCTTTATGAAACAGATCTGTAAAAATGAGCAGGCTGGACTAGATGGCCTTTGTGTGCAGTCTCTTCTAGCTCCAGAGCAATGATCTTATGACCTACACAAGTACAAAAGGTATCTTTGATGAAAATATGATAAGGGAACAGGAAGGCTTTTGCAATGATTTTCTAAGAGAGACCACATCTTCACAGTCAAACAAGAAATTGAAACCTGAAGAGAAGAAAGACATTGTTGCGTTTACTGAGTGATATTTGGACCAAAATGCATCCAAAGTGTCTCTTATGAATATGCTAAAATCACATATGACTTTTTGATAAATATAACCACAAGAGATAGCTTTGTTCAATAAATCTCTGATTATCGATGTCAAATGAGGGAGAAAAACAAGGAGATGTATATTTACCAAAGCTATTTACCACCATCACGGATGATGCCCTGCATAGAGTCCAAATGGAAGAGGGATTCCTTCTTGAAGGTGAAGTCCTTCAGAGGCTTCTGTTTGGGGATGATATAATGCTGAACCCATAAGTAGTTGGAATAACTATAAGGCTAACTCACTGAGATCCTTGGTCACTCAAAAGAGTTGCATTTAATGATTCATACAGGAAAACTAAATGGATGAAGAATGCTTATTTTCTCAGGCTATAATATGCAGTTGGAAGTCCCATACTTTGGGTTAGTTTATCAGAATATCTGGCTTGGACAGTCATTACAGAAAGAAAATGATCTAGGCTTAGAATTGAATAGGAGGGAGAGAACCTGCTGGACTGCCTTCGGGAAATGAAGCATCACTTTCAATAGTTCCTAGTTGTCACCTGACACAGAAATTCACCTTTAGGTCATTGGGTAATGCTGAATGGGTTTGTGAATCATGGAACACCATAATCTCCAAAGAATCAAAACTGTGGGTAATCCAAAGGACAGTGGAAGTATGTACGGTGGATGTAAAGTGGACTGTAGCATATTACCAATTACAGTTTATGTTCAAAAATTAATGTAAAATATATCACCCAGGAAATGTATGACCAGAAAAGGTGATGCCTCAGTCAGTGGTGTCAAGAGGAAATAGAAACAGATCCTGGAGGCCTGCATATTGGCTAGAAAACCACAAATTAACATTATCTGTTATATTACATTTGAGCTGTGAGTCCGACACCTCTGGCCTTGGTCATATATTGAGATGAAGGGATGAACAAATTAACTCGGTGCTCCACTAGTACCCAAAGAATTTGTAGTTCATCTATGGAGGATTTATGGGACAACAGAGACAAGAATGACATCAAACGAGAAGGCCAGGATACACGGCTTTGTATCGTAAGTGCTTTGTATCGTAGGTACTAAAGGGATGTTTGTTGAAATGAAGTGAAATGGAGGTATTAAAAAGATCATAGATCCACTGAAGTATTAAATTATAACATTGTAATATTTTACATTTGTAAGTTCTTGGTTTTTTAAATGTATGTCAGAGATACAGCATTGGTACATTAGAAAGAGTATCGGGCTTTGAGTCAGAACATTTAATTTTGAATCTCAAGTCTGGGCAAGTTGCTTGACCTGAGTCTCAGTTTCCTCCTCTTTCAAAAGTGTATTCTTCCTACTTGTATTACCTGCCTTACGGGGTTGTTGTGAGGAAAACAGTTTGTAAGCCTGAAAGAGTCACTGAAATATGGATCCAAATGTGAACTCAAGTGTGGGCTACTGTTTGATCCCTATTTGACAGATGAGGAAACTGGGAGCAGGTAACTTAAGTGACTTGCCTGAGGTCACAGGGTTAGCTGGTGACAGAGCTGGGATGAGAACACAGAACTTTTGACTCCATATTCAAGGTTCTTTCCAAAACACGACATTGTTAAACGAATTATAAAACTGTCTGAGTAGCAGACAGGCTTTTTCAATGTCAAACTCCCTTCCATGTGGTAGAAATTGGTACTCTGAACCACAAATGTCTACCAAGTCATTTCAAGAAAATATTCTGATTCAGTAGTTACAAGGACAAACACGGTACAATGGCAAACAGAGCACAGGGCCGTTGGTTACTTACATATAACCTTTGAATTTACTGAGGTTATTGTTGGGCTTCTCACACACGATCTTGTTCTGAAAGAGTTCTGGTTTAAACTGGGGCTCCTGTAAGAAAGATTATACCATGAGTTTATCTCGTTGGATGGACCCAGTTTTTAATAGGATCATCAGACAAGCTAATCACTATTAGAACCGTTCCAAATTAGCAGGCCAGCAAGGGGTAATCCCTTCTTTGTCATCATCTGAGAGTTGTAATACAGTGGAAGAAAAAGTTAAATCCTCATCATGGGAGAAAAAAGCCACCAAAGTCACAAATGTGTACTTGAGAGCCCAGCAAAGCATACAATAGAGGTTGTCTAGTCTGAGACCCATTCCATTGCCTGCTGGGGCTCATATCTCTTTACATCCTCCCTCTCATTTTTAAAGGATAATATAGTATAATAGGAAATATATAAGCGTGGGAGGCAGGAAACTTTGCAAAGCCTACTCTGTGCAAGAAAGAGTCTGCGCTCAGGCTGGGGAGATAAAAAGATAAAAAAAATGACACAGTCTCTGCTTTCAAGGAGCCTCCATGCTATTGGATGGGTATAAGGCATGTATGTAACTAGTATCAGGTATGGAATGATAGGCGCAAAGAAGAAAATGGCATCTAGGAAAATTTGAGAGAGAGATTGCTACCTTGAGTGGGGGAGGGACTGAAGAAGGCTACTTGGAGGATGTGGTATCTGAGCAGAGCCTTGAAGGATGAGAAGGATTCTGACAGGTGAAGATGAGGAGCACTTTATTTGGTCTCACGGCTTGAGTTAGAGCAAAAATCCAGGCTTGAGGATTTACAAAAAAATTGGTACTTGGGAAGCTAGTACAAACATGAGCTTTATTATTATGTAGCACAGCAAGCAGGCAAAACCAAAAGCACACACACACACACACACACACACACACACACACTATATATAACAATGCAGACAGAGATTTGGCCACATGCAGGGCCACGGTCACTCATGTGACAGAAGGAATCCTGTACTATGGCAAAAAATCTCTGTGGAAGTATATGCTTAGAGTGGGTCTGAGCAGGAAAGTTTTATACCTTAAAGATGAGTTTGGCTGAGGACAGGTAATAGATTACAGATGTGGGAGGTGACATTCTGAACCACACTCAGATGTGGTAGTGAAAGGCCCCAAGTCGCTTATTGATACCAGACTTGGGGAGAAGAGTTTCCTAATTGGGATCAGAAATTGGGTGACAGTCTGAATCTGTGATGGGGAAACCCAGAACTGAGTGTTGGTGTGGAGCTTCATCTAATCAGGATGGCACATTTGTAGGCACAGGGTCAGAAGAAGTCAGGACAGGATAGGACAATTCAGGCTGTCATTGCTTGTTGTTCATGGTCATGAAGACTGCCTAACCTAAGTGACTCCAGATTGGAGTTCTATCACTTATAGTTCCAATATCAAACAATATATTTTAAAAATCCCAATTTTCATGAAGAAGGAGTATATGAATTCCAACAGGATTGTGGAAATGGACTAAGATAGGAAAAGATATGTGGAGTTGGTAGAACAGTTAAAATATTTTCATTTTGACTGAAACACAGTCTGTGTGAAGGGAGTCAAGTAAAATAAGATTGGAAAAGTAAGTTGAAGCCATACTGTGTAGGTAGGACCTTGAGTGGCAGCTGTCGAGGACTTTGCATTTTATCATAGAGATAATAGGGAGCCACTGATGTTTTTATTGTGAGGATAAAATAAGATGATAGGATTTGAACACTTTGAAAAGTAGTTATTCCTATTTAGGGTGGTAGTGGTGGTGTTTTACGCATGGTATAGTCAGAAATGTGAAAAAAATAGTTAGCATTTATAGAGCAATTTAAAGTTTGCAAAGTGCTTCATAAATATTATCTCTTTTCATCCTCAAAACGACTCTGGGAGTTAGGTGCTGTTATCATTCCCATTTTACAGATGAGGAAACTGAGGCAAACAAAGGCAAAGTGACTTGCTAGAATCACACAGCCAGTTTAGTGTATGAGGCAAGATTTGAACTCGGGTCTTTTTGACTCCAGGGCATCTAGGTGGTGCAGTGGATAGAGTGCTGGGTCTAGAGTCAGGAAGGCTCATCTTACTTGAGTTCAAATCCTGTCTCAGACACTTACTAGGGCTGTGCGACCCTGTGCAAGTCACTTAACCCTGTTTGCCTCAATTTCCTCATCTGTAAAATGAGTTGGACAAGGAAATGGCAAACCGCTCAAGTATCTTTGCCAAAAAAACCCCTTAAATCGGGATATGAATAAACAGCAACTTGATTCCAGCTCTAGCATTCTAATTCACTCTATCCTCTGAGCTCCTAGATGATGTTTCTGAAATAGAGTTAACAAGGGGGCTTATTCTGGGGAGCCCCTTGAAATTCCCCTTCTAAGTATGTGGCATGAAGGATCAATTTGTCGCTAAGTTTCATAGGCCATAAAAATAAAGGACAAATACATGGTAACAAAGGCAGTGGTATCCTCTCTGAGTTTCTGTTTGTTCATGTCGAAAATGAGGATGTTCAAACTTGCTCCATTTATCTCAATGAGATAATAGGTATAGTGGTATAATGATCATAGAGTGGGAAGTGATGTTAGAAGGGTTCTAGTCCAACCTCCTTATCTTACAGATGAGGAAAGTGAGATCCAAAGAGGTGGACATTTGTGTGACCATCCGAGGTCACATAAGCATCATATGGCAGAGTAAGGATTAGAACTCAGCTCCTTCCATGGCACCACCTGTGAGGAGGCTTTGTAAGTGGTAAAGCAGGATCCCAGTGTAAGCTATGTGACTAACCACAGATTTGAGCTCCTTCAGGGCAGGGCCTATTTGTTGCTTTTCTTTGCATCCCCAGCATTTTGTGGTACTTCATAGATGCCTTTTGACTGACCATTATTATGCAAAAAGCAAAAGACTTTAAAAACAAACCACAAATGTATTGTCCAAAAGATTTGTAGCATTGGCGGATTAGAAAGGGCACCAACATTTAGAGGGTGCTCACAATTGTACTCTTAGGGCAAAGAAGAAACCACTGAGGTTAGCACTCGGTTAGCAAGATTAAAGTAGAAAGGTTTCAGGTTTCCTCCCCCCAGCAGCTACATCCCAAGTGTGCTTCTTTCTCATCCCTCATCACAGCAGCCTCACAGTCCCTGTCTCTACCTCCTCGGGCCTTGTTTCTCTTCCAGGATTCCGTGCTTCCCTTGCCCCACTAAGTTTGTCTTCAAAAGTTGGTTTGAGGACATATTTTTGTCCTGTTTACTCGGCACCTAAACCTAGTGGCCACATTCCTCCTGCCTGAAATAAATCACTTATCAACTAGCTTCTAAAAATAGCACTGTTTTCCCTCTTGTATTAATTCTTTCAGGGACAAGAAAACTGCTGAACTTTGAGATGGTGACAAATAATGTTGTAATTTGTCATTCTTTTTCTTGCCACTGATCAGGACACTGCTTCGCCTGCTTTTTGCCCCTTGCCTCATTACTGGATTTTGAAATCCAAACTTACCTCAAAAGTGAATGTAAGTTGAGTAATGGGACCCAATGAGCCCTTGGGAATGGTGCTCTTCCATAATAAATCTCCCTGTCCTTTATTTTGACCTCTGGGTATCAGAACATTAGGGATAGAAGGGATTTTGGAATTTGTATTTTCTTGATGAGGACACTGAAGTAGAGAGATGTGAAGTGACTTACTGAAGGCTACTCAGGACGCCCCCAAGGTTAACAGCTCAGGCCACCTGTCTCCAAAGCCTTTGCTTTTTCCCCCTCTACCACAGGATAGTAGGCCAATGGTGGGCAAAACTGTGAAGGAGAACCTGCCTGCCTGCCTGCCTGCCTGCCTTCCTTCCTTCCTTCTTTCTTTCCTTTCTTCTTTATTCCCTTCCTTCCTTCCTTCCTTCCTTCCTTCCTTCCTTCCTTCCTTCCTTCCTTCCTTCCTTCCTTCCTTTCTTCCTTCCTTCCTTCCTCCTTCCTTCTTTCCTTCCTTCTTTCTTCCTCCCATCCTTTCTCTCTTTCCTTCTTCCTTCCATCCCTCTCTCTTTCCCCACCATCTTTCCTTCCTTCCTGATCCCAGAGATAATAAGAAAATAATGGCTATTGAGCCATTGAACAGGGGCATTACAGTCAGACCTATGCTTTAGAAAAATCACCTTGGTAGCTAAATGGACAGTAGACTGTAACAGGGAGAGCCTTGAGGAATGCAGACTAATTAAAGGGTGACTGAAATCACTCATATGACAAATGATAAAGGGTTGAATGAGGGTGGTGGCTTCCTTTCTATTAATGTTCTTTAACAAAAATCATGTTCACTTCCCAATGATTCCCCTTTTTTCCGCCTCATGCTTGCCATGGAAGACTCCTTTGGGAAAAAAAAGAATTAAGCAAAACAAATCAACACAATGGCCACATCTGACAACACACACCCCTCATGCTGTTTCTAGAGCGCACCTCCTTTTAGCTGAGAGGAAGGAAGCATGCTTCATCATCAATTCTTTGAAGTCACCATTGCTCACTGCCAAAATTGGTTGTTTTTGCCTTTATAACATGTCTTCTGTCCACGTACACAGCCACCACCCTCATTCAACCCTTCATTATTTCTCATTTGGACTCTTGTAATCACCCTCTAATTAGTCTTTTTCCTCAAGGCTCTCCCCATTCCACTCCACTGACCACATAGCTGTCAAAGTGATTTTCCTAAAGCCTAGCTCTATGTCATGCCCCTGATCGATGCTCATGGTTTCTTTAGTACCTCCTGGATCAGATATAAACTCCATTTTGCATGCATACCTGCTCTCTACCTGGCTATCTTTCCAGATTTGTATACTTTACTCTGTTCTACATAGTCTATGATCAGCTAGACTGGCCTATTTGCTGTTTCTCAAACATGCCATTCCATTTTCTATCCCTGTGCTTTTGTACTGGATGCCCCTCATTGCTGGAATGCTCTGATCCCTTCACTATCATCTTCCTAGTTTTCCTAGCTTCTTTCAAGACTGAGCCCAACTTTAATCTTCTGTAGAAAGTCTTTTCCTGGTCCTTCTCTGAGATTATCTTCTATCTACTATTTATATAGCAAAGATCTGGCCAATTTATGTGAATACATTGTGGAAACATACTAAAAACACCCTTCTTAGTTTCTCTAGAAGTATTAAGAAATACTATATCTATCTGGCCTAAAACTTTCCCCTTTGGGAACATGAGAACAAAATCTAAGGCCTTCCTTAGAAATGGCGTATTGGTGATAACAAAACTTAACTCTTGTCTGGATAGTTTCATTGCTTTCCCAACCCCTGAAGTGACTAGTGCCTAAGGACAGTGTTTTCTCTTCCAAGAAACAAGATTAAGATATTAATGACGGGAGGGGGAAGTGGGAGACCTTTTGTGGTACGCTCATCTTTTCCAGTGGTACTCTCATCATACCACGTAATCAGCTCCTACTTATAAGACAGACCCTGCCAACTGGTGGCCTGTCACATAGTATAAAATCTACCAAGAATGCTTGATTAGAATAAAGGCTTTGTTCAGAAGGACTTAACACTGACTGATGTGACATTAGGCATATGATATATTAAGGGTGAATAGATGCAAAACACTGTAAAGATTCTCAGTCCTGATGAGGAAATGCTGAAGAATAATGGAATCCATCAAGTCTTAGTCTGATGGCCCCTCCTGGCCTGGAAGGTGACTCTGGGCTCTCAAAAGCTATGAAATGGGGCAGTGCAAATTCTAGAAAATTCTGCCGCGTTAGAAATGCTTTGAATACAGTTGTGTCCCAGACTGAGTTTGCTGTCTGCAAGCTAACCCAGTTAAGAGTTGAAAGGTTCATTAGGTGGGTCACTAGGTGATGAATTATTTGGTCATGGTGAACCATGAATCAAAGAAAAAAAATCTCCCAGTCTTCTACAACCTCCTTCTGTTTCTGTATCAGTGGTGTTAGAATTAGTGGAGAAGATGGCAGAGGGTACTAAGAATCATAAAGTTTATTTAGACTATCTATAAATATGAACATAACTGTAGTCTAATGACCAGTGAATTGATATCCTATTGGAAGAACTGAACAATATTAATATTGAAATGTCATTGCTAAATGGAAGGCAAGACCACAGGTATTCCTCCTCTCTGAGGTTACTTTATGTTTTGCATATATTTTGTATGTGCCTTGTTATTTTCATGTTGTGTTTCCCATTTGAATGCAAGATCCTTGAGGTCAGGAATTGTTTTCCCTCCTTTCTTTGTACTCCCTAGAACTTAGGATAGTGTCTAGTATATAGTGAGTGCCTAATAAATGTTAGTTAAACAAAGGAGTTAGTGGAATAAGTTTGTGATATGCCCAAGGACAACAAGTAAAAACATTATAGCTTTGGGCACCTTGTAGTGGTCATGAGCATAAGCAAAGAGAAGATGATGAAGATAACTACAACTATGCATCAACAGCTACTGCAAAGGATAAAGAAACAGAGAAAGCCTTGTGCTTGTCCTTTGTTTTTGAGGAAGACCATTGCATCAGGGAAATGATGACATGACTTGCAGTTGACTTTGATTTGAGTGAGGAAGGGCTGTGCAAGGTCACCAGCCTCATTTTCTTGTCTAGAGCCATGTGGATCCAGTGGCCTGATATTCATCAAGATGACTGGAGATGACCTAGGATGCAATGGGAGACCTTGGCCCTTTTTAGGCTAAGGCCTTTTCATGTACTCACTTAGTGTGAGGTAATGCCCATTCAGTGAATAGGCCTCTTTAAGAAGTGAGTCAAGGGATGGACCCTTAAGTTAGAAAAAAAAAACAGAAAAAAAAATCAAGCTGGGAGGGGAAGACCCTCAAGGTTGCTGTTCCAAAGTGAAACAGTTACCATCGACATTCACTCTAAGGCAGGAGGGCCCAAAATACAACCATTAAATGGAGCTTGGGCAGGGACCCATTGTAGTCCAATCTATGAGCTTCAGAGTGAACTGGATTTAAGGTTTTGGGATGGAAAGAAGGAAGGAAAGAAGGAAGGAGTCTAGCCAGTAAACCCCAAGTTAAGGGGACAGCTTCTGGCCATCAAAATTTACCTCCCTTTGTAGAGGATGGGGAGAGGGAGAGGACGAACTGAAAGCCTATGAATAATTTAACGTGTTCCTCCAAAGTACGCACTTTGAGATTTGGTGACTCCAATGGGGAATGTACATAAAGGGAGGATGGTGGAAGGTAGTCATACTCAAATGGATGGGTGATCTCATCACTGTGTAAATTCCTTCAAGTGATGCAGATAACAAGCCATCCATGGCTGCCAATTCTGTCCAGCTATTGTCTGGACAGACCACTGTAGGGGGACCACCCAACATGCTAGGAGCTTCCCTTACTTTCTAGTAACATATCAAGGATACCAAAGAACCACATAGGCTGTCCATGGGTTATCCCTAACTCTTTCCAAGTGGCCAGCCCATCTTCTTTTACACTAATAAATTTTTTGATGATGTTCTCTATTCTGATTCTTTGAAATTTCTTGTTTGTGATGTGTGGGAGCCTACTTACACCTGTCATGCTCTTCTACATAGTGAAAAGTATGTTCTATAATATGACTTAGGTTCGAAAAATGGAAGAAGTTAATGGATTGTAGATTATTCTGAAGAGTCATGCCTATGAGGCACGAGTACTTCAGAAGAGTCAGATGGGACATGGTGAACACCTGTTGTTCATTAAACAACAACAACAACAACGAC
>CM053625.1:48818124-48838481 GCA_028646595.1 Phalanger gymnotis | reverse complement strand
GAATCCAGATCTGACTCGAGACCTTTCTATTGTTCTGCCCTAGCTCCAGTGCCATTACTTTATAATAAGGAAACTGGGGCTCAAAGAGAAGAGACCTGCTCAAGGCTTCCCATCCAGGGAGTCATTCTAGTCTAGACAGGACAAGAACCCAAGATTCCTAACTTCTAAACCCAACTGCTTCTCCATCCTGCTCTAAGCTTCTCAATTGTTTTTTCAGTCTCCCCTCATTTATAAGACATTTGTACTTTCTCAGGTGATCTCTTTGAAAAACTAAACCTTTTTTATCTGATTTTTGTATCTCAAACCATCAGTTCATTCATTCAATAATTTATTGTCAATAATTTATTTCAATAATTCAGCAATTTTAATAGTTTATGTATATGTACAAGGGCAGATGCTATGCAGATTACATCAAACATACACACACACACACACACACACACACACACACACACACACACACACACACACACACACACACAAACTACAGCATGAGGAAGGTTGTGATGCGGCCACAAGAGAAGTACAAAATGCTACCAGGAGGGGCTTCAGAGGGAGGAGAGATCACCGGTGGTTGGGGCAGAGGGTAGACCCAGGGAGGCTTCATGACAGAGAAAACATCCATGCTGGATCCTGAAGTTACATGTGGCTACTTCTCTCTTTAAATGATCCCTCCTATGAATGCCAGCCAAAAAGCTTTGACTGCTAATTAAATGCCCTAGCACCAGTGCTGACATCATTGATTTCTGCATCACCTTGATTACTCAGGCCCCAAAGCAAACCAAATAAGCTGTCTTGCTCCACACCAGGATGTGTCATTGTAAGACCTCATTTTACGTCCCAAAGTTCCATGTCCAAGTGTTCTCATCAGGCAGCTAGGTGGCCCAGTGGATAGAGCTCTGGGCTTGGAGTCAGGAAGACTTGAGAGCAAATCCAGCCTTAGCTAAACAAGTTACTTAATCTCTGTTTCCCTCAGTTGCCTCAACTATAAAATGGAGATTATAACAGTACCTACCTTGCAGGGTTGTTGTAAGAATCAAAATAGATAATATTTATTTAAAAAAGCACTTAGCACAGTGCCCAGCACATAGTAGGTACTTTATAAATACTTATTCCCTTCCCCTTTATAATACTGCTGAAAATCTGTCCCATCACTATATCTTCCGCCAAATGCCTGTGGGCAAGTCCCTATAAGAAGGCCTATGCCAGGTAGCAACCTCATGCTGATCACTGAAAGTGGTCTGGTTGGGTTTGTTTTTTTTTTTTTTTTTGCATGGGTTGCATGGTTGACAGACATTTTGGTGACTTTCAATTTAAGAGCTTTTCTAATCCAGATTTGTCTTGGCTGATCAACAGAGAGGTCTATTGTCCCCTTGAGACATGTATCAACTCAATAATTCTATAAACATTTAAGTGCCTATCATGTGCCACAGGATAGAGATATGCAGGCAAGAATTAAATAATCCCTGCCCTAAAGGAGTTTACATTCTACTGGGTAGAAACAACAAGAACACAGATAAGTAAATACGTAATATACAATATTTATTTTGGGAGGAGGAGAGATGGAATGCACCAACAACTGGGACAACCAAGAAAAGTCTAGTATAGGAAGAACTTGAAATGTCTCTTGGAGAAAACTAGAGATTTCAAGAGGTAGGAAAGTATTCTGGGCATGAGAGATAGTCTGTGCAAAGGATGGGATTAGACATACCATGTAGAGGGACTAGCCAGTAGGCCATTCTAGCTGTAACAGAGCCCTGGGATTTATCCACGTAAAAAGGGATAGGACATGGCTAATGATGCAGCAAAGGAGACTAAGAAGGGGTGACCAGATAGGTGGAAGAACCAAGAGGGAAATGTCACCAAAACTAAGGGAAGAGGGAATATTCAGAAGGAAGCTGGAGTCAGCAGTATCGAAAGCTGCAGAGAGGTGCAAAAGGACGAGAATTAAGAAAAAAGTCATTTGATTTATCAGTTAAGAGATTAATAGTAATCCTAAAGAAGTTTCAGTCAAATGGTGGGGTCAGAAGCTAGATTATGAAAGGTTAAGAAATATGAAGGACTAGAGGTAACAGAAGCAGAAAATATTTTGGAAGTAAAAGGGAGGTTATAAAGGACAATAGTTTGAGGGGACGGCATGATCAAGTGAAGGTTTTGTTGTTGTTCAGTTGTTTCAGTCATATTCAACTCTTCATGACCTCGTTTGGGATTTTCTTGGCAAAAATACTATAGTAGTTTTCCATTTCCTTCTCCAGCTCATTTTACAGATGAGAAAACTGAGGCAAACTGGGTTCAGCGCCTTGGCCAGGGGTCACACAACTAGTAAGTGTCTGAAGCTGGATTTGAACTCAGGAAAATGAGTCTTCCTGACTCCAGGCATGGCATTCTATCCACCGCACCACCTACCTTCCCTGAAAGTTTTATTTAGGGATGGGGGAAATCTGGGTATGTAAAAGGCTTTAGCGGATAAAGAAAGACCGACTATTAGAAAGATAAAAAAATAATTGAGGGGTCAAGCTGCCAGAGGAGATGAGAGATGCGATCAAGGACATAAGTAGAGAGCACACTGGCAAAGACAATCACATACTTCAAAGCTAGAACAGAGGAGGAAAGAGTGGAGAAGATGAGGTATAGATTTGGAAGGAAGAGGAACCTCATGACAAATGTGTGACAGAAAACTTCCTGCTGTGACAGAAAACTTCCCGAGATCTATCAAATATGATGACTACTACTCACTTTTGGTGATTCTCATAGGCATAAATTAGAAATATATGCCAGTAGAAACATAGAAAGCATTATTCAGGATTATAAAGTCTTAGCTAAGAAACTGAAAACTATAGGGGTACACAAAGTATTTTATCACTGCTGTTGATCAAAGGCAAGGGATTAAAGAAGGGGGAAAGAAGTTCAGAAAGCAGAGATGTCCAACTGTCGGTCCTGCCTGGAATGAACTTCTACCTTACTTTCATCTTTTGAAATCCTTGGCTTCCTTCAAGAATCTGATTGGGTCAGCTTCCATGTGAAGCCTTTACTTACCTTCACTATGCCCCTGGTATCTGTGCCCTGTTCTCAAAAATGATCATGTATTTATTTTATATATGTTATATATATATATATATTATATATGTATATATATATGTATATGTATATATATATATTTATGTACAAGTTGTCTCTCTCATTAAAATGTAAACTCTCTAAAAAAAAAAAAGATCGTGTCCAAGAATGTAATTCCTGAACCATGGACCACAGAAATGACAGACTTATCAGGGATTGATGCATTAATGGGTGATAAAAATGTGTTTACCTACAGTCTTACCAAGATGATTTTTAAAAATAATTTAAATAAAAAAGGAGAGAGAGGGAGAAAACCATCTGGCATATGTTAGGGAGTTACTACAAAGTAGAAATAAAAATAACTTCAGAAATACCCCAAAATTCACAAAAGACAAAATATAAGAAAGCAGCCAGCGATGGACTCACTTGTTTATACCCAGATGCACAAACTAGGAATAATAAACAAGGCCTATTAGGGCATCCCCTAATGTAACAATTCTTAAATTTTTGTGTAATGAACCCCTTTGGCAGTCTGATGAAGCCTATGAACCCCTTCTCGTACAAAAAATAAAATAGAATTACAAATGAAACCAATTCTATTAAGTACAGTTGTCAAAAAGTAAAATTGTTTTTAAAAAATTCAGAGACCCCAAGTTGAGAATCCCCTCTCCAATGTGAGGGCATTATAGGTGTCGCTCAAACTTGGTGCATATTCCATAGCTGGAATATGGCTCTGAAAAGGTATCGCTTTATGCAAAACAAACAGAGCAGGTGAAAGGATAGGGACTGTGGTGAAGCAGGAAGATGGATTCATGTGAAGGAGGCATGGAGAAGAGTGAAGAGCAATGGGAGCAGACAGAGAAACATATTTAGGCTCATATTCCTGATAATTAGTGCCACCCAAACACAAAATGGTCTGCCTGTAAAGGGTGTGTGTCTCCAGTTTATCACTGCCTCCATCCCACCTTTCCAGCGCCATCTTACACTACTCAATTTCTCATAATCTCCATCCTAGCCAACATGGGCCAACCTCCATGCCTTTTTCTAATCCTTCTCCATCCCTTTGCTTGTGACATTTTCTAAGCCTGAAATGGATTCCTCCTTATCCTCTATTTCTTTTGCCAAAGTCTTTCAAATCCTTCAAGGCCCAACCTCTTCCATGAAGCCTTCCTATTTGGAAATGATCTCTCTTTCTTCAAATTCTTCATAATACTTTGTTTGGATTTCCCTTTGACTATTATTGCATACTAATATGAATTTCAGTTATCTCATGCATTTTCTTTCTACTAGATAATAAGGTCCTCACAGAAAGGCCTTATTTCATCTTTTTATCTATAGAAGCCTTCAAGTAATGGCCACTTATTGGGATGCTATGCTGTGGGATCTTAATCAGGTATGGGTTAGATAAGGTGACTGTTGAGGTCCCTTCCAAGTGTGAGATTCTGCGATTCAGGCAGCAGTCTCTTGATTCTCACCAACCAGCAAAATGATTTCCTTCACTGTCGTGCTTTGCTCCCCTTCCCAGCTAAGGTGTTTCATTTAGTGCCGCACATTCGCAAGGGACAGCAACACCAAGCTTGTGTGGGCACATCATAAAGAGCTCCTCACTCACTGCCATTGACATTCAGCAAATATTATCTTATGTGAAAATTAACTCAGTTCTACCTATGAGGCTCATGGCCCAGACATGATGATGCAGGAAGTGGCCACAATCTTTCCAAGTGACATTTGCACACATTTTCCCTCTGCGGGTGAGAAGAACGTCATGTGTGTTATGTGGTCTCCATTATCGTTGATTAAGATATAGCCCAGACCCTTAAGTTTCTGAGCTAGTTGGAATAGCTAAAAATACATTCATACATCAAAAGTTAAGTAATGATTCAAAATAAAATTTCTGAAGTCCTAATGGTGTACCCAAATGAAGATTCCAGATAATAAATGCCATGGGAATTCAGGAGGGAAAGTAAAATTGAAAACTGAGGTGATCTCATAGACTCAGAAAGTCAGAGGTTGAAGGAACCATATATGATAGTTTCTCCATATGCTTCATTTTACAGAGAAGGAAACTGAGACCCAGAGAGTTGAAATGTCCTTTCCAATGTTCCAAGACCATAGGATAATAGACTTAGAGCCAGAAGGGGCCCTTAGAGGTCACCTAGTCCAGTAAATGTAGAAAGTGAGAAGTTATGTGACTTGTCCAACATCACTTAGCTAATTAGTGACGGAGCCAAGGATTTGAATAGAAAAAAATTCCATGGAAGAAGTGGGACTGGAGTGGAGTCTTGCAGAATGCATGAGATTTAAAGAGAGAGCAAGAGAAGGGCCTTCCAGGAGGAAGAATGATATGATATGTGAGTGAAGGCACAGAAACTGTACATGATCTGGAGATGATGGTATCTTTGGCTTTTGCCTGGCCTCCTTAAGTCTATGCCTGTTCTCTGGCCATCTTTGTCATCCAGGTTATCTCAGACCAAAGAAATTATTGAGCCACTCTCTTCTGCTGCTTTCTAGCACTAACACCGAATGCAGCTCCCAAGGGCCTTCTACTTTGCTTGTGAGAATCAAAAGCAATAACAAATGTGAAAGTACTTCAAAAAATATGAAGCCCTCTACAAATACAAAAGATTATTATTACTAAGGCCATATCACTTCTATTCTACTAGAACCATCCCTTTCATTCCATCTACACTGCCTCGACCCTAGTTCAAGCTCCCAAAGGCCCTTGCTTCAGTTGCTAAAGCGATCTTGCTAAAGCAAAGGTTTGTTGGATCAAGGCCCCGTCTCCTTACACCTTATACTTCACCACATACTCTGTGATTCTATATTCCTTGCTATTATTCCTCAAATAAGACACTCCATCTCTTAGCTCCAGGTATTTTCACTGGCTGTCCCTCATACATGGAATGCTTTCCTTCATCTCTTCCTCCTGGCTTCCTTCAAGAATCAGTTAAAATCCCACCTTCTATAGGATGCCTTTCCCAATCTATCTTTTTCCTAGTGCCTTCTCTCTATTGATCGTTTATCTTATATATAACATATTTGTACATAATTATTTATATGCTTGTCTCCCTCGTTATATTATGAGTTCTTCAAGTGCAGGAACCATCTTCTGCCTTTCTTTGAATCTTTTTCCAGGTACTGACATTCCACAGGGCAACTACTCCTTCTGCCTCAACTTAGTTGTACTCCTAGAATTCTGGGGATGATTCTGGTTGTTTCTGCTTGACCCCTAACCACACAACCATCTCAAGCCTTTGTCCGTAGTCAAGAGTGCCCAGAGAACCTGCTGTGAATGCCAGCAAACCTGGAAGGGGGTAGAGAACAGTGTGGAGATGAGGCTTTAAGTATTAAGGTTTTCCACTGGGTTTGAGGTAGTGGTGTTGCCCAGCGAGAGAGGAGAACAGCAGGATTTGTTCTAGTTTTTGGCAAACCGAAAGGTGGCAATCCCATTAGTGCAGACTTCTTGTTCAGAATTCATATGCATCCTGCTACTACAAATGAAACAACTTGAATCTAATTTAATAAGCCAGAAGTTTTTTTTCTTTCCCACTGTTTTGATGCCATTTTAAATCCACGTAAGTGACAAGCTAAATAACATTAAAACCATTCACTGCTGGATCTGACATATTGCTTCTCTTTAATTTTACACAGAAATATGTGACTGGCATTTCTTAATCCAACTACCAAGAAAAATGCCAGAGTAGTTAAAATTCAGAAGGCCATGTAATCAAAGAGCATCAAGGACTATTGAACTGCTCATATCTATCTACTGTCTCCTTTTCTTTTTATCTAGAACTAGTTGGCTTGTTCAAAGTTAGCTGCTTTGTCCCTCCCTCTTATCTTTTCCTTGACACTGTTTTTGAACATACACTCTCTGCTCTCACCAAAGTGGTTTCCTCATTGGCTTATACTCATCATGCTTACTGCTCATTCCGGCCTCCCCCATTTTCAAAGAGCCTCACTTGATCAGTCCATCTCCATTAGTTATCATCTTATATCTCTCCTTCCTTTTGTATCTAAACCTCTTGAGATAGCTGTCGGCATCTTGAATTAGATGTCCCCTGGACATCTTTCAGTCAACACATCCAAAACTGAACTCATTATCTTTCCGACACTTTCCCTATTCCATGCCCTATGGACAAGGGTGCCACAATCCTCTCACTCACCCAGGTTTACAACCTAGGAGTCATCTTTGACCGTCCCTTCTCACCACCACCGCCATCCCCTGTTGGCCAAATTGTTGATTCTACCTTTGTAATATTCTGAATATGTACCCCTTCTCTCCTCCAATGCTGTTACTGTCACAGTGCCGGCCCTCATCACCTCATGCCTGGACTACTGAAATGTTTTGCTAACTAGTCTACCACATTCCCTAGTTTGGGTTGCCTTTTTTTAATTTATTAGGATTTGGGGTTTTTTTCTGGTTTTTGTTTTTTGCCTTTATATCTCCAATCCTCAGGCCTGACACAGAGAAGGCAATTAATAAATGCTTATTAACTGACTTTTTCCTCCTTCAGTGGCTCCCACCTGTCTTTACAAACTTATTTCATATTATTCTCTCTCACATACTCCACAGTCTAGACAAATTCACCTACTTTCTGTTTTCTGTCATTGTCTATCTCCCACTTTATGCTTTTACACAGGCTTTCCCCCATGCTTAGAAATTCTCCTTCCTCATCTCTGCTTCTTAGAACCCCTCACTCAATACAGTGGCCAGCTCAATTTCTTCCTCCTATAAATCCCTGCTATGGTTGCCTTTGATCCACCTTTGAGGAAACCAGATTTAGTGTTCTCTGATGGAACTAAAGTAGTATGATATGAAGATATGAAAATAACGCCCTATTTGACTGAAAGCTCGCACTTTAAATGGACACACCTAGGGGTACCCTGGTAAATGTTTAACAACTGACTCTCAAAAAAAAATACACTTTCCACTCAACATTCACTACCTGGTCCCTTTTTAACTTTCCACTCTTGACTTTACAGGACACACTTTTAGGTTTAACCGGCACTATTAACACTTTCTCTAACACTGTGTTATTCTAGACAATCAACCAAACAATAAATGATTTGTAGCATTTGCCCATTTCTGCTCGGCTCCCTTAAGCTGGTTCAGGCTGACTCCAACACATTCCTCTCTTTCTATTGCACCTATATGGAATTTTGCCACAGTGGACTAACAGTCTATCTTTCCATTTGTTTCTCTAAGGCCATGAAACAAAAGCTATGCTGAACAACAGTGGCCCACGGTACAAGCGCAGCAAGATCGAGCGTCGGATGAACATTGACATTTTCTTCTGTATGGGGATTCTCTTCCTCATGTGCCTCATTGGAGCTATAGGTATGAAACATTCAAGAAAATACCAGCTCCTATTTACAAAGCTCTTTGTGGCCTCAGACCATGGCCAAAGGGAATGTTTTACATACTCAAGAGGTACAGGGCTGGAATAGCCCCATAAGGTTACCTAATATAAAGCTTTCATTTTTACAGATGAGAAATCTGGGGTACAATGTTCTAAATTCACATAAGTGGGAAATAACATATTCTGAATTTGGATCTTCTGACTTCAAATTCACAAAAAAGCTACACTACCAACAATTACGATTCTGACTTTCTTAATAAGGGCACCAAACACAGTTGAAAGGGATTATTATAAATTATGGGTTGAAGAGGTGGCCAGCATCCTTCTCCTAGCTTTTTGTTATTATTTTAATTGTTGCCTGAGTGAAATCCAATGAGCAAGCATTACAGCACCTACTCTCTGCCAATCACCATAGTAGGACAGTTAGTCAGTAAACATTTATTAAGTACTTACTTTGTACCAGGAACTGGGCTAAATGATTAGGATAGAAACAAAGGCCAAAAAAATGGTTTCTCCTTTGTAAGAGCTCATGTTCCAATAGAGGAGACAACATGTAAATATTTAAGCACCTACAAGATATTTATATATATGTATACATATATACATACATATAGAGAGAGAGAGCACACTAAACAATCTCAAAGAAGAAAGGACTACTACAGGGGTGAGGAACCTGTGGCTGTGGCCTCAAGGCCACAGATTCTCCACCTCTGGCTAGTAGCTGGAAGCCTGGGGAAGGCCTCCCACAGAAGGTGGGGTTTGAGATGAATCATAAAGAGATACAGGGAAACTAAAAGGAAGATGTGAATCTGGGGAGAATTCCAGGCTTGGGGAACAGTCAATGTAAAGACATAAGTACAAGAGGCGAGACATAGTGTCCTACGTGAGAAAAAAACAGACTAGTGTAGTTATTTCATGAAGGGGAGTAAAGTCTAAGAATGGAAAATTAGGAAGGGACCAGGCAGTGAATGTTGAGTAGAAAATGTTGCATTCAATCCTAGAAGTAATAGGGAACCACTAGCACTCACAAGGGCAGCTAGGTGGCACAGTGGGTAGAGTACAGGGCCTGGAGTCAGGAAAACTCCTCTTCCTAAGTTCAAATCCAGCTTCAAACACTTAGTAGCTGTGTGATCCTGGGCAATTCATTTAACCCAGTTTGCCTCAGTTTCCTCATCTGTAAAATGAACTGGAGAAGGAAATGGTAAACCACTCCATGATCTTTGCCAAGAAAACCCCAAATGGGGTCACAAAAACTGGAAGTGACTGAAACAACTGAACAACAGGAGTTCATGGTTGGGGGGGAAGGCAGCGTGCAAGGTATTTGACTTAGAGCTACACTTTAGGACTATTACTTTGGCAACTGAATGGAGAATGGATTGGAATGGGGAGAGATTTGAAGCCAGGTGACCAATTAAAAGGCTGCTGCAATAATCCAGGCAAGAAGTATATAGGGACTGTACCAGAGAGATGGTTGTATGGGTGGAGAGAAGGGAGCGTTGTAACGGTAACATAAATTTATCGTCGATGTTGTGACTATTGCCTTCCTAACACAGGTGTCTAAAAGAAATTTCGTAAAGGCATAAACAAGATTTGACAATAGATTGCTTGGTTACATAAGATAAAAATGAGGAGGTTACAAGCCCTCAATAGCAACAGGGAAATTAGAAAGAAGATAGGATTTGAGGGGGTGGGGAAGATAATGAGTCCTGTTTTGGACATGTTGAGCTCGAGATTCCCATAGGATTTACAGTTTGGGATGTCCAAAAGGCATTTGGTGATGTGGGACTGAGACCAGAAAAGAGACTAGACCCAGATATCATCTCCGCAGAAATGATAATTAAACCTTTGGGAATTAATGAAATCATCAAGTGAGAAAGTATAATGGAAAAAGTGAAAACGGCCCAAGGCTGAGCCTTAGGGGACACCCACAGTTAGTGGGCGCTACATGGATAAAGGATCTTTAAAGGAGACAGAAAAATTGCAGTCAGACAGACAGGAGGAGAATGGAAAGAGAGAAGTATCACAAAAACCCAGAGAGAAGAAAATATCCTGGAAGAAAGGGTGATTTACCATGTCAGACACTACAGAGAAGTCAAGAAGAATGAGAAATGAGTAGCAGCCAGTAGACTCTGGCCATTAGGAGATCATGGGTAAGTTTGGAAAGAGTAGTTTTGGTTGAAGGACGAAGTGAGTGCTGAGGGCACAAAGACAAAAATGAAACAGTCCCTCCCTTCACAAAGTTTACAATCTAAAGGGACTCAACATATAGACATATAGATATCTGTACGTATACAAACATATACACAGTAAATATGCATGCACATACATATACACACATACATGTATAAACACACACAAAATATATGCCAAAGAAATAAGGCAGTTTTGGAGGAGAAGGCTGGGACTTGATCTCTAACTGGTGCCATCAAGAAAGGCTTTGTGTAGAATGTGGCATTTGTGCTAAACTTTATCGGAGATTACATCAGAGTTCTCCACTACTGGTGTCCCAAGAACAGCGATGAAAGAATTAGGAACTGTCATAAATGAACCTTCTTGGATTTTGTCCAAGCTATACCTTCTTTTTATCGATTAATATACCACAATACCAGCCTATTTACCATGCCATAGAGCAATTATCAACAAGATTTGATTATATTTTATATAAATGATTATATGTGTTATGTAATCATTTGCTTGACTCCTCGCTTTAACTCTATGTAACCAATTCTATAGCACATTATGGTTTACAAATCACTTTCTTCATAAAAACCTTGGGGGGTAAATAGGTAGAAGCATGTCCATTTTATAGATGAAGAGAGTAAGATTCAGAAAAGTGAAATCTGATGCCTGAGGTTTTTTTGATCCCATGGCTTCATCTTCAAATTCTTCCACAACAGGGAGCCAGCCAGTCAGTGCTGCAAAACCCCTTGGATTTTCTCCTGTGCTGGCCTTCTGGTCCACCCAACTTCTTTTCTTAAAGCTCTGAAATATTATAACAAAAGAATATTTTAATAATACCTTTGGTAACTGTGTTAATTGAAAACCCCAGGCAGTGCAGCAGAATTAATCCTATTTCCTGGATTAGGGCAGGGTACAAAGGTACATCAGGAAGCAAGTATCTCCTTCCCTCCCACTTCCTTCCCCAAACCTCAGCCTCTTAGAACTCCCCTCTAGTTTCTGATATGGTACATGGCATTACATCTGACAGGGGAAGCACTTCTCTCCACCACCTCTCTGGTTTTTAAGCTGACAGCACTGATCACACTATGTCTGATTCTTTCTCTCTGGGGCCACCTGGGCCCATTGTATGCGTCTGCATGATTTTTTTCTCTTTGGAAAATGGTAAAGGTGAAAATATTCTAGGATTTTCTCTTTCCCCCTTTAGGGATGAGTAAGTACCATGTGAATTCAAGTGCTCATCACTGTAATCTATAAGGGGGCCACAGGCTTCATTTTTCTACCTCTCTATATATGGATAAATATATATGCATATATGTCTATACACATATGTGACATCTAGGTAGCACAGTAGATAAAGCACTGAGCCTGGAGTCAGGAAGATTCATCTTCTTGACTTCAAATTTGACCTCAAACAGGTGTGTAATTCTAAGCAAGTTACTTAACCTTGTTTGTCTCAGTTTCTTCATTTGTAAAATGAGCTGGAGAAAGAAATGGCAAACCACTCCAATATCTTTGCATCACAAAGAGTCAGACATAACTAAAACAACTGAATAAATACATATATGTATAATTTTCACTTTCATTTTGAAAAACTAGATTTTCTTTGCCAAGGACGCCCTAGATTCTTAGGAAATTAGAGCTAGAAGACGCCTTAGAAATAACCTAGTACATTCCCCTCAACTTTGAGAAGAGAAACTGAGGCCCAAAGAAATTATATTACTCACCTAAAGTCACAAAGGTAGTTAATGGTAGAATTGGGCCTAGAACCCAAATTGTCTGCCTCCTAGACCAGTGCTCTTTGTCCTACATCACACCAACTTTCAATTTAGAAAAGTATTATCCATCCTTTGAGGCCTAATAACTCCCATCTCCTTCATGAATCTTTCCAGAACTACTCTAGCTCATAGTGGCCCATTCCTCCTTCTACAGCAACTAGCATCTATCCCCCTCACTCGGCACTTAATCATTTATTTAAAAACTGTTACTGTTTTGTGTGTGTTCCTTCCCCCAATTGCTCGGCCCAAGTGGCTCTCATTGAAAAAAGTACGTGGGGGCAGCTGGGTGGCACAGTGAGTAGAGCACCGGCCCTGGAGCCAGGAGGACCTGAGTTCAAATCCAGCCTCAGACACTTGACACACTTACTAGATATGTGACCTTGGGCAAGTCACTTAACCCCAAGTGCCCTGCCTTCTCCCCTACAAAAAAAAGAAAAAGAAAAAAGCACATGGGGTGAGGTGGGCCTCAACTTGAAGGAAATTCCCAAGTAATGACTAAATCTACTAGATGGGTAAGTAGATGAATGAATAGACAGACAGGTAGGTAGGTAGATAGATAGATAGAACAAGCAAGCCTTTATTTATTCTTCACTGTGTACCAATGTGCTAAGTCCTGGGATACAAATACAAGCAAGCAAAAGTCCCTGGCCCCTCAGGGAACTTACATTCTAATGAGGAAAGACAGTAAGTAAAGGTAAAGGGGGCTGGAACACAGGGAATGGGGAATATGCCCCGTGACATAGTTTGGAAATGGGTCAAGGGCTGACTTGGAGGCTTGTTCAGAGTCCCGTGTCCAAGGGAAGGGGAGATACAAAGGAGATGAGAAGGATGGTGAAGCACAGACAGCATGGCCTGGAAATAGTCAACAGGAAGGTAGAGAGCCCTGGTTCTAGTCAAGATAAATACAAAACTCAACTCTCAGAGTTCAGTGTACCTGGGGAGTTGCAGGGGGTGGAGGAGAAGAGAGAGCAGAATCCAAGGTTCCCATAGTGAGATAAGGATGCTGCCTGCTCCAAAGAAGGCTGGGAGAGAAGAAGGTGAAAAGAAAATGGTATAAAAACTAAATTAAAGTGTTTTTCCAGAAAATGAAGCCCCAAGTTCTGTTAGTTTTACATGATAGAACCTTACACATCAGACCAGAGAAGAACCTTAGAGATTATCTAATTCGGCCCCTTCTTTTCTGGATAACGACTAGAGAAGGGAAGTGAGTTGCCCAGCCAAGGACATGCGGCTTGTTAATGGCAAAATTATGACTAGAAATTGTCTCCAGTATTCTTTCCACTATAATGTACATTCTGCTCAATGGCATCAGAGAGGTGATTATGAGAAAAACACATTTTAGTTAGTGTTTCTTTTTCCATCCGTCCAATAACTCAGTTGTTTTTGGAGTCCACAAATCCATAGGCAAGCGTAGCAATTGAAAAATGATCCCTAAGATCATTTTATAAGGGGAACGATTTGCACACTTCTGTGATAAGTTGAATGCAAATAGAGTTGATAGTTTGGAACCAAGTTGGGATTCTACCTTATCTCCTGATTTTATGTCTTCTTAGGTCACGGCCTTTGGAAGGGAACATTTTCAGAAATTCCCCCCTTTGACGTTCCAGACGCTGATGGAACCTTCCCCTCAGTTGCACTTCAGTGCTTCTACATGTTTCTCACCATGATCATCCTACTACAGGTAAAAGAAAAAATAAAATCTCTAATTAAAAACTTAAAATGATTAATCATTCTCCACCTTTGCAGAAGAAATGAAGATGCTTCACTACAGGAAAGATTTAGGTTAAATTTAAGAAAGTCAGTAAGCATTTATTAAGCACCTACTATGTACCAGGTACTATGCTAAGTTTTGGGAATACAAAGAAAGGCAAAAGACAGTCCCTGCCCTTGTGGAGCTCACAATCAAAAGGGGGAGATAACATACAAACCACTACGTGTACAAACAAGATATGTAAAGGATAAGTTGGAAATGGAAGGAAGGCAGTAAGTATTAAGGGGGATCAGAAAAGGCTTCTCATAGATGGTGAGATTTTAGCTGAAATTTAAAGAAAGCTAGGGGGCCAGGAGGTAGAGATGAGGTGGGAGAGCATTCTAGGCTTGGTGGATAGCCAGTGAAAATCCCCCGAGTCAGAAGATGGAATGTCTCATTCAAGGAAGGGCAAGAAAACCAGTGTCACCAAACTACATAGTACATGGAGTTGATAGAATGTAAGAAGACCAAAAAGGTAGCCAGGTTATAAAGCACTTTGAATGCCAAACAGAAGATTTTATATTTGGTCATGGAGGTAATAGGGAGCCACTAAACTTTATTGTGTAGGAAAGTTACATAATCAGACCTGTGCTTTAGGAAAATCATTGTGGTAGTTGAGCGGAAGATAGCCTGGACAGAGACATGTCATGATGAGACCAACAGTACAGGTAATAAGGGCCTGTACCAGGGAGGGGGCTGCATAAGTGAAAAGAAGAGCACATTTATGAGAGATTTTGCAAAGGCTTAATGGACAGAACTTGGTAACAGATTGGATATTGGAAGGGGAAGGGAGTGAGAGAGTGAGGAGTCAAAGATAACAGCCAGGTTGCTAAAATGGATAACCGGGAGCATGGTGGTGCCCTTGACTGTAATAGGAAAGTCCATAATGGTGGAGACTCTTTGGGACAAGATAAGAAGTTCAGTTTTAGACATGCTGAGTTTAATATGTCTATGGGACAACTAGTTTGAGAACCATATGATCCGAAATGAAGAATGTTCAAATATTTCTCCCTGGAGAAATTGCATAGATTTGTATTGTTATCAATTTAATTTGTATAGCTCTTGACTCTCCAACTAATCTCAAGTACCTCAGAGATAAGGATTGCACCTTCCAGCCAGTCAGTCAGTCAAAAAGCAGTTATTAACCTTTTACTATAGGCTAAACACTTCTTTCTGTTTTGCTTAGATCTCCCCACCATACCCAGGAGAGGGCTAAGCACATAGGAAAAATCTCAATAAATATTTGTTGGACAAAGTAAAAGAAATATGGCATTATATAAAATCAGGGTTTCATTAAAAAAGAAAGAAATCCCACTCTAACTCATTGGAGCATAGATTTTAAAATGGAAGGGATCTAGTCCAGTGGTTCTTTGTGTGTGTCCTAGACCCCTTTAGCAGCCTGGTGAAGCCTAATAATTCCTTCACAGAATGATGTTTTTAAATAATTGAAGGAAATGTTAAATTTCAGTTAGATACTAGTAAAAATAAAGGTGTCTTTTTTTCCCCCTTCCAAGATCATGGAGCTCATGGAATCTATCCCCAAGTTAAGAATCCATGATCTACTCCAATCTCTTCATTTTAGAGATGAACAGAGGCCCAGGAAAATTAAATGACTTCCCCAAAGTCATATAGGTAGTGTCAGAGGTGGAATTTAAGCTGTCATCCTCTGACCCTAAAACCACTAAGTACCCTTCCCATTGTATTGTGTTGCCCTCAGGACAACAAGGCTGAATACTTATCAAGTAGATGACATTTAAGGGAAATAAAATACTTTATGTGAAAGAGTTTTGCCCCCAAAGTTCCACTAGAGTCCTAGTTGGACACCTTATTGTTATGAAAAGTAAAGGATAGGTTCAGACAGTCATTAATGAACTGATAGAAAGGGAAAAAAAACAACCATGTGATTTTCTCATTACTCTCTCCAGTATGTAAGAGAATAGAATATAAGGTGTAGTAGAAAGAACACCAGAGACTTGGTTCTTGGCCTAATTTTACAACTAATAGGCTGTGTGATCTTGGTCAAGCAAATTATTTCTCCCTAGTTCTCCCACAAAGCATGGGGGGAGAGGGGGCAGGGAGCTAAGTCAAATAACATCTAAGGTTCTTTTCTATTCTGATTTTAAATGGTTCTATGATGTATAATTAATAAAAGGAGATACTTTCATGAGACCCCAGTATATTTTCTGGGCAAAGAGTTTTCTTCCAGGTTTCCATACCATTTTCTTGGCACTTTCTTCTCTCTAGAGGATCTAGTTACTGTTTGGAAATGTCCCTCAAGTTGAGGGCCTGCACAGCTCTCCTTTCAATAGAAGCCATTTTCATTCATGGGGAGGGAGCGTCATTCTCATCTCATTCATTAAGCATTTATTAAGCATCTACTATTTGCCAGATGCAAAGACGAAAATGAAGTCATTTCTACCCTCAAGGAATATATTCCATTGGATGTTGGTAGAGACTAGGAATCCAGTAATGAAAACAAAGAATATATACAAAGTAACTTTGGAGAGGAAAAGTTTAAGAAACTAGCAACCAAATGAAGCAGGAGAGGTTTCCTATGAGATGTGGTCCTTGAGCTAGGGCTTCTCAGATGAGGGACTGCATTCTATGTGCGGGGGACATCCAATGCAAATGTACAAAGATGGGAAGTGGAAGATCATGCTTGAGGAATAGCCGGAAGGCCAGCTGGGCTGAAACACAAGAGTCCCTGAATGAGAATAATGCTCAAAAAACCTGTAAAGGTAGGCTGGAATCAGGTTACAAAAGCTTTAAATACCAAACAGATACACTGATTTTTCATCCTAGAGGCATAAGCACTGCTGTTTCTGAGTAGGAGAATGGCATAGTCAGACACCAGAGAGAGTGTATAAAGAATAGAGGGCCCAGGAGAGAGTTCTGGGGTCTACCCATGCACATCAGGGTGGGATGTAGAAAATAACCCAGAAAAGGAGACTAAGAGAGAAAGCATCAGCACGAGAGAGAGAGAGAGAGAGAGAGAGAGAGAGAGAGAGTGTGTGTGTGTGTGTCTAGGAGAAAGGGGTAGTCAGTAATCTCAAATGCTGAAGAAAGGTCAATAAAGAGAGGAAAGAGAAAAGAACATTGGATCTGGAAATTAAGAGATTATTGCTAAAGACACTAAACCTGATGCATCATATAAAAAATGCATCATGAGATTGAAACCACCATATATAAGGAGTATCCTCTTAGCTAAAATTACCTATCATAATGACAACACTATTCCCTCTCCTCATTGATTTAAAATCCCTTTACTAGCAAGTAGCAGAAGGAAGAAGCAATAATTATTACGTAAAGGGTATGTTCTCTTTTCAGACCCTGATCCCAATCTCTCTGTATGTATCCATTGAATTGGTGAAACTTGGTCAGATTTTCTTCTTGCACAATGACATTGACCTGTACGATGAAGAAGTCGATCTATCCATTCAGTGCCGAGCCCTTAACATCACTGAAGACCTGGGCCAGATTCAATACATCTTCTCAGACAAAACTGGGACTCTGACAGAGAACAAAATGGTATTCCGGCGTTGCACCATTATGGGCAATGAGTTTTCCCACCAAGAAAATGGTAAGAAGTTCTAAAATAAAGGGCTTCCACTGTAGCTTTCATCATTCTAGAAGAAAATGGGTGTAAAATAAATGTGAGACAAGAAGTCTAGCATACTTAAGTGATAAGAACAGAAGTGGCTTACCTGAACTCTCCCCTCTGCTGAATGACAGGTGTCAAATTGCTTGACCTCTCTGGGGGTATTTCCAACATGGTGTTTATTGACTATAAACATTGATTCTTACATAGCTAATAGGGTGCGCTATTTTATTGTGTTCGGCTGCTTTTAAATTCTCTTTCTGTGACCTGGGCCATTGATAGGCAGATGATTATTTATATATGGTGAGGGAACGTATTTTGCTGACACTAGAATGGAAACACCTCCTAATTGTGACACCCCATTCCCACAAGTCAATCAAAATGTCAGAACGAGTTCGGATTTGAATCCCCACACTCAAAAAATTCTTTCCTTGTCAACCCATCCCTCTGCTTCTCACAGAGATAATTCATTGTAGCAGAATCTGCTGCCCAAGTTTCCTATGCTGTCAGCAGCACATTGAACGAAGATCTTAAATAGGGCAGTCAGGTCAGACGTGGTTGCCTCTGACCCACTTGAGTTGAGGGCTGTCTCCTGGAACAGCACCTGGGAGGATAACAGCCCTATCTTGAGCAAATCGGCTAAACAACTTGGGCTTCAGGATCAGCATCTGTAATGTGGGGAGGCTGTACTTGATGGCATCAAAGGAACCTTCCAGCTCTCAATCAGTGGTAATAGGACCATAGGATCTTAATAATAAGACATCATTCCTACCCTTATGGAGATTACAGTCTCGTTAGGGGAAATAAGAACACTTATAGAACTACAAGCAAAGGTGGAGAGTGATGAGCCTGTAAGAGAGATGCAAAGCTGTGAGAAGGCAGAGAAGGAGGACAGGGGGCATTATTGATAGTAACTTAACCCCTGTCCACCCTCCATTACACTGCTGATAGCAGGATGGTTGTAGACCATAAGCACCTTGGATTCTTGGAAAAGGGGGAGTGAGAGGGGAAAGGAATAAGCATTTCTTTGTGGCCCAGTAGGCACCAGGACCTGAACGAAGCACCTTCACAAATAATATCTCATTTGAGCCTTACAAAAGCCCTGCAAGGTACATGCTATTATTATATCCCTTTTGAGGAAACTGAGGCAAACAGAGGTTGAACAATTTGCCCAGGACCACACAGAAAGCATCTGAAGGCGGATTGGAACTCAGGTCTTCCTGACTCCAGGTCCAACGCTTTGTCCACTGCACCATCAGCTACCTCTAGGCCTTGGAGCTAAAAGCAGCATGTTTGAGTGAAAAAGAGGACTGCACTTGGAGTCAAGAAACTTTGGTTAGCACCTCTGACTGTATGACCCGGAACAGGTCACTTTCCTCTCAACCTCAGTTTCACTTCTAAAGCAGAGATGATAAAACTTGTATTATCTATTGCAGGATGTTATTGTGAGAAAAATACTTAGCCAACCTTTGCTAAAGATTGGGACCAGACCTGTGATTTCATTAATATGGTAAACTACCACGTGAGGAACTGCTTTTATCGATGCAGGCCAACACTTCCTCTGTAACATGGTCTTAGAAAGATTCCTAATGCCCCAAGAGGCTATGACTTGCTCAAGGTCACAAAGTCACTAGGCATCAGCAGCAGGACCTGAATTCACATCTTCCTAGCTCTGAGGCCATCTTTCTATCCACTAAGCCTTAAAAAAATAAGTTGTAAGGTGTTCTTATTGTGTTTTTGTTGTTGTTGTTGTTTTTACATCAGCTAACAGAACTACATCCCTCTTTTTGCTGTCCCTGTTACCAACCTCTATCAGCAAGGTGGAGCAGTGAGCACGTTGGACCTGGAGTCAGGAAGATCTGAGTTCAAATCCAGCCTCAGACACTTAGTAGCTATGTAACTCTGAAAAACTCACCTAGCTTCTTTCAGCCTCAATTTCTTCATCTGTAAAATAGGAATAAATATCCTCCCAAAGTTGTTGTGAGGATGAAATGAGATATTTGTAGAGGGCTATTAAATGCTAGTTATTATTATAATTATTGCTATTAATTGCTTTCCAGTTTCAGGTCTCCAGTTCCTACAGCATAGGTCCCAGCATGATTGACTTAATTTACTGTGTTTCTAGAATGAACATTTCCAACCATGTTAGTAATGGGGCACTTTTCTTTGCAGCCAAACGCCTGGAGACTCAGAGGGAGCTGGATTCAGATGATGAGGACTGGACCAAATATCAGTACGGGGTCTTGCCAGGCTTTGGCACAGTGAGAAGCCCAGGAGGAGCCAACCCCCTGAAGAGGAGCCAGAGTGCCCGTGCCCATTTCCAGAGTCACGCTCGGAACAGGTCCGTGGGGAGATGGGACAATGCCCAGTCTCCCGTGGCCTTCAGCAGTACCATAGTAAGTCATGCCCCTTTCCCTCCAAGCTATCTAGGATTCATTTCTAGTATGGGGAGAAGTACTGGTGGGGGAGAGTAGTAGGAAACAACACTTTAGAAATGGTCCTGTTATAAATGTTACCCTTGTCCTGCAGATTATACACTAAATGGTAAAAACTATGGCCCTCTACCTACTTAAAATTGCCTTATGTAGACAAACCCAGAAGATAACTAATTAAAAAATCATTCCTCAAAAAAA
>CM053625.1:48775698-48817624 GCA_028646595.1 Phalanger gymnotis | reverse complement strand
AGCCAAGTCAACTAGCATTTATTAAGTACCTACTATGTGCCAGGCACCGTGCCAAGTCTGACGATGAAAAGAAAGGCAAAAAACCAAGCCTCTCAAGAAGCTCAAAGTCTAATGGGGGCAACAACATGCAAACAATTCTGTACAAATAAGGTATATACAAGATAAATGAGAGATAATCTCAAAGGGAATGCACTCAGATTAAGGCACTCATTGAGCAAACTCCTTTACCAAGGCTGATCAACACCTGTTCTGTAATGTATAGTCTTAATGGGTCCAGGAACCTTTTTAAAAATATTTTGATAACTACATTTTGATGTAATTGGTTTTCTCCATTATCCTATGTATCCTATGTATTTTGTTTAAAAACATTTTGAGGAGTTCATGTTTTAGCAAAATGCCAAAGGGATCCATGGTGCAAAAAAAAAAAGTTAGAAAATAAGAACCTCTGTTTTAGAGAGTTACCTAAGACAATGAGAGCCTAAGTGACTAGCCCAAGGCCACAAAGCCAGTATGTGTTAAGAGGGAAGACCTGTACCAACACCCTCCTGATTCCTACATAGCTCCCTAGCCACTTAGCTGTGCTCTTACTTTCTGTGGTCTTACAAGTATCTATAATAAAAACTTGTATTTGTATTGCACTTTATGCTTTCACATACGTTACATCACATTTCAGTTTCCTAACAACTTTGTAAGGTAGATAGAGCAGGGGTTCTCCCCATTTGATGCATAAGGAAACAGGATCAGGAAAGTAAGGTGCCTCTCTCCAGGCTTCACACCAAGCAGTGGCAAAGTCAACTCCTAATTCACGGCATAGGGCTTCTTCCAATATCTTGCTGCTTTACCAATGGAACTCAAGAGAAAGAACATAATTTTGAATCAAAACTCCCTCTCTGTTATATCAGCAGGAAGTAATACTAAATATACTTCAGATGAGACAGCCTCTGGCTTTTTGGAGCAAAAGGAAAACACAAAGATGACTCACATAGCTCAGCAATACCTTTTCTGACCCCCACTAAAGAAAAGGGGTATCAGCTTGAACCCTTCAGTTTACAGATTATCCAATTGTTCTATGTGAATACAAAGTTGATTGACTCCTTGTATCACCAATGCAATATGAGCAGCTGCTATGAGTACGTATACGTATTTTAAGGATCAAATCCCAAGGTATAACGAGCACTCTTCATTTAAAACTAAACCAGCACAACATTTATTCTGTATACAAGGACAAAACAAAACATCACAATAGAAATACAGAAAAACAAAGCTCAAAGGAGCAACAAAAATTTTTACACACATCACCAGACTGGGAAGCACCGCCATCTCTTCCCAGCCAAGGGGGCTTCTTGATAACAGCTACTTAGAGTGCCTAATCTAGGAAATCCAAAGGGTCTTAAGCTAAGCATCCTTCCCGTGGGCCAGCCTGCCTCCAGCGAGTTCCTGTCTGAGATATCAACCTTCCAGGATGTATATATAGTTTTCAAACAAAGACTCAGCACCTGATTGGCTCAATGCAAAAAGGCACGTGCTTAGCGCCCGAAAAGCATGAGCCTATGTGCCTAGCTGGTTCTATGTGACTCATCATGGGATGTGTCACAGCTGTGAACTGGGCCAGAGTTCAAAGGAGCAGGACGTCCATGGTTGGTAAGGTAAAATATCTGTCTACCTTTAAACCTGGGACTATGGCCCCTGTTCCAAGGAGAAAAAAGGAATACATATAGTCACAAAAGCCTATTAATAGACAGGGAAGATCTTTATATTCCATTAACCTGCACTCCTGAACTATTTTATATTTAATATAATCTTAAAGAGAACAATTGTGATTAAATAAAAAACACCAACATTCATTTGACCAACAGTCAACCAATGAATTTTTGTTGAGCATCTATTCAACAAAAGTGACCATGCAAGGGTACTGAGGAAGAGACAGTGAAGAATAATCTGTCGTGAGTTTTCCACGGTGTATACTAGTCTAGAAGGGAATCACACTTTTTTGTTTGTTTGTTTGTTTTTAAGATCTGGAAGGGACCATAGAGACCAACCAGTCCAACTTCTTTATTTTACAGATGAGGAAACTGAGGGCCCAGAGAGCTTATGGTTTGCCCAAAGCCACATAGGTAACAAATGACAGCTGGAATTCAAACCCAAATCCTCTATCTCCCTTGTACTATGCCGCATCAAAGATTAAACATATACAATAGTTCCAATGTAAAATAAAGTATGATAGTACACAAAAGAAGTATAAACAAGGCCTTGTGAGGGTTCTGTGAGGTATCTGAGAGAACTCTCTGCTGGAAAGGAAGATAAAATTCCTCTGCCTCTTTACCCCAAAGCATTTCATTCTCACAGCTCATCCATTTATTCCTACCCTGGTAGGAATAACAAGCCATAGCTCTAATTTGAGGCCTTTATGAACTGCTAGGGCAAGGGACACATTTACCAACCATCTCTTTCAAGGCTCCAGAGAATGTTTTAATTGCTACACCACAGCCTGGCCTCCAGGCAGTTTTGAATGACAGGTTCTCAGTTAAGTTCTTTCAGGAAGGCAAAGCAGAGAGAATGAACTGAAAAATGACTCACACAAGACTCAACTCTAATTGGCTGGACAGGCAAATGGGTTTAATAAGATATTCCCTGCAAAATAATAGTTCTCTAGCCCCCTCAAAATTCAGGGGTCACTTGGCTAAGATTTGTACCTGAAGGACGAGATAGAGTAGCAGGAAAAAGACTGGAAGAGCAGTCAGGATCCTCCTGGTCATTGAGGTGCCCCTTCTGCTATCCAGCTGGGAGCCATAAGGAAGCTCTCAACCTTTCTGTTCCTCGACCTATTCGTTAGTTTTTTACTTTGATGGAAGGAGCTCCCTCAAGAGGAAGCTTCCTTTACTGGTACTTATTGGACATTACTCTGCAACTTCTGGTCTTAGAAAGTTGCTCATCTGTAAAGTGAAACAAGAATACCCTTATGTACCGCCAAGGGTTACAGGAGGGGCATTTGTCTATCTATTCAGCAAGCATTTATTAATCACCTACAATGTGCCAGGCTGGTCTTGGAATCAGGGAAGCCTGGGTTCATTCCTCCCACTGCCACATGGTGGTTGTGTGACCCTGAGCAAGTCATTTAATTTCTCTGTGCCCCAATAAACTCTCTAAGATTACATATTGCGCAGAAGGTGTAGATCTGCATTGGTAGAAGTTCTGATGAAATCACAAATCCAGTGCAGGGGCTGTGCTCAGGAGGAACAAAGGAAATATCCCTTGCCCTCAAGGAACATAAAGTTTATTAGGGGAAATGACATAGAGATACACAGATGAGTACACACAGATAAGTAAATATACACAGATAAGTAAATGCAAAATAATTTAGTGGTGAAGACATTAACAAATGGGGCAGTCAGGATAGGCTTCATGTAGGAGGTTGTACTTGAGTTGATCTTTGAAGGAAGCTAGGAATTTCACAAAGGCCGAGGTGAGGGGTGAGGGCATTCCTGGCAGGGAAGACAGTCTATGCAAAGGCACAGAGATAAGAGATGAAATATAGTAAGAGAGCAACTAGTGTGGCTGGTAATGTATCGTTATGAAAGTGTTTTGAAAAGTCCAATACACAATGCAAATGTTAATATTTATGAAAAAAGGGGTAAAAGTGACTGGTGAGGTCTTTTTTCTCCAATTCCAACACAGCCCCATGAGTAATTTAATTTTTGGTAGGCTCAGGGTGGTCTTCAAGAAGGTGTTGTAATATGCAAATTGAGTGTTTTATATAACAAGTGAAGGCTTCAAGGCCTCTGAGAACATTTCACAAATGTCCCTGATTGTATTAGCAGAATTTTGAATTAATAGATTGGGGGCCAAGGTCTCATTGCTTGGGCCTTCTAAGTGGGTGTCTTGGGGGCCCATTAGACTTTAGCTGTCCTTTCCCCCCTCAATCCTAGTCTTGTAGAAACTTACCTACTTAAGGAGCATGAAGACAGTACACTTTAAAACCCTTAAAGTGATGTTGTAAAGGGGGTCTTTGCTGGTATCATGATGATTGCAGTGAACCCACCTGGTACATCAGATTTCAGTGTTCTCTTCCATCCAGATCCTTCTATCCACCTGCCATATTAGAGTCCAGACTTGTCTTAGTCAGTAAATGACACTGATCCTTTGATTCCTTCTCCCTTACCTGCTCAGCGTCATCAAAGTCATCAAAGCTTGTCTTTCAAAATTGGCAGGCCACAAGTGTGGCAATTACTACTTTCTAAAGAGCTTGCTCCTTGGTTGTTTAGCAGGTGTCTCTTGTTCTGACAAGCCTCCCATTTAGTTTTATTTTTTAACTTCCCTTTTCTCCTCTAAAGAACAAGGAAACTTCAGGTGGTGTCTTCTAATTGCCTTGCTGTAAAGTTTATTGGCATTCATGCCTTTGGGAACTGAAGCTCTGGTGCTTCCAGGAGGGATTAGGTATTGGGCCAATATTTACAAGCACTGTCATGGAAAATGAAATGCCCTTTTCCGGGCCTCTTCAGGTTTTTCTTTTTCTTTCTTTTTTTTTAATTTCTTGTTCTGAACAGACATCCTCTGTTTAATATGAGCAGTCTTGAAAATTCTTTTCCATAATCATCAGGCCAAAAAAACTCAGCCCACAAAATTTGCATATTAGCCCCAGCCCTATTTCTTGCTAGAAACCTTTTTTGTGGTCTGTCTTTCCTTCCCCTGCTCTCCACCCACATAGAAAAACACAGGGACACCCAGAGCTTCCCCACAGCATGGGGAATAGAAAGGGGAAGCAAAAGGTATTTCCAATTTTTTAAGCCCACTACTTTCTGTGTGTGTGTGTGTGTGTGTGTGTGTGTGTGTGTGTGTGTTTAAAGTAGATATGCTCCAAAATCTTTCAGGTTCAATTCAGAAAGTACTTACTAAGTGCCTACCATATGCTGGGCATTGTTCTGGGAGCTGAACAAAAATGAGGTAAATCTTGTCTCAGGAATTTGGCTTTTATTCTACTGGGGGAAAACCAACAGGAACACAGATAACTCAAATCAATGCAAAATAAATATGAAGTTTTTGGTTGGGGTTGGAAAAGGCAGGAAGAAACAGGACATTAACAAGTGAAGGAAATTAGGAAATGTCCCTGGTAGGAGGAAGCACGTGAGCTGAGCCTTAAAGGGAGCTAGAGATTCCAAAGAGTAGAGATGAGGAGGAAGAACATTCCAGATACAGAGGCTAGAGACAGGAGATGGAATGTTGAGTGAAGTAGGCCCTACGGCTTGGCATGAACATAGAGTGAGTGTGAATGATGTGAAACCAGCCAGGAAAAATAGGCTGGAGCTAGATTATGAAGGAATTTAAATGCCAAATTGAGAAATTTGGATTGAAGAGACCGGTAGCCTAGATATACAGCCACCTACGTTGCCAAACCATCTGTATTAACCGTTACTTCAAACCTGACAGTGCTGTTAATAAATCTTGCCGTGGTATGTTCTTATTAGGGCCAGAAAAAAATACTGATTTCTTTTGGTACAAAATTTCTCACCCCTTTTCTGTAAGATGTTTCTCCTATACACAATGTTTTACTTCTTTTCTTGCCTTGCTGAAAAGTGCCTAACAAAGACTTCTGAAGCTTGCTGGGACTCAGAAAGAAAGCCAAATTCTGATTCCTTTTTCTTCCATGGTAACAAGCTATTCCATACGAATAATGGGGCAGAAAGTACCTGAGCCAAATCTAGTTCAAAAGTGGGCTCTGTGTTCAGTGGTGAGAGTGGAGACAAGAGGGCACCAGAATTCACCTAAAGCTCTTAGACATTCGCAAACATTAATTTAATTAAGTTGTAACTTTTCTCCAACAAGCAACAAGTTGTCATGATACTGGAAGACTTTGAACCAGAGGCTCTCAGTAGCTACAAAAATACCAAAATTAACTGGTTTGTTATATAGGTAAGTGGAAATCAACTAGGAGTCATATTAGCAAGAGTACTAATCATAGTAGTAGTTTCCGGCTATGCCAGGATAATAAGATATGTACGCCTTCCTATTCTCTCTTTTATGTGTTAGTCTTCCCCTATTCGAATGTAGGATCTTTGAGGGCTAAGACTACGCAGCTTGCTTACATTATTATCTCTAGGGCTTGGCCCAGGGCCTAGTATGTAGTATTTAGTATATTATCTATGTTGATGGTAATGATGATTTCCTTTTTCCACATTCTTCTGTCTATCACACTGACAGCCTCTAAGTCATCCAGCTAGGCTACTTCATATAATCGGAAAGTTGGGCACAGCAGTTTCGTGGTACTGTAAGGATATGTGCCGCAGAATTGCTGGCCAGGGCCTTGAGACCTAATCTCCAAGAATTTAAATATAAGGTGCCTCCAGGCTCAGTTTTTCCAAAGACATCCCCTCCTCATCATGCATGCTGTAGTCTTTTCCCCTATGATAGTAACTAAACCTGTATCTTAGAACAAAAATGGAAAGACTACTTTTTAGCTAGGTATATTGGTAGCTATCTGAATATGACGAAGCCATTGGAATAAGCCAGCTGACCTTAGGAAAAAGTAGAATATGGTAACTGCCAGTGTATGGAACACCTGCAAGGCTCCATAGTTCAAAATAACTTATCCCCCTAGCCTGAAAATGGAGGGCAACGTGGCATAGCATACTGGCTATGGAGTCAGAGGACCTGAGCTCAGATTCTACCTTTGATGCTTGCTTATTACCTGTTTGAATAAATAGTACTTATACATCAGGAAACAAGCTCGGGGGGTTAAAGGAACAGATTGTACTAGATGGCCTCTGAGGACCCTTCTAACTGTAAATCTAGGATGCTATCACCTTTATACTTTCATAGATGGTTGCATACATTGCTATGGTTTTTTTTAATCATCTGAAATAGGAAACAGGCAACCTTGGAGAAAAAATCTATCGCCAGGCTCATATTCACAACCTTTCCATCTCAGAGATCATGCTCCTCTGGCATATATTTCAAGCATGTAGGGATCCCTCCGTGCCTTGATGAGGCATCACAAAGGGGCTATATTTATCCCGAATTTCCTAACCCCCTAAACCATTTATCTTGTGTTCATATTTGTTTTCCATGTACTTATATCCGTACATCTTGTCTCATCCAATAGAGTGCAAGTTCCTTGAGGAGAGGGTTGTTTCACTTTTCTCTTTATATTCCCAATGTCTTAACAGAGTGTGAGGCACATAGGGGGTACTTAACAGATGCTCTTTGATTCATCATTGATTTATAATCGAGAAAAGACAATAGTCAACGTTTATATAATATATAATATTATTATATTATATTATACATAATTATATTATATATGATAATATAATATAATTATATATAATATATAATTATATAATAATAAATATAATTTATATAATAAATAATATAATATATTATATAATGCTTTAAACACTTAAACACTTCACTTAAAAGTAAAGAACTTTACTTACTTTTTCTCATTTGATCCTTACAACAACCCTTTGAATAAGGTGCATTACCCCATTTCATTGATATGGAAACTGAGGATAAGAAACATTGATTTTTCCAGCATTACACAGGTAGTGTCTGCAATTTTTAACAGTCAAATTCATTAATCCATACAGCTTAAAATAAATAAATAACATTTACGTAGTGCTTTAAGATATGCAAATCACTTTGTACATATTATCTTATTTTGTCCTCACAATAATCCTGAGAGGTAGTTGCTTTTATTATCCCCATTTTGCAGAAAAGGAAACTGAGGCAGACAGAGGCTAAATGATCCAAGGGTCCCACAACTAGCATCTTAGGCCAGATTTGCACTCAGGTCTTCCAGATCTCAAGACCAGTGCTCTATCCCCAGTGCCACCAAGCTGCCAAGTTCAAGTATTTATACTTTAATGGAGCCATAATTTTATTCTTGGGAGCGCTGCCTTCCCTGATGCACCAACCCCTCCTTGCCTTCTCATCTCATGTAATTCTTATTCATGTCTTTCCATAAATCCAGCACAGAGGAACTATGCAGGCCTTCCTATGGTCCTTTCAGTATCTTTCAGGGTACAAGGATAAACTCAATGTATTAGAGCATCTCAGAACTGGAAGGGTCCTCAAAGGCCATTTTGTCAAACTGTAATTATTTGTTAGGAAGGTGAGAAGACGATACAAAAATTACCTATTATAACACAAAGGTGTGTGTCAAAAGTGTCTAGCAGCAGCTACAGCTCATCATAGCTTGGGAGGGAAAAGATGATGTGGCTGGGCATGTCCTTTTTTAGTTTGCTGGGCTATATTTCTTGGTTGTCTCATCTCCCCTCTCCCCACCCCACCCCCAATGTGAGAATAGGGTCAGAGTAATAGTGGCATTTGTATCATTGAAGACACAAACATATTTTTGTGGTTTTTGACAATGCTGACACTAGATATAGCTTCCAAATGGAGAACTGGCTGCCTCCAAGTGAGGTGGAGGAGAGGGTAGTGGGTTCTTTCTCCCAGGAGGTTTTCAAGGAAAGGCTGGATGACTACTCATCAGGTGTGTGGCTTTGGGGATTCCTTTGGGGGTAGAGGTCAGCCTAGATCATCACTGTGGTTCCTTCTGTCTCTGAAATTCTGTGATTCATTCACAATGATCGAGGAGGTAGGAGCAGGGTAGGCCTAATACCTAGCACAGTGAACAGTTAAGCAAATAGTTGGAGAATGAAGCAATGCATGATGGTGAAAATAGGCCTCTGGTTTGGGAGCTTCAGGGGCAGAGAAAAATATTAATTCTCATGTCCTGTGCTTGCTTTTCCCTAGTAGTGCAAGAACCCTTGCCAGTAAATACCTTTCCCTGTAGCCCATTACTGAAGAAGTTCTCACTCAAATGTTTTTCTCCCCAGGAAAAAGATGTGGCTCCAGACCAAGGTCTCTTGACGAAGGTGAAAGATGCTGCCTTTAAACTGGAAACCCTGACATCCCACAGGGTCACCAAATCTTCCCTCTCCACAGGCTCCTCCATCACTGATTTCTTCCTTGCACTAGCCATCTGCAACTCTGTCATGGTCTCCACAACAACAGAACCCAGGCAGAGGGTAAGGTGTCATGAGAGAGTGTGGGAGGGCTTTAAAGAAAACCTGACTGGGAGGCAGGAGACATGAGTCTAGTCCTGGGTCTACTTTTAAGCTGTGTGACCTGGACAAATCATTTCCCCTGAGCTTAGTCATGTATGAAATGAAGAGACTGATCTCTGAACTTGAGGCAGCTGGTGGCACAGGTGGACCTGGAGTCAAGAAGACCAGAGTTCAAATTCTGCCTCAGATACTTACTAACTGTGTGACCCTGGGCAGTTCATTTAATCCATTTGCCTCACTTTGCTCAACTATAAATGGGAGATAATATTAACACTTACTTCAGAAGGTTACTGTGAGGACCAAATGAGATAATATTTGTAAAAGCACTTAGCAGGGCAGCTAGGTGGCACAGTGAGTAGAGCACTGGCCCTGGAGTGAGGAGGACCTGAGTTCAAATGTGGCCTCAGACACTAACTATGTGACCTTGGGCAAGTCATTTAACCCCAATTGCCCTGCCTTCCCCCTTCAAAAAAAAAAGCACTTAGCATGGTGCCTAGAATATATAAAGTACTATATAAAAGGCTTATTCCCTTTTCTTCCTCCAATTTCTCATATTCTGTAATTAGGCAGCTTGGTGGTATCATGGGCAAAGTACTGGGCTTGGAGTCAAGAAAACCCGAGTTCAAACTATGTGGCCCTTAAACAGTCATTTAGCCTCTCTCAGCTCCAGTTTCTTCATCTGGAAAATGAAGGCGATGGATATGACGGCTCAGAGTCCCTTCCAGCTCTCAGTATGTGACCCTATGGCCCCAAATGTTTATGGGATAGATACCCTCTTGAGTTCTTCTAACCCTAAAACTGATAATTTGGTAATTCTAGCTCACTTTATGAAAAGACTGGCTGGGTAACCCGTGGAAGGCACCTGCAAAAAAAAAGGCATCAAGCTTAGAAGACTGATCCCATTAACGAATGAGAAATATTTATGACTTATTGGGAAAGCGTTTAAGTGCTTAGTGAGTACCAGGCACTGTGCTATGTGTGGCCTATACAAACAAGACAGTCCCTGCCCTCAAGGGGCTTGTACAGAAAGGGGGAAGGAAGAGGGGACAGGATGGCTTGGAAACAAAGCTCAGCAAAGAGAGCCCAGGGACCCAGGAGCACATGACCACCACGTTCTAACCAGTGAACAGGTCTTTCTCTGTTATTTACAAGACGCTTTATCATTTATAAAATGCTTTTCTCAATTCTTGGAAGCTTGGGATTGGGAGGGATTTTTGAGATGATTTCATTCCCCCTTTCCTGGAGCGTCAGTGCCACCTATGACAGTGGTATCAATCCCAAATAGAAATGGGGCACTGTTCACGAGGATCCCTGCAGACAGCATTATTGACTTAGAAAACCACATCTTGATATGGTCTATATCCTGTTGTATTTTTACTTAGTTTGTTAAGCATTTCACAATTATATTTTAATCTGGTTTAGGTTATACTTGGGAGTGTTATGACAGCAGTGCGGCCCACATTTGACATATCTGATCTACAACATCCCTTTCTAACGGTCATCCAGCCCATCCTTGAACACTTCCCAACACCTTATAATTTATAAAGTATTTTCCCATGCATTATCTCATTTGATCATCACAAAACCCTGTGCGATAGGTAAAACAGATATCATTAAACCCATTTTACAGATCAAGAGATTCAGAGGGGTGACATAACCTACTGGGGTAATGTCATAGAAAAAAACCAGCATATCTGTGTTATAATTTTTTTAAAAAATCTTCCAAGGGAGAGGCCATCTCCCCGTGGGCATAGAGAATCACAGAACATTAGCACTTAGAGAATCTTAAAAGTCAGTTTTATTGACTTTATTTTCTAGATGGCAAAATTATGGTTGAGGAGGGAAAGTGATTTGTCCAGGTCACACAACACATTAGTCATGCTATCAGTCGACCTAGCAAGAGATTTGGATGATATAGTTATTGGTAAAGTGACCTCTAAGTAACAAAAAGTCCAACAGAATTAGAACTTGGAGATCTGTCTCACTGTCCAGCTTGCCTGTGGGTGATTTCATTACTTTTCCCCACAGAAATAATGTTCTGCTTTTCCTCTCAATGTCAAGGTCACCATCCCACCACAAATGAAGTCCCTAGGAGCTTCCCTAGAGAAGATTCACCAGCTGTTCCAGAGGCTTAAACTCTCCAGTCTTAGCCAGTCCTTCTCTTCCACTGCTCCATCTGACCTTGGGGAAAGTCTAGGGCCAAACGCCACAGTCGTAGATTCAGATGAACAAGATGAATCGTCCAGCAACAGCTGTGGATATTCGACAGATGCTGGCTACCAGAGCAGCTCCAAAGAAGAAGTCATGGCCAAGCAAAACATGGGGGCCAAAAGCTGCTCCTTGGAAGATGTATTGGACTCAGTGATACCAGAGCCAGAATTCTACTATGAGGCTGAGAGCCCCGATGAAGCTGCCCTCGTACATGCTGCCCGGGCCTACAATTTCACCCTGGTATCCAGGACCCCTGAGCAAGTGACTGTGCGCCTGCCCCAGGGGACACTTCTCACCTTTGACCTCCTCTACACCCTGGGTTTTGACTCCGTGAGGAAGAGGATGTCAGTGATTGTAAGGCACCCCTTGACTGGTGAGATCATTGTCTATACCAAGGGAGCTGACTGCGTCATAATGGATCTGCTGGAAGACCCTGCCAAAGGTAAATTAATTACTGATGTGAAATAATGAACTGATACTAATTATTGATGGGTCACATAATATTACAGAACTGGAAGACCAAAAGAACACCCCCAGGTTGAGGATCAGAATGAACCAAAGACAACAGACAACAGAGATAGAGTGAGGATCATTATCCCCATTTTACAGATGAGGGAAATGAGGCTCAATGATATGAAGTAGATTGACCATGGTAACATAGCTAGTATGCATCAGAACCAGCATTTGAACCTAGTCTGCTGATACTAAGCTTAGTGTTCTTTCCATTATGACACATTGCCCTTCTGCTCTAGCAGACTCTGTCTTCTAAGACAGAGATTACAATGATTTTGGAGAACTTAAAGGGACTTTAGAGGTCATGAAATCTAGTTTGGGACCCAAAATCAGCAAATTTATAAAGGTCACACAGCTAGTTAGCAAAAGAGCCAGAATCTTGGCTTGCTAATTATAAGTCCGTCACATCATGCTGACAAGGGTTCTATTCCTCACCTGGAAAACCTTTGGGTTCTCCCTTTCCTTGGACCTTAGTCTCCATACCAATAAAATGGAAATAGTCTCCTTTTCATTTCTTCCTTCAAAAAGATTTGCATAAACTCTCTTGAAACCAACAAAGTACTTCAAAGCCCCTTGATATTAGAGTCTAATGTGAGACCGCATTAATTATGATGCAGCCACTGTCTTTGTTACCAACAAGAAGTAGACAGCTATGAGACTGATTTTCTCCTAAGATAGCAGATTACAGACAAGATTTAGAATTATTGAGGCAGCCTCATTTTCCTCTGCATAGTCAGCTGTGGCTTATGGACAAATGCTCAGGATGAGAGGGGAGTGAATGTTAATTCTTAACCCTTTGCTTAAGACAATTGGCAAGTTTAGTCCATGCTACTACATCAGAGGGGCAGCATCCAAGAGAGGTAAGGACCTAGGAAGACATCTCCTAGGACATCCTGGTGGTTCAGAGATGTAGCAGTTTCCAGAGAGTAGGAAGTTGACGGGATTCTTTATCTAGAAAGGTTTGCAATTATCCTTGCAAAGTCTGAATTGGGAAGGTGAGGCTTTTCCCAAAATTTGCAGTTGACCGTATATAGGGAATCACTGTTTGAATAGACCCTGTTGCAGAGAAGAAGCTGAGAAAAATCCGGGCCAAGACCCAGAAACACCTTGACTGGTATGCGAGAGATGGGCTACGAACACTCTGCATTGCCAAGAAGGTAGGAAGAACATTTCTGCTCATTGGTCTTGTAACATTACTAAGAGAACATAAAGCTAAAAGACTTTGGTGTTTGTTCCTTCAGCTGTTCTTTATTTGGGGTGCTTAAAGAGGGTCGAGGCACTTTTCTATTGACTATTCAATCCTTTGAAAGCCCTAGCTCAAGTCCCAGGAACTAGGTCTTTGATATCTGTATCCCCCACAGTGCTTAGCACCATGTTGAGGGCACAATAAGCACTCAAAATGTACTTATCAATTAAACTGAATGAATAAGTGGTGTGGTGCTCAGCTTATAGGAAGCCATTGTTAGATCTAGAGACTGCAAAAGACAGTCTATGAAGATGAATGAGTCTGTTAAAGATCATCCTTGGTACTCTGCTCACAGAATAGACACCTTACTTCCTCAGCTCCTTGGGACCAGAATTAATTAATCAATTCATTATTCATTCATTCACCAAATATTCATTAAAGTTCTTTCCTCTGTGCCAGACGTCAGAACAACAAAGTTAAATAAGGCAGTGTCCGTGCCCTTGAGAGGCTTATGGCCTAGGCTGGAGCGTGGGGCTGATGGGGGAAGAATAAGACAAACACACAGATAATTATGCCACAAGGCTAAATGTTGTTGCTCAGTCACTTTTCATTCACCTCTGACTCTTCGTGACCCCATTTGGGGTTTTCTTGGCAAAGATACTAGAGTAGTTTGCCATTTCCTTCTCCAGCTCATTTTCCAGATGAGGAAACTGAGGAAAAATAGGAGTGAGTGACTCTCCCAGGGTCACAGCTAGTAAGTGTCTGAGGCCAGGTTTGAATTTATGAAGATGAGTTTTCCTGACTCCAGACCCAGCACTGTGTCCACTGCACCACCTGTCCAAGGCCGAATGTAGCAAGTGCCAAGAAAGAGGGATAAAGTTAGCTAATAATTCTGAGGAGAAAGAGGTCATATCCCACTTGTAGGAGAGATCTGAGGGGGTAAAATTAAGTCAGTTAACAAATATTTATTAAACTCTTACTACGTTCAAGAGACTCTACTAAGCGCTGGGGATGAAAAGATGGGAATAAAACAATGCCCTCAAGGAGCATACATTCTAATGAGGGAGACTATGCAAACAACTATGTACATACAAGACATATACAGGGTAAATTGGAGATGACCTCAGAGGGAAGACAGTAGCAGCAGAAGAGATCAGCAAAGTCCTCTTGCAGGAGTTAGGATGTGAAGGTCAGTGAAGCCTTCACCTGACTTTGCAGTGAAACTTAAATGTGAACATTTAATGTCGTTAACATACAAGGCCAGTCCAGTTCAGGATCTGCTGCAACAAACTGGAGTTTGGAAACAACTTTCTTATCTGCCCTGTAGGTCTTAAAAGAAGAAGACTTCCAGAGGTGGGCCAATTTCCGCCAAGAGGCTGAAGCTTCCCTTGAAAACCAAGAAGAGCTACTAATGGAGACAGCCCAACATCTAGAGACTCAACTCACCTTACTGGGTAACTAAAAATAAGCCATTATCAGACAAGAAAAGAGAAATATTGTGGTCGTAAAGAAACTTTTTGGCTGTGACAGCAACAAGACTTTAAATAGATATAAATTGGAAACTCATCCCCAGGAGACCTTTGCAAATCTTTGGCACAAATGAAATACCTCAAATACTAATCCAAGTTCTGTTCACTTTGCTTTCTGAGGAATTCCCTCTGGGAATATTATATAACTCATGTAGCCAGGCTACCTTGGATCCTATCCACCTCTTCCTCAAAGCTCAATCTATTCCCTATCTTGAACTGAGTCTCTATGGACTCATAGAATAATAGAAAGTTAGCACTAGAAAAGACCTTAGAGAATAGGATGCCAGAGTTGGAAACGACTTTAGAACCTAAAAGACGAAAGCTGGGAGGGACCTTCAAACAATGAATGCCAGAGCTGGAAGGGAATTTAAAACACAAAACGTCAAAGCCGAGACTGTAGAAGTCAATGTCATCCAATTGCCTTATGTCACACATGAAGAACCAGAAGCCCAAAGAAATTAATTGATTTCCCCCAATGTCCATAGATAATATTCATTCATTCAAGAAACATTTTTAAAGTGCCAGTGTTTATTATGTGCCAGGTACAGTGCTGGCAAAAAGAAGCAAAAGGTAGCCCTTGCCTTCAAGGAGCTTACAGTCCAATGTGCAAACAAATATATTCAAAGCAAGCTATATACAGGATAAATAGGAAATAGCTAGCAGAGGGAAGGCACTAGAATTAAGAAGGATTAGGGAAGGCTTTTTGGAGGAGGTGGGATTGTTAGGACTTAAAAGAAGCCAAGGAGGCCAGTGGCAAAGTCTGGGCTAAGGTCCCAGTTTCCAGACTGCCACTACATCAAGTACAAGAAATAAAGGCAAGTCAGTGAAATGCAAGGCAAGTGTTTCTGGTTGTTTAGGACCCAAATCTTCTTCAGCTTTCTTTGATGTGCGTGCCTAGCACTAAATAGAGTGTTAAAGATAAATCAGAGTAGGTCATACCTGCTCTTTTTCTCTAGGAATCAATTAATAAGCATTTATTAAGTGCTGACTATGTACCGGGCACTGTTAGGTACTAGGAATGAAGACAAAAATAAAATTGTTCCCACTCTCCAACAGCTCCTATTCTACCAGAGACAGGGTCAATATCTATGTAGCCTAAGACTAGAGGGAGAGATTCAGCCAGGTGCTTTAGCTTTAATTTATATGATCATAACTTTTTCAGGCATGAGTTTTTTTCTTTGTAAACTGGGGAAAATTGTATCTTATCTTACCTCATGATGCATGGTTGAAACCAGGTGAAAAAGCTTGCTTTAAAAAAAATCACCTTGAGAATGTAAAATCATTGTAAGATTTATCAACAAAAGTCAAAAAAAAGAGAAATCAATTAACCTTTGAAAGAGGCACAGCTGCCTCAAAGTGTATGCCCAGAGAATTTTCTGACTGTCTCACTGCCAAGGTCTCAAAGTTATAACTGCAAGTCATTTAACAATTCCTGATGAGTGCACCACCTCAATGTTCATAAAATTAAAATTCTTTTATCTCATCCTTTATCACAGTTTGTTGGCATTCCACCTTTTGCCTGCCTTGCAGCAATAAAACCAGCTCTTCACCCTTACTTTGACCTCCAATCCCTAGGCCATCACCCCTATATTGGCTACAGTCTTCTTCTTTCCCTATCTCGACTCCCTGGAGAATCACTCAGCTCTACCCATTCTTCATCTCTTGAGTCCCTTACCCCTTTTATCTGATCTAACTCTGCGAAGCTTCAGTCTTGGATTATTTTCTGTTATCCACTGCCTTCAGTCCTACTCATATGCTTCGGAATGAAGTTGGAGAAAATCATGAAACCATACCGAGTCTGCTACAAATGTGTGTTACATAGTCTCAACTGGGCCCTCATCACAGCAAGGCCCTTATGCCTTCTTAATTGACTCTATTCCATTGATACATCAACTCTTCCAAACCTTTTCATCCCTCCCCAAATCTCCCCTGGCTTTCCCTACCCCTACCATCTCAGCTGAGAATTTTACAAAACATTGAAGACCATTCACAGAGAGTTCCTTTTCCCTTCCTCCTTATACACCATTCAAATGCCTTCTGCCACTTTCTCCTCCTTTAATCTTGTTTTACAAGAAGAGGCAGCCCTTCTGCTTGCCAAGGCAAACTCCTCTATATTCATAAGTGATCCCACCCATCTCATCCCAAACCATCTCCTCCAGCAGACTATCCCATCTCTCATCCCCACTCTCTCACTTCATAATCTCCCAGTCTGGGGCAGCTATGTGGCAGTAAGTAAAGCACGGGCCCTGGAGTCAGGAGGACCTGAGCTCAAATCCGGTCTCAGACACTTGACACACTTACTAGCTGTGTTACCTTGGGCAAGTCACTTAACCCCAGTTGCCCCACCTTCCCCCCTAAAAAAGTAAAAAATAAAAAAACAAAATCTCCCAGTCTACTAGCTGCTTCCGTACTGCCTACTAACGTGCCCATGCCTTTCCCATCCTCAAAAGAAGCTCCACTTAATCCATTCATCCCTGAAAGCAATTTTCCCTTATCTGTCCTCATTTCCAAGGCATAGTTCTTTCTCAATATCCTTTGCTGGATTTTCATCCATGTTATGCCCACTAACCAATAACTGTAGGTATTCCCTAAGACTTCATATTGGGCCCTCTTCCCTTCTCCTTCTATATTATTTCACGTGGTAATCTTATTGGTTCCCATGAATTCTACTATTATCTCTATATTGGTGATTCTTGGATTTATTTGTCCAGCTTTAAACTCCACTTTCTGTAAGAAACCTCTCCTAGACCTCCCTCCTTCCCTCTGAGATTATCTCCAACTTAAACCCTGTATACATCATGTTTGTGTATAGTTGTCTGAACGTTATCTCCTCCACTACACACTGAATTCCTTGAGGGCAGAGATTTTTTTAACTTTATTTGCTCCCCAGTGAGTAGCACAGTGCCTCGCACATAGTAGGCATTTAATAAATGCTGGTTGACTTGACTTAATGGTGCCAGATTTAGAGGTTGCCTTAACAGTATTTCAAATCCTTTAGCTACACAGAAACAATACAGCTTAGCACCTAATAAGCAAGAATAAAAATTAATTAAAATAAGCTAGCAGATGGCATATTGGCATGAATGCTTTCCCCTGCCCTGCCCAGGAGAAGCCTCCTCAGAAGCAAACCTACACTACGGTCCTAGAGACTTTTTTCCTGTCCAGTCCCCACCCCTCCAAATGAGGCAAAATTATTGTGCTACTTGCCTGGGCACAGTGTTTCCTAGTTATGACTCTGCTCTGGTGGCCGCTTTCATAGCACCAGATCCTATATATCCTTTTCAATAAGATTTCCTAATTTTTCAGTACTGGACTCTGGAATAGCTCAAAAGGGATGTTTTCTAGGCCAGCTACTGAGAAGTCCTCATAAACTAGGACTGAAGAAGGGATAATACAACTTGTCAGAACCTGTCAATTTATCTAGCTATGAAAGATCTTTCAGTCTCCCTAGTGAAAAAGTTTCATTTTCTTCTTCACACAAATAAATGTCCTTTTCCCCTTTCCTCCATCTACCTCCTACTTTGATCTATATCATCTTCAAAGTCTCACTCCTTCTGCCTGATCTCTGGAGGAAAAAATGAGGCAGGAACCGTAATTTTTTACATGGTTGTTTACTTCTGCATTTGGACTGGCTATCCAAAGCAAACACATTTCCTCAAAGAAATCATTTTTTCTTCCCTCAAGGTAGCCGGAAGAGAACTGAGGCTAGGGAAAGATTTCCACTTGTCACTGAGAGACTCTCACTCCATTAAATAGCCACACTGTAAAACTGCATTCTTATGCTATTATTGCATTCATGTAAGGTCCTGCAATAGGAAATTATCTGTTCAGCATGCTTCTAGCGTCACTCCTTTGCCAACGAGTTGTCATTTTGGATTATTAAAAAGAATGAAATGCTCTGCTTGGGCAATGAGTGAAATGTGTAGCCAAGTCTTTGGTCTAAAAAAAAGCCTCAATTTAAATGCAGATTTTGTTTGATCGTCTAATCGTTTAGCTACTGTTCAATATTCTGTTGTATATTCACTAAGGATTGACACTGAGCTTAAGATAATACAAAAAATATAAGGAATCTGCTGGCCTCATTAGTATCCCCCTTTCAGCCACATTATCTCCAACCTAAATGCAGCATCAGTTCTGCTGCTGGTCTTCAATTTAAGAGGGCTAATTTCAACAGGGTGATTATGCCTGAAGAATTAAATCCATGGCTGTTTTCCCCAATAGGTGACCCAGCTTGTCTCTTCTCTTCCCCAGGAGCAACTGGGATTGAAGATCGACTGCAAGAAGGCGTGCCAGATACCATTGCCGCATTGCGAGAGGCAGGGATCCAAATCTGGGTCTTGACAGGAGACAAGCAGGAAACAGCTGTCAATATTGCATATTCCTGTAAACTCTTGGACCAGACAGACATCGTTTATACCATTAATACAGAGAGTCAGGTGCGTCCAGACCAGGAACCTGGTTTCCAAGTCCAGAGTCCACCTTAGCTAAGAGGAGAGTAGGCAGCATAGTGGGATTTGAGGGGCAGTAAGAAAGATGATCCCTAGCTCCCAAATATCTTAAAAAATTCCCTTCTAAGTGGAAAAGTCCTTAAAACATAGAATGTCAGAACTGGAAAGGACCTTAGAGAACAGAATAGCAAAATTGGAAGGGACCCTGGAATATAGAATGTCAAAGAGGGAAAGGACTAGAAAACACCTTAGAGCCTTAGAAGAGATCATTGAGTTCAAAACCTACTCTTTGTAGATGGAGGCATCACAGCCTAGAAATATGAAATGACCTTCCCAAAGTCATTAACACATCAACAGATAGGACTATCACGCCGATTTCCTGATTCCCTTACCAATGTTCTTTCCATAATACAATCCTCCAACTTCCTTCCTCTTTGATCCTGAAATGCCCAGGTTACTAAATCCCATGAGTGAAAGCACTTTAACTTAAGGCCCTTGTTAAAATGTAAATATATGTGCTTGCTTAAGCAGCACACATACTAAAATGTAAATATATGAGAAGGAAAATTCTCAATTGTTTATCTCCCAGTAACTCAGCTGAGATTATTTTCCCAAATTAGTCCCAGGAGAGATGGGACATAGGAAACAGCAACACAGAATATTGAAGTTTTGATGGAAGCGGGGGGGGGGATGTAAAACAAGATAGAATACCGATAGAGGGCTGGTCCTGGGTGGCCAGGCTGCAGCAAGAGGACGTTAGAACCTAGAAAATGATGGAGTAGAAAGAGAATTGGAATGGAAGTCAAAGGACCTGGGTTTGAATGTGAGCTCTTCTATTTTCTGTTCGTGTGACCTCAAGCAAGTTATTTAATTTCTCTGGACCTTAGTTTCCTCAGAAATCTGTAAAATGAAAGAAATTGGACTGGGCAGATGCCAAGGTTCCTTACTTCTATAATACCATGAGAAGATTCCCAAAGGCAAAAAAAAAAGTTTGGGTGCTAGATGGGTTGTAGGAATAAACAAGGACCATGGCACAATTTGACCTGGGGCTAGATTGGGGAGATGTTCCTATTTGGTTTTCATTCTACCAAGAAACCGTAGAATAACAAGCGCAGATAACTCTCCATAAGAAAAACGTCTGAGCCCCCTGCCCCCACACACATGGAATAGTCATTTGTATTCCCAGCAGATGCATGGATTATTACGTGATTAGATTAAACCACAATGAAGTTTCAAGATGAAAATAATCTCAGAAAAATCTTTGATTTTAATATTATGCTTATGAAAAAAGTAATTTGCAGCTTGCTTAAGTGCCTCATCCTGTAATAGTGTTGATGTTTGCCTTCTCTGCTTGAAATGGAAATTTCATTTGCAATGATAATATCCCTCCAGGTGATACCTGGAGGAGGAGGAGGACATCTTTCAAAGTATGAGTCAACTTGGGGTGGGGGGAAGTTGGAGTGGTGGAGAGAGCTGGTGTCAGGTCTGTTCAACCCAAGATGTTTTCCCAAAGAGCCTGGAATGCTTTCTGATTAGTCTTTCTCAAAAGTAATCCGTCATTAAACTTACCCTTGTTCCAATCAGACATAGACAAACTATTGAGACCATCCCCAAGGTTGCCCTTGTCCTCTGAGAAACAATAATAACAATAACAGTAGTGAGGATAGCAATAGTTTAAAAACTATTAAACTTTAAGATTTGCTAAATAACAAATAGCAAATCCTCACAATAACCCTGTGAGGTACGTGATGGTATTAATATACCCATTTTACAGATGGGGAAACTGAGGCCAAGAAAAGTTAAGTGACTTGCCCGTAGTCATATAGTAAGTGTCTGAGGCAGTAATCAAACTCAGGTCTACCTGGCTACATTTATCATTCATTCAAAAAGTGCTTATGAAGGAAAACACTGTACTTGATATTGAAAGAAACAAAGACAGGCAGTTTAATATTGTATGTAATAGCAGTGATCTTGTAAACAGAAAACCTAAATTTGAGTCAGTCTTTCACCAAGCAATTATTAATCACTTCCTGTGTTCCAGGCACAGGAGAGACAAAGCAAGGTGAAAAAAATCATAGACCTTTATCTCAAGGAGCTCACAGTCTAATGGAGGAGATACATTCAAACGACTGTGTATAAACAAGATAGGGAGAGAGCAATTGGAAGATAACATTGGAAGGAAGGGACTAACTAACAGCAGACGAGAATGGGAAAAGCCTCCTAAAGAAGGCAGGATTTGAGTTCATCTCTGATGGAAGCCAGCCTCTGGGTGATACCATAGTGCCAGGCCTGGAGTCAGGAAGATTCATCTCCCTGAGTTCAAATCTGACCTCAGACACTTACTACCTGTGTGAACCTGGGCAAGTCTTTTAACCTCGGTTGCCTCAGTTTCCTCATCTGTAAAATGAGCTGGAGAAGGAAGTGGCGAACCACTCCAGTATCTTTGCCAAGAAAATGGGGTCATGAAGAGTCAGAACTGAACAACAGCAGCTGAAGGAAGCCAGGGAAATAGGCATCAGAAGCAAGGCAGAAGAGTATTTACTGTAGGCATGAGAGAGAGCCACTACAACTGCATGAAGTCAGGACATGGAATATGTGAGAAATGGCACGTGGGCCAATGAAACTTGCATTCAATTAGAGGAAATAACGTGAATGCATAAAAGTAAACACAAAATATAAGCAAAGTCCATATAGGTTCACTACATATCCAGGGGAGATAAGGACCTACACTGGAGTCCTGCTTTGTATCCAGGGCTCCCAGAGTCAGCTTGGAGGAGTAATGGCCTTGGCATGCCAGCAATGATGTCATGAGCTCTCCAGTGAGCCACAGAGTATCAGAAAATAGAGACTGTTTCAAATGACTCCTACCCATGATCCATTTAAACACTGGTGCAGCCCACACACATACCTTGCATGGGGTGACAACAAAAGTGACAGATGAGAAGTGAATCATTAGTACTCCAAAATGTTGGCAGCGAGGCTGAAGGGGCACTGGAATTTCTAGGTCATGCCAGTAACAGTAACACTTATTGAGTAACCATAATATGCTGGTGCCTATCTTTGCCTTTGTGGAGAAATAACTGAAAAATTAAAAGCCACCGTCCCTACCTTTGAAGTGTTTTGAATCCAGTCAGCCACTGCAAGGTGCTATATTTGCCTGCATATAGAAAAGCAGAGATATAGAAGGGATTAAAGGCCAGCACTGGAATTAGCGAGACCTGGGTTCGAGTCCTGTCTACTAGCTCGTATAACCTCTCAGTGCTCCAGACAAGTCTCTAAAACTATAATTTACAGATCAGTTGCAAGCTGCTACTCTACATCACTGGAGGGTATTTCCACACCAATGAAATCACAGGTCTGAAAACACCTAAAAATATCCTACTGACCACCTTGTGACCTTGAAAAAGCTGCTTTCTTTCTCTAGGTTTCAGCGTCCTCATTTTATAAAATGAAAGAGTGGACTAAATGATCTCTAAGTACCCTTTCAAATCTAATACTCTGTGGTTCTATGGTTACTGGAGCCCCATTCCTATTCAAATTTGTTCAAAAGAAAAGAAATGAATCAACAGATTACATGGGGAATCATGAGTTCATGGGATACTAAAGAAAATATTTTTCCATATACTTCTCAGGGTGGGATCACACTATACCTTGCAGAATTGTGAGCCTCCAGATACATATAATATGGGATTTAATTATCATAAAGACAAACAAGTAATTCATAATACAATTCAGGCAAGGGACAAAATAAAACTATTTGAATCTATAATTTATCTAGACCATTTATCTCCCTAAAGAAGGGTCAAATATAAGGTTTAGCTGATTAACTTTTAGGACCCAACATAAAGGAATTTCTCTCTCTCTCTCTCTCTCCCCCTCTCCCTCTCCCCCTCCCTCTCCCTCTCCCTCCCTCTCTCCTCCTCCCTCTATCTCTCTCCCCCTCCTTCTTCCCTTCTTTCCCTCCCTCTCTCTGTCTCTCTCTCCCCTGCTCTCTGTCCCCCACCCCTCTCTTCCCTGCCTTCTTTCTTGGTATCTCTCCTTCTCTTTTCTTCTCTCTCTCCTTCCTTTCTTTTGGACTATCTATATTTTTTCATATTCAGATCATGCCCAGACCTGACTGAAACAACTGCAAGGTGATGAAGTATTTTTCAGTGCTGATGTGCCTGGTAGATCAATGGATAAGATTTAGCAATCTGACATTGGGACTAGAGCACTGGACTTAAAATCAGAAAGACCTTTCTATATACAAGTCTTACTAGCTGCATGGCCATGGATAAGCCACTTATTTTTTTTTCATTTCATCATCTGTAAAATGGGGATTAATGGTAAACTCTATGTCTAAATCACAAGGTTGTTATGAGAAGCCAATGAGATTATTCACATAAAATGCCTTCCAAACTTTGAAGTTTTATATAAATAACATCATTGTATAATACAAAGGTTTGGTATGATATTAACTCAGAGCTAGCAGACCCGAGTTCTAGGACCCACTCACGTTGTGAGTGCAGCCAAGTCAGTCAAACATTTCCATGTTTCTGTTTTCTTCAAATTTTGTAGACAATGTGGATTTAACAGCATTTTGAAAAGAATAAAATGAATAGAATAAAGGAAGGGAGGGAAGGATACAGAGAAAAAAAGAGAGAGAAAGAGAAAGAAAGAGAAGGAAGGAAGAAAAGAGAGAAAGGAAGAAAGGGAGAGGGAAGGAAGGAAGGAGGGAAGGAAGGAAGGAAGGGAGGGAGGGAGGGAAGGAGGTAGGGAGGGAGGGAAAGAGAGAGAAGGAAAGGAAGGAAGAAGAAAGGAAGGGAGAGAGAAGGAAAGGAAGAAAGGAAGGAATAGAGAAGGAAGGAAGGATGGAAGAAAAAGAAAGAAAGAAAGAAAGAAAGAAAGAAAGAAAGAAAGAAAGAAAGAAAGAAAGAAAGGAAGAAAGAAACGAAGGAAGGAAGGAAGAAAGAAAAGCATTTATCAAGTGTTCACTACATTTTATACTATGCTAAGTATCAGGGATACAAATAGAAAAGTAAAACAACCCCTGCTCTCACGGAGTTTACATTCTAATAGTGGAGAAAAGCTCTATAGGTTTCAACTGCAAGTGAGATGGAAAGGGCCCATAGTCTTAGAGTGCAGCAGCAAGGTAGGTAGCAGTGTATCCTCTTGAGTGTCATAAAGGTGGCATGTACTTATCATTAGGGGGTAGGATTTATTATTATTTGTTATCATTATTGTTTTCTGTCTTATTTCATCCCCAAATCAATCCTCATCTTAACAAACAAGTTCTTACTCTAATCATCCTGTGTTGAGTTCCACTGAAGTGAGGGATTTTGGTTCCACTGAAATATCTTTGATGCTATTTCAAATGCTACAGTGAGGAATGAAGAAAGTGGAAAGACTTCAAAATATTAATATATGTTCTTCTATGATTCCTTTTATAGGAGACCTGTGAATCGATCCTCAACTGTACTTTAGAAGAGGTGAAGAGATGTTACAACACGAGCAAAGCAGAACACAAGTTTTTCGGCATCCGTCTTCCTTCTCAGGCACCGTCTTCTCCCGTGGAAGCTGCAGGTCCAGATATTGGGCTGGTGATTGATGGGAAAACTTTAAATGTTATTTTCCAAGGGAATCTGGAGAAGAAGTTTCTGGAGTTGACCAAGTATTGTCGCTCAGTCCTGTGCTGTCGTTCTACTCCACTTCAGAAGAGTATGGTTGTCAAGCTGGTGCGGGACAAGTTGAAAGTAATGACTCTATCCATAGGTAATTACCATGTCAGGGAATGGGAAGGGTGGGATCCAGCTGGCCAGGCAGGGGTCAAGACCAGAATGAAACTTGGCAGGTGGTTTGGGACTCAGTAGGATAGAGTCAATGTGCAGCTAGGTGGTGCAGTGGATAATGCACTGGGCCTGGAGTCAGGAGGACTCATGTTTGTGAGTTCAAATCCCTCCTCAGACACTTACTGGCTGCATGACCTTGGGCAAGTCACTTAACCCTGTTTGTCTCAGTTTCCTCATCTGTAAAATGAGCTGGAGAAGGAAATGGCAAACCATTCCAATATCTTTTCCAAGAAAACTCCAAATGGGATTTGCGAAATCAGACACAACTGAAATGACTGAACAGCAACAAGGATAGAATCAAAGTCACAATAGGACCAGAAATCAGAAACAATCCAAGGCTCTGATGGCCAAGAGATCAAAGCAGAGTCCAAGAAGTCTGCGGTTTCTGTTGTCAAAAAGAGGCAATGTTCTAAGAAGCTAAGAAATCAGTAAATTAGGATGAAGTAACTGGGTCTCAAGGGTTAAGGCAGACAAGGTCCAGGAAGACAAAAAGTACAGGTAAAGCAGAGAGATTATCAATAACAGAGGTACAAAAGCGAGCCTGATCCTCAAGCAGGCTTTTCCCTCTGGCCTCCTACATTGCAAAACTAAACTTAGTGACTTATAAAAAATGCTTAAACATATGTTGTTTTTATTCCATTTGATTTCCCACTGAGTATGAGTAACCCTAGGCTACAAGATGTGCTCTGACCCTAATTAATGTAGGGATACAATGGAAAGCTGGCATTGGTGTCAGAAGTTCTCAGTTCAAATTCTGCCACTGTCTACTGTGTGCATGTAAGTGTCTGGGATTCAACTTCCTTAACTACAAAATGAAAACACTGGACTAGATGCCATCCATTGCCCTTTCAGTCAGTAAACAAATAAATATTTATTAATCACCTACTATGCTGGGCACTATGCTAAGCACCAGACATACTGAGAAAGGCAAAAGATAATCCCTGCTCTACAAGAACTGACGACCCAGGTTATGATCTTAGTAAGAGAACCAGAATTACAGCAATGTCCTTACAGATAAAGTCATTATCTTTTGCCTTCTCTATCTCTAGTCCTCATCTGTGATTCTGGAGCATGAAATCTGGGGAAAATTTCAATATACTTTACACGATATCCCCTTTATTAATTACATCTTGTCTAAATGTTCAGCATAAGGCAATGGTAAACTGCATAGAATTTACAAGAGAGAAAACCCTTGGTGAGAGCAGCTCATTTGGATCCAGAATTCCCCTCCACTGAGCTTCAGTCTCCCACTCACCACAAAAATATCACAGTGCTCATTCTTTTGGGTCACAGAGGTACAGTAATCCCATAGCAACAGAAACAAAGCCAGCTCAGGAGAGAAACTACATGAGTGCCTCACCTCCACTTTCCTAGGCTTGCTAATGAAAGAGGTTAAAGGCTGAGACAGTTCTGCCATAGGGAAGATTTAAATTATTCATTTCCACATTATGTTTAAAAAAAACTAATTCTGGGAAGAATAAAGGCAGCCACAGATGACACGCTTCTTTTTTGAGATCAATAAATTTGTTTTGAAACAATTATGGGAATATTTTTTTTCTCTCCTCGAGTTCAGCATTCTCTATGGTGAATAATATTAATTTAATTGCAGCCTATTACTGAGAAGCAGCTGTAAAAAATAAATAAATAAATAAAATGGAGGCAATGCAGACTCAGAGATAAATTGCTAAAAGTGAATTCAGAATCAGGCTTTGGGGAAGAAAGGGATCTTCAGGAAAGCAATGTAGGGGTAGTCTGTCTATTACCCCATTGAAAGACCCCTTTCACTCAGCAGAAGAGGGTCCCATGTTCCCGAAAAGAAATAGGTTAATGACAGATATCCTAAAGCATGTTTGTTAATTTGTTTTACTTATTTAAGTCCGTTAGTTCATTAAAATTAAATCTGCAGCCTCAGACACTGTGTGACCCTGGGCAAGTCCCTTAACCTAGGTTGACTCTTTAAAAAAAAACCTAAACTAAATCTGCCAGAAACAAAATTCCATTCAATCCTATTTTCTAAGGTTCAGTTCAATTCAACAAATATTTATTGTGACAACTACATACCAAACACCATTCTAGGTACTCAGCACACAATCACATAATGACAAATTCTCAGAAGCAGAAGGGATTTCAAAGTCACATAGTCTCACTGCTTTTTGAACAGTCTCAGCCTCTTCATCTGACACATAGTAGGCACCTATAATAAATTCTTGTTGATTGATTGATCTATAATATGAGTTAGTTTGAACAATTACTCTCCAGGGTGCACTAAAATCCTATGAAAATATCCCACAAAAAAAATTCTCAACAAGTGGTCACTCAGATTGTGCTTGAGGACCTGTGAAGGAGAGCCAAATATCCCCACATACACACACACACACACACACACACGCCAAAGGGCTGCTTCTCTAGAACATTATTCTACCATTTTCTTGTTCTTTTCCCTTGAACCAAGAAAAGCAAACCTAATTTCTCTTCTAGATAACTGCCTTTCAGATGCTTGAGGACAGCTACCACATTCCCTTTGATTCTCTTCCCCGAGCTAAACATCCTCAGTTCCCTCTTCCAGTGCTTCTGTAAAGCATAGCCTCCTGGTCCATTACCATCTTGGCCCCCTTTGCATGTACTGCAGTTTGTTAACTTCTAGTTTGTCAATGTTCCTCTAAAAGGCAGGCTCCTAGGACTGATCCCTGCCATCAAGGAGCTTATAATCTAGTGGGAAAGGATAATGTGGATATATAGAAATAACATGATACAATGTAGAATGGGATGAGAGCAAAGGAAGCACCAAAGTGACACAGAGCGTGTATCTCACGGCAGATCCAGGAAGGCTATAAAGGCTAGAACTGGACCTTCAAGCAATAAAGGAATTCCAACAGGCCTAGATCTAGACATGGGCAGTTAGGTGGCACAGTAGATATAGTCTGGAAGCCTCATCATCATGAGTTCAAATCTGGCCTCAGACACTTAGAGCTGTGTGACCCTGGGCAAGTCACTTAACCCTGATTGCCCTGGTTTTCTTATCTGTAAAATGATCTGGAGAAGGAAATGGCAAACCCTTCCAGTACCTTTGCCAAGAAAACCCCAAATGGAGTCAGTAAGAGTTAGACATGACTGAAAAACAACTAAACAACAGATCTAGACATGTGTGTCATATCTGAGGGAGAAAGGTTTAATGTGAGTGAATGTATAGAGACAGAAAAATTGAGAAAAGCAAAAAAGTAGCAAAAGAAAAGTCTCTAGGGTCCAATATTCTAGTGACATATTTCCCTTAAAATTTCATTCAGTGCCACGTCAAAAGGACTCAGTTAAGAGAGGAAAATATGGTGAACTAGAAAGAATTCTGCATCAGGAGTCATTGGCTCATAATTCTAGTCCAAATTCTGCTATTATCTAGCTATGTGAGTTAGGGAAAATCTCTTGGCCTCTTATTCCTTGCTGATAAAATTCCACAAGTATTATATTATATTGTGCCATGCACTATGCTAGGCAGTGGAGACAGGAAGATAATACTGAAGGAATGATTTCTAATTCCCTCAGAGTCCTTCTGATTCTGTCTGCAGTCTGAGGCATTGGAAGCCTGTATCTTGAAATTTCAGCCCTGAAACGCACACAAAACCACAGAAGCCCCATTTGTTTCTCTTCATTGGTCATTCCCCATCTGTTCACAGGTGATGGTGCAAATGATGTAAGCATGATCCAGGCTGCCGACATCGGAATTGGGATATCTGGACAAGAAGGCATGCAGGTATTGCTATCTTCCTTTTTCCCTCACTCTTTTTCCTTATGTTAGATTTAGGCAACTACCTGAGGTTTGTAGGTGATTTGCCCTCAGGAAGAGACACAGGTCCCCTCATTACTATGCACAAGTTGGTTGTCTTTCATACTTCTCTACATTCCCTGCCCAATATCTGACCAAGTCCAAAGCCAGGCATTTAGGAAATTGACCATACAATCAATGTGTGTGTGTTGCATTACAAAACCAAGCCCTCATTCCAAAGTTAAGTATAAACTTGTAGTTCTGTGATCTATCAGTTTCACTTGGTTTAATCCTACATCTCTATAACTTCTACTCGTGTTCCAAGTTTTTCATGTAATCCATTAAAAAAAACTACAAGAGCTATGCTCTGTCGATACATTAGAAAATCTGTATCAGTCACAATTTTTTTCAAGATGATAGAATCACAAATTAAATTTATGATGCTAGAAAGGTAGTTTTGAAACCATTTGTCTAATTTGGTCTGAATCCATCCTTTGGATGTTATCATGAAACAAACCTAACAGGAATGAAAAACTGTTCATCCCAACTGTAACTGGTGACTTGGTCCTCCATCTCACCAGAAATGAGGTGGGAAGTGGTTTGTATGTCCAAACAAAAGAGATTCCAGAGCAAAGTAGTCCAAGTATCATGTGATGGTGAAAACCCTTTTGACCCCTGCCCCTTAGAGATACAGAGTGAGATTTCTCCTTCCTGGGCAGTTTCTTTGGGATTGCGAATCATTTGGGTCAGGGTAGGGAAAACAGTAAAGTTTGGATGAAAGACTTTTCAGCTCTCGCTTTTTAGGCTGTGATGTCCAGTGATTTCGCCATCTCTAGATTCAAGCACCTGAAGAAGCTATTGCTCGTGCATGGCCACTGGTGTTACTCACGTTTGGCAAGGATGGTTGTTTACTACTTCTACAAAAATGTGGTAAGTGGCCCCTTAGGTCTGTGTGTGTGAGGACCCTGCCCCTGCCCATTAAGCCTTTACTGTGGACCAGGAAAGCCCAAATCATACGAGTCAGCCTCTGAGTCTGTTCACTGTGACTAATGGAGAAACAGAAGACCTGCCTGCATCAGTATTCCCCTCTCCAGCCTTCCAGTACCTGAGCTCTCTGCCAATGGAATCCAACCTTTGGCTTAAAGCACCGAAGGCCCTTGGTAAAATACAAATATGCCACCTGAGAGGGATAAGGTATTAACCAATTGGTACCCTTTTATCACATTTATAGAGAGTAAAGGCATAAAGAAGATGAGACAAAAGACTGGTAAGTTTTGGTGTGTGGATAAGTGCTGGCAAAGATCTAGAAAACTGGAGTTTTACCAGGTAGGTCACTAAGGAAGGATATCTCATAGGTCCAGGACAATTTGTGGGCACTGAGAACTGCTGAAAAGGCATCAAAAGTTTGTGTAAGAGGATTAGAGAGGGATAAGCGTGACTCTGAAAGTTCTTAGTTTGGGGAATTTTCCCCCTCCCTTCACCAGCTGACATGCCATGGAATTCAGGCAAGACAAGTCACTTCTGAGCCATAGTTCTACCTATAGAACAAGTCCCTCTGCATCTGTTGGAGGGTCATCAAATAGAGCTGCAGGAGAACTCTAATATCTCTTCCAGCTCCCTCATTTTACATACGAGGAAAACCAAGGCCTGGAAAAGTAAAGTTCCCATGAGCCACCTCACACAGAGGAACAATCAGAATGTTACTATGAATGTCAGTGGTGGCAAAACTCTTTTCCTCCAAGGTGACCATTTCCTATTCGTCTACTTTTTTTTACAATACTCTGGTTTCCTACTTCATGACATCCCACACATCAGAGAGGACTTTAACATGGACTTACCCTCAATTCACCCAATATCAAATTGGCCAGTGCCCTATGCAAGGGATAACAGTAATGATGAAGATGAAGATGATAATGGATAGTGAGCACTTTCGCGTTTGCAAAGCCCTTCACATGTTATCTCATGTGATCCTCCCAACAACTCTGCAAGTTAGGTGCTATTATTATCCCTATTTTTAAGATAAGGACAGTACTGGGAGAGTTTAAACAGCTTGTCGAAAGTCCTGCAGCTAATAAGTACCTGAGGTAAGATTTGAACTTGGGTCTTCCTGACACCAAGTCCAGCACACTCATCCTCTGTACTACCCAGCTGTTCACTGTCGTGTGTAGCCAGCACTCTTCCTGCTTGTTTTCTGAGAAACTGGGAGGAATTGGGTGTGGGGGCCCGGAAGAAAAAGAAACGACTGAAATAGAAAACAAAGAGAAGGAAAGAAGGGAATGGAACTCCCAGGGAAGATCCAATTTTTTGAACCTTTGGTGGGACAAGTTGCCCCCCAGGCTAGAAAGCAGAAGACTAAGACATCCTGACCAGCCTGGAATTTCTGGATCCCTTCACTTATCCAGAATTCAGAATGAAAATGAGCCATAGATAGGGAAACTAAGGCCAATGATTGGCAAGAGGTCATGGGTCAAGTAGCTGGCAGGCCTCAGACCCTGGCCAGCTGACTCACAGTTCAGTTGTCCATCCACTATAAGGCTCTGCCTCAGTTAAATGGAGCAAACTGGCCTTGAGCAAGTAGTACTACCAATGCATCTTGCTTTCTTCTTCTATAAAATGAGGATTATGATATTTCCTTTGTGTACTCCCAAAGAAATAGTGAGAAGATAATGTGCATGAAAGTATTTTGAAAAGTATAAATGTCCTTGCAAATGTGAAAAATCATCTTACAACAACGATTTGTCCCTGAAAATGTTTGCCGGCCATATTTCTGAGGGCCAAAAAAATTAAAATAAAATATGAGTTATCAGCACTAGGGAGAGACACAGACTCAATATGGTACTGAGGCCTTCTAGGGGATTCTGGGACTATAGTTAAAAGCTCTTGATTGAAAAGAAAACATGGCAAGAATCAGAACATTGCTACGCCAAAGGGGGCACAAATGCCTGGGTTAGTGCTTTTCATTATCTAGTTCAAGGACCTTGGATAATCTCCTAGTGCCTCCAAATATAATCTGATTCCTGTTTGCATAAGGAAAAAAAGATGATTAGAACCAGGGGAATGGAAGACAGCCACATTAGACAAGTGACATCTCAAAAACCCAAATTTTTATCTTTTGCTTCATTTTCTGGGCCCTGCTGGCAGCCGCTGTCACCATCACAACTCAAATACAGCAAGCATATCTGCTCAAAGTTTAATGTATATGTAAATGAGTAGCAGTGAAAAGAATAATGCAAATTGGATAAACTGGATAGTAATTGCATTTCAGCAAGTCAGTGCAAACAAGCCATTCCATTTGACTCGAAATTCACTTTAAGCATGAAAGATTATTTACTTAGAATTCAATGTCCGTGTTTAAAAAATATATATTTAAAAAGTCATCCTTCTGAATAAGTCTATGACTTCTCAACATTAAATTTCTAATATGGAAAAAAAGAAAGAAACTTTTCCTGGCTGAGTGTGCTTTCAACGCTTACGTGATATTTATTTCCAGTCTGATGTAGTATTCTAACTGGGTGACACTGATGCGGCATTATCTCCCCCTTGCAATTAGAGGGTGGAGAACTATGACTTCCACATCCGCAATCCATTTCATCAGGGATTAAAAACCTGGCTGCTTAGAAGTTTGAACAATGAATTAATCACGGCTGCTGTGGCTTCTCGGAGGAAACAGGCCAGGCAGAAATTGAAGCAATGCCGTCACCAGAACTAAGACATTTCACAAAAGGTGAAAAAGCTCTGCAAAAGGTGGGCAAACAACAGATCCTGAACTGTTTTGAGGAGACTGCAAAAAATAAAATAAATGCTCTTCCAGTGTTGCAATCTAACTGAAGGATACGTTAATTCTTCCTCAGCTGATTCATAAGGTCTGGATCTAAGATCAAGTAATCCTTCAATAATTTTTTAGTACCTACTATGTGCCCAGCATATAGGTGTCTAGGTGGTGGCAGTGGATAAAGCACCAGGCCTGGAGTCAGGAAGAACCAAGTTTAATTCCAGCCTCAGACACTTACTAGCTGTGTGACCCTGGGTTATCATTTAACTCCATTTGCCTTAGTTTCTTCATCTATAAAATGAGCTGGAGAAGGAAATGGAAAACCACTCCAGAATCTTTGCCAAGAAAACCCCCAAGCGGTCATGAAGAGTTAGATGTGACTGAAACAAGTGAACAACAACAAAATGTGCCCAGACCTTTGCAAGGATAGGGAAGGTGTAGGATCATAGATTTAGATCTGGAAAGGATTTTAGGGTCCATCAAGTCCAATTCTCTCCTTTTACAGATGAGGAAATTGAGACACAGAGAGGTTAAGTGACTTGCCCAGGGTCACATAGCTAGCAAGTATCCAAGGAAAGATTTGAATCCAAATGCAGTTCCCTAGCCACTATATCATGTTGCTTCTCTTCTGTTTAAAAAACAAAACACCTCGGTCACTCTGTCATTCTGGGGGAAAAATACATTGGTTGGGTGAGAGTGAGGAGATATTGATCATATGACCAACTTCAATGTATTTAAGGGGAGTCTAAAACGTTGATTGTAGCATGATAAATGCAGAACTGGTCTCAAATCCAGGAAGACTTAGGTTCAGATCCACTTGACACATATTGGCTATATGATCCTGGACAAGTCACCACCTCTCAAGGTTCTAGGCAACTCTTTAAGACTGTAAGTTATAGAAATAGTCCCAACTTGCATTGCTAGAGAGAATTTCCTTACCTGGAAATTCTCTCTAGCAATGAAATCATAAATCCATAAATGTTTATCCCTATCCCTATCTTCCTCATAGAGTGTGAACGTGAGTTCTGGTCTCTTGTTAAAAAGGAATAAAGACAACTCATGCTTAATTCTAATAGATTAGGCTGCCCCAAAATGAATCAATAAGCATTGAGTGTGTGCATCCTCTGTGCCACGCACTATACTAAATGCTAGGGATACAAAGACCAAAATGAAATATTCACTTCCCTCAAGGGCTTTACATTCCATTGGGAAGATGAGTTTTGGTTGGTGCCTCCAACAGGATGTGTTTCAATGACTGGGGCTGCACTTAAGATAAATGGGTTGGCTCTAATTTTTTTGGAAAATATACTCAGCTGAGAAGAGCCAGCTTTTGTTCTGGTCTATAATAGTGACTAGACAGACTTCCCTTTTCAATACCTCAAAAATTTTCCTTCTGTTTTTTTTTTCCAGAGAAAAATGGAAGAGGCAGGGGAGCAGAAAGAGTTGGGAGAGCAAATAACATATTTTTCAAATATCCGCTATCTAATGCATTGTGCTAAGTGTTGCTTGATTCCTTACATTTGCATAGCATTTAGTTTTCCAAGTGTCTTTATATACATGAGGTCATTTGATTCTTAGAACTCAGTGAAGAAGGCAGAGCAGGTATTTATTTTTTTATTTATTTTTAGTTTTCAACATTTTGTTCCACAAGCTTTTGAATTTTAAATTTTCTCCTTCTCCCACCTCTCCTCCCCTCCCCAAAACAGCATGCAATCTGACATAGGATCTACATATACATTCATATTAAACATGTTTTCACATTAGTCATGTTGTAAAGAAGAATTAGAACCAATGGGATGAACCACAAAAAAGAAGAAACAAAAAGAGAGAGAGAGAGAGAGAGAGAGAGAGAGAGGAAATAGTGTGCTTTGATCTGCATTCAGACTCCGTAGTTCCTTCTCTGGATGTGGATAGCATTTTCCATCATGAGCCTTTTGGAGTTGTCTTAGAACCTCGCATTGCTGAGATCTAAGTCCATCAGTTAGTCATCGCACAATGTGGCTGTAGCTGTGTACAATGTTCTCCTGGTTCTGCTCTCTACACTAAGCATTAGCTCACATAAGTCTTTCTAGGTTTTTCTGAAGTCTGCCCAGAGCAAGTATTTATTGAGTAGACAGCTTAAGTCAGCACTAGTGTTGGATCTCAGAAGACCTGAGATCAATATCCAGCTTCACAAGTCATACTGGTTTTGGGAAAATCATTTCATTGCCTTGGGCCATTTGTTCTTTGATCAGTAAAATAGCCAAAGTGATCTCTTAGGCCCCCTGTCAGCTCAAACATAGTAGGATTCTATTATCCCCATTTTGCAGATGAGAAAATTGAAACAACATGGTGTCGGGGATAGAAGGTCAGCCTTCAAATCAGGACAACCTAGGTTCGTGTTCTAGCTTTGACACAAAGGCAAGTCACTTAGAACTTCTTTGTGCTCTAACAATTCTCAAAGAGCACATTTGGCAGACAAGCTGCTAATTTGCATTGGTGAAGGGAGTTTCCATAGTAGGAATTTTTCCTTATTCTGCATCTCACAAGGGTAAAATGAATTGTCCAGTGTCATGTGCCTAGTAATTGGAAGCATTGTAACTAGAAACCAGATTTTCTAACTCCTAGTCCAGTCTATAAAGTAAGTCTCAGTTCATTACTAAGCAGCTGTGTGACTAAGACTGTCTTTAGGGTTCCTCCATCTGTAAAATGAAGTATTCTCCTTCTCTTGGAAATGAATCCTAAGAGAGAAATGCCTAGGATTTGCCAGGAGGACACGAGGACAGGAGGGAGACTACAGATAGGGAATGGACCTGTGATTTTACTGGTACCAGGAACTCTCAACTCCTTCTACCAGTGCAAGCCAGCACTTCATCTACAATTATAGTCTTACAGAATTACCATAGCGTTGAAGGGTATAGTGATTTGCCCAGTCACACACAAACAATATGTGTCAGAGGTAGGATTTGAACCTAGGTCTTCCTGGCTCCAAAACTGTCTATCCATTATGGCATGTTGCCTTTAAATTAATAATTATAATAATAAACAACTGTAACAACAACGCTGCTTGCAGCTGTTGCTGAAGTCTAAGACCCAACAAGACCAGCAACAAGAACTGTCAGCACAGGTTCTTTGATCTGCTTTTCTAAGGAAAGCAACTTTAAGGGGTTAACAATCTTACTTGAATCCAACATACATATATCATTCACTTAGTTCGGGGGGAAAGCCAGCACCCTGAATTTCAGGGGAAATACAAACAGAAATTACAAACATACATTATATAAACAGAGCAAATAACACAAACTAGTCTATCCATAGCAACACATAGTTACCAGAGAAGCACCAACATCTGGGTTTTTTCAAATCGTGAGGGGCTCTTAAGAACTGCTGCCCAGAGTCTCATCTAGTCAAATCACATGACACGCTTTCATTGAGTGACAGCCCCAAACAAAATGCTAACCTCTGAGCTTATATACCCTGTCCAGGGCCTGAAGGCTTCACACTTAATCAGCAAAAGGGTGTGGGCCTGGGGTTTCCCACCTAGCAAGACTTAATCAAAGGCACTTGATTACTTTAGCATTCTCAAAGAGAAAACAGAAAAAAAATACCACCATAACTAATATTACAACAACTCACATTATAGCATTATCAAATGTGTTCCCCATAACAGCCACTATACATAGGGCACAAGTATTATTATAATTTCCATTTTATAGGTAAGATAACTCAGCTACCTGGCACTGCAGATAGAGCACTAGACCTGGAGTCAGAAAGACCCAAGTTCAAATTCAGCCTCAGAGATTTACTAGCTGTGACCCTGGACAAGTCACTTAACCTCTGTGTGCCTCAACTTTCTCTGCTTCCTAGGCTGGTTGTGAAAATCAAATGAGATAATATTTGGTTAGCACTTAGCACAGTGCCTAGCACATAGGTGCTTGATACATGTGTGTTCCTTCCTCAGCTAACAAATATATGTCCTATCTAGCTCACTAGTATGTTAAAAGGAAAGCCTGAAATCACATATGCAGAAGAAAAAGAATTTAAAAGCAAGATAGGTAGACAGACAGATCAAATAAATTTACTGAGGTTTTTTTTTTTCCTTCTTAACTCTTAGAAACAGCACATTGAGGGCTTTGAAAATCTGTACATAGTGCTATATCAGATTCTTCACAGCATCATTAGGCCCCTGTCTTCCAAGAAACACTTCAGAGACTAGCTGAAGAAAGATTCCTCTCCAAGTAGCATAGCTGGGAATCTGCATCAGGGGGAAAATCAGCCTGGTATGCAGTACCAGGTGATGAAAACAGTTCTCTCTTTGAGCAAAAGAAACAAGCAGAGGTAAAAGGGCCAGGGCAGGAAACAACAGGTTCCAGTTTTCAGACCTAGGTTTCAAAACTAAAAAAAAAAATCAAATAACTGCAGACAGTCATATCCCCTGGGTAAAAAGAACAGGGCTTCATGGCCATGCTTTTAATCAAAAGCAGTAATCCACAAAGCAGCAGCATCTTAGAAGACAGAGAACAAGAAGCAAAAAGGAATCTTGGAAAGGTCATTGACCTGAAAGTTAGGACTTTTGCTCCAAGCTTTGCCACTAACCTTCAGAGTGACTCCATTCTGGCAAGTCAGCCTCAAAGGCACAAAATATGGTGTGCATAGGCTCAAAGTCCCAGTTCTTCTGAGTGACTTGGGTAATTCAATTTAAACTCTCTGGTCTTCAATTTCATCACCTATCAAGGAGGGTGGGAAGTAAGAGATCGTAATTACTAGAACATACCAAGGTGGTTAAGGTTAGCTAGGTGGCAGTGGATAGTATACCGGGCCTGGAGTTAGGAAGACTCATCTAGCTGTGTGACTGTGGGCAAGTTATTTAACCCTGCTTGCTTCAGTTTCTTCATCTGTAAAATGAGTTGGAGAAGGAAATGGCAAACCGCTCCAGTATCTTTGCCAAGAAAACCTCAAATGCCATCACAAAGAGCCAAAAATGACTAAAACAACTGAACAACTAAACAAGGTGTTTATGAAAGTCAAATTAGATAATGTGTATAATGTATTTGTATACCCTAAAGCTCTATATAAATATAAGTTATCATCATTATTATTATTAATCTATAAAATGAGACTATTAACATCTGTCCCATCTTATTCACAAGATTTTCATGAGGATCAAATGGAATGATGTTCTTCATCACCAAAGATGCAATAGATAGATAGATACACGATAGATAAAAAGATAGATAGATAAATAAATGAATGTATTAATCCATAAACAAATCTCCTATCCTCATGACCATATAGCAGCTCCAAGTCTACAGTTACAGCAGCAGTCTGCTCTTTGTATGATCTCTCTCTAAGATATATCAAAATTACTTTCATTGGCATGTCATCAGCATACTTTGGAAATCCTGGGTTGAATGAGCTCCAGAGGTAACTAAAGATCTCACCATTTCCCCCTACAGTGCTATGTCAACCTTCTGTTTTGGTACCAATTCTTCTGTGGTTTTTCGGGTACCACAATGATCGATTACTGGCAGACGATATTCTTCAACCTCTTCTTCACCTCCGTACCACCCCTCATCTTTGGGGTCCTAGATAAAGACATCTCTGCTGAAACCCTCCTGGCTCTGCCAGAACTCTACAAGAGCGGGCAGAACTCTAAGGTAAGGAGTTTGGGGCCATGGTTCTCAGGGTAAGCCCAGAGGAGTTACATTCCCTAGCTTTGGGTCCAAACTAGGGGATTCAAGTATTAGCTAAGGACTGTGATCAGTTGTGGGAAATAGCGGAAGCAGAGAATAGAGTCTTCTGCTTATTGTTGGGCAGACATGCCTAGATCATAGGATCATAATAGCTGGTATTTGTGTCCATAAAGTGTCCATAAAGTCTGTGTACAATTTAAAATAGTTATAACTTTGTAATTATATGTGGTAGAAAGAATCTGTAAAAAGCAAAAGAAAGAAAAAAATTATTTTTTATTGCTCTTGTTAATTTTTATTATTAATACAAAGGGTAACAAAATTCTGTAGTTCGTGGAAAACATTTTCAAGCTGATTTTCAGTAATGCCAGAAAGCACCTCAGTTACCCTAGCTTGCAAGTTTTCTTTAGATTGAGGTTTGGTTGAATAAACATTAGTTTTCACATGTCCCCATAAAAAGAAATCCAATGGAGTCAAACCTGGCTAACGTGAAGACCAAGAAAATGGTAGACTTTGGACAGCGGTGGTAGATTTTAGTTCAGCCAACCAAAGAACACAGTTTTTACTTTCTCTTCTAGTAAAGCCAGGGGTCAACAGTAATCCTGAAAAAATAAGTAATTTTTAAGTTGAATTTCTAAAAATAAAAATAAACATAAAATTTCTAAAGACAAAAATAAACTAGATACGTCAAGCTTTTTAATCCTTGTTACAGATTCGTTCTATCACGTATAGTTACAAAATTATGACTATTTTAAAATGCACACAGACTTTATGGACAACCTGTATAGTGCTCTAAGGTTTGCAAAGCACTTGACGGGTTACTTAATTTCATTCTCACAACCAGAGGAGACATTCAGTCTTTTTGAAGCACCCAACATGTTCTAGGTACTACACTAAGTGTTTGGGATACAAAAAAGGCAAAAGACAGTCTCTGCTCTCAAGGAGCTTACAATCTAAAGGGGGAGACAACAAACAATTATGTGTAAATAAAATATTTGCAGGATAAATTAGAGATTATCCGTACAAGTAGTTTCTTTTATTATCCCTATTTTAAGATGAAACTGAGTCAAAGAATTTAAGTGATTTGTCCAGGGTCACAGCTAGGTGGCACAGTGGATGGAATATTGGATTTGGAGTTCGAATCTGGTCTTGGGCATGTTACTTAACCTCTCTGAACCTCAGTTTCTTCATCTATAAAATGGAGATAATACAGTACCTACCTCACAGAGTTATCGTAAGGATCAAATGAGATAATATATGTAAACATTAAAAAATGCTAATTATCATCATCATTCGTCCGAGGCAAGATTTGATCTCAGGTCTTCCTGACTGCAGTACTCTATGCACTATGCTACCTAGCTGGTTTTAGAGTTGGAAAGAACCTTGGAGATCATCTAGTCAAGCCCTTTCTTTCACAGAGAAAGAAACTGAGGCCAAGAAAACATAAATGACCTACCCAAGGTCACACAAGAATTAAGTGGCAGAGCTGAGATTTGAACTCAGATCCTGTAAGGTCAAGTTCGGCCCACTAAGTTCAGTGCTCTTTCCCCTGAACCTAACTGTTGCTCCTGAGGCAATTCCAGAACTTGGGAAAATTCCAGAATTTGGGAAAGGATATGATAAATACAATGTTATATCTATAAGCTAGCTTCTCTTGGAGGCCAGAGAAGGAAGAAATTAATGTGAGTCAGAATAGACAGTATAGGCTTCGTGGAGAAAGTAAGACTAGAGCCGCACTTTTAACGATGGAGAAGATTTGAGCAGATGAAGAGGAAGGCATTTGCAGTGAGAGGAAGCACTTTTGCCTAGCTTTTCCAGAACACCTCCTCCATAATAACCTAGAAACTGCACCAGACCAAATTCTAATTGGTAAAACCAAGGAAAAGTCACAATGAATCATTTTTCCAGCCCAGAGAAGCACAGACAGACAGAGAGGTCTGCAGACATTTGGGACTGGGGATGACCAGGACCCTAGCTCAGGGGCAGATGTGGTGGGTAGGACTCCAGTCCCCAGAAAAAGAGGTCTAAGACAGAACACCAGGGAAGGAATGACTGGGGCTGAGGAGCTCCCAGGGAATCCCTAAATTGGCATTGGGTACAGAACAGGTGCCATGGTGCTGTCATTAATTGCCCAGTTCCTGGTCATGGATCCAGGGTGGAGAAGAGCTGTTACAGTCTCAAGGGAGCATGGGTCCACCCTACCTGTGTACTGAGCAAGAAATAAATTCTGGAAATGTATCTGTGTGGTTCTGGGCTCAGGAGCAGAGCAGCAAGAACATAGCTCTACCCTTTAATACAGCATCTAAGCCTACAGTGGAACTACCAAGGCAAGGATCCCAGACCAAAGGGGAGAGAGCAGTTCAGTCACTCCAAACCTGCAGAGCCTCCCAGTGGGTTAAGAGTGACCGAGTCTATTCTACTGAAACTTAATCACACACAAGTCAACAGACCCAAATCTAGGTCAGGAACTGTCAGACCTCAAACCAAGACATCAGAGAACAGACCTCTCTGTGGATCGCACCAGCTAGAGAGAACTGAAAACTTACAGGTTGCCATATTGAGCTATGAAAACAGCAGTAGAACACAAAAGTACAGAATCTTGGGCCAGACATCCCCCTCCCCTCGCTCCACCCAAGTGTGTAGAACTTAGACTAACATAAAGTCTAAAATCAAGAAGGAGGCTGGAAGAATGAGAAAACATAAGAAGAACCCAACCATAAAAAGCTTCTATGGTGATGGAAAAGCTCAAGACACACACACACACACACACACACACACACACAATTTGGAAACAACTTATAAACGAGGCCTCAAGGAAAAATGCTCATTGGACCCAAGCCCATAAAGAATTCCTAGATGAGTTAAAGAGTTTAAAAGGGAGCTTAAAAATGATTTTAAAAACCAAATTAGTGCTATGGAAGAAAACTACAAAGAGAATTAACAGGTTAGTAAAAGGGTTGCAAAATCTTACTGAAGAAAGTAACTCCTTGGCCCTATAATTGGTCAAATGGAAGCTAATGATTCCATGAGATATCAAGAAATAATAAAACAAAATAAAAAGACTGAAAAAATAGAAGAAAATGTGAAGTAGAAAAACAATAGACCTGGAAAACAGATGGAAGAGAGATGATTTAAGAATTATTGGTCTACTCATAAGCTGAAAACAAAAAAATATTTAAAAGACCATAGACATTATATTTCAAGAAATCAATTTTTAAAACTTCCCAGATATCTAAGAACCAGAGGGTAGAGTAGAAATTGAAAGAATCTACTAGTCACATCCTGAAAGAAGCTCTAAAGTGAAAACTCCCAGGAATACTATAGCCAAAGTCCAGAGTTTCCAGGTCAAGGAAAAAAATATTACAAGCAGTCAAAAAGAAAAAAGAGATTTATGTAACAAAGAGAGATGGAATAATGTAGGACTTAGAAGCCACCATTATAAAGAAACAGAAAGTTTGGGATATGATATAACAGAAGGCAAAGGATTTAGGCTTACAACCAAGAACAACCTTCCTACCAAAGTAGAGTATAATCCTACAGAACAAAAAATGGACCTTTAATCAAATAGAGAACTTTCAGGTTTTCCTAATTAAAACACTAGAGCTAAATAGAAAATTTGAAATGTAAACATAGGAATTTAATAAAAGAAAAAAAGGTAAACATGAATGAAAAGTCATAAGGGACTAAACAAGGACAAATAGTTTGTATTCATATATGGGGAGACGATACATGTAAGCTCTCAGAATTTTATCATCACCAAGTGTCTTAGAGGGAATCCAATTAGACAAAAGTTCTAAGTATGATTCTATTATATTTGGATAATATTAGAAGAAAAATGGAAGTGACAATGCTGAGCACCCTGGTAAAGGAAGAAAGGGGAGGAAGAATAGAGAAAATTATCTCACATAAATGAAGTATACAAGGAAAAGTTTATACAATAGAATAGGA
>CM053625.1:48751701-48775598 GCA_028646595.1 Phalanger gymnotis | reverse complement strand
TAATAGTAAGAGACCTCAATTTACCCCTCTTGAGCTTAGGTAAATCTAACCATAAAATAAACAAAAATAATGTTAAGGAGAGGAAGAGAATTTTAGAAAAGCTAGATATGATAGGCCTCTGGAGCATATTAAATGGGAAAAAGAAATCTACCTATTTCTTAGCTGTGCATGGCACATCTACAAAAATTTGCCATGCTAAGGATGTGAACACCTCACAAACAAATGCACAGAAGCAAAAATATTAAGTGTATCTTTTCTGACATGCAATAAACATATTTAATAAGGACACTTTGAAGCATAAATTAAAATTTAGTTGGAAACGATGTAGCTTAATCCTAAAGAATGGGTGAATCAAAGAACAAATCATAGAAATAATAATTTCATTCAAGATGACAAGAAGATAACACATCAAAATCTGTGGCATGAAGGCATATCCTTAGAGGAAATTTTCTGTCTCTGAACTCTTTCATCAACAAAAGAGAAAAATAGCAGGTCACGGAATGGGGCATTCAACAACAACCAAAACAGAGGGGAAAGCACTAGAAAACCAACAGAATTTAAAAGTGCTAATTAAACACCAAAAATATTTAGCCTGAAAATAAAAGGAGAGAAATGGAAGTTTGAAAAAATTGAACTAATAAATAAAAATAGGAGCTGACCCTGGAGTCACGAGGACCTGAGTTCAAATCCAGCCTTAGACATACACTAGCTATGTGACCAAGTCCAATTGCCTCAAAAAAGTAGGAGCTATTTTTTAAAGAAAACATTAAAATAGATAAGCCGTTAATTTATTTTGATTATTAAAAAGAAAGAAAATAATATGACCATATCAAAAATGAAAAAAGTTAATTCAAAACCAAAGGGAAATTAAAAGCAATTATTAGGAACTGTTTTGCCCAACTATATATGCCAATAAAAATCACAATTGAAATGAAATGGATGAATATTTACAAAAACATAAATTGCCCAGATTAATAGAACAGGAAATACAATATTCAAATAACCCTATCTTAGAAAAATTAATTGAACAAGCCATAAGACTAAGGAAAAAATTCCAAGACCAGATAGATTTACAAATTAATTCTACCAAATGTTTAAAGAACAATTAATTCCAGTACTACATAAAAAGTTTGATAAAATAGGTAAAGAAAATATTCTACCTCTTCAAAGACCCTAATATGGCCTCCATATCTAAACCAAGGAGAGTCAAAACACAAAAAGAAAGCCATAAACCAATTTCCCTAATGAATAATGATGCAAAAAGTTTAAATAAAATGTTAGAAAGGAAACTGCAGCAATATATCTAACGAAGATCATACACTATGACCAGGAAAGCAGGTTTGGTTCAATATTAGGAAAGCTAGAAACATAATTGACATATTAACAATAAAACCAACAAAAATCATGTAATTTCAATAGATGCAAGAAAAATGTTTGATAAAATACAATACCCATTCCTGTTAAAGAAAAAAAAAATAGTAGAATGCACAGGAATAAATGGAGCATTCCTTAAAATGACAAGTAGTATATATTTAAAACTATCAGCAAGCATTATCTGTAATGGGGATAAACTAAAAGCCTTTCCTATAAGATCAGAGGTGAAACAAAGATGTCCATTATCACCATTACTATTCAAAATTGTACTAGAAATGCTAGCTACAGCAACGACAAGAAAAAAAATTGAAGGAATTGTCAAAGCAGAAACAAAACTATCACTTTTGCAGATGATATGATGATTTACTTAGAGAACCCTAGAGAGTAAGCTAAAAAACTAATCAATACAATTAACAGCTTCAGCAAAGTTGCAGGATATAAAATAAACGTACACAAATCATTAGCATTTCTGTAAATTAACAAAACAAACACAGGAAGAGATAGAGAAATTGCATATAAAAATAACCTCAGACAGTATAAAATACATGAGAGTTTACCTTTCTAGACTTACACAGGACTATGTGAACACAATTATAAAACACTCTTCATACAAATAAAGATAGATCTAAATAATTGGAGAAATATTCATTGCTCATGGGTAGGCCAAGCCCATATAATAAAAATGACAATGGTACCTAAATTAACTTACTTGTTCAGTACCATACTGAATAACCAACAAATTACTTTATAGAGCTAGAAAAATAAAAGAGAAATTCATTTGGAGGAACAAAAGGTCAAGAATATGATAGGAATCAATTTTTTTTTAAAAAAGGAAGGGGATCAGATCTCCAACTCTACTACAAAACTGAAATAATCAAAACTATCTGGTACTGTTTAAGAAATAGAGAGGTTGAACAGTAGAACAAATCAGTTATATAAGATACAGAAGTAAATGAGCACAGTAACCTAATGTTTGATAAATCCAAAGACCTCAGCTATTAGGGCAGGAAATCACTATTCGACAAAAACTGTTGGGAAACCTGGAAAATAGTATGGCAGAAACTAGGCACAGACTAATATGTCACACCATATTTCAAAATGGTTGCATGATTTAGATATGAAATTACATAATAAGCAAATTAGTGGAGCGTGAAAGAAATTACTTGCCAGATCTGCAGACAGGGAAGAGTTTGTAATCAAATAGGCAATAAAGAGGTTTACTGGTGATAAAATGGATAATTTTAATTATATAAAATTAAAAGGGTTTTTGCACAAATAAAACCAATGCAGCTACAATTAGAAGAAAAGTAGGAAACTGGGGGACGGCACCTTGCCTCAGTCAATGGTGTTCATAAGAAAGCTGTGGCCAAAAAAAAAATACATCACCTGATGGCCAGTGATGTTCAGAGCTTGTTAATTTAAGAAGGCCAGGAATCTATGAACAGACACACAACGGCACTAGACCCCCTACTAAGCCTTTGAAGCTTAGTAGGACCCACCAGACCTTGTCTGTGCCATAACAGCACTGGGGAGCTCAGGGTCACTTCGATGCCATGATAAGAAACTGGAGGATCACTAGAATAGAGGATTTTCATCCAAGCTTAAGTAAAAATCCTTGCAGTTTTGTCCAGACTCTATGTATGTTTAAGAGTATTTACATTCTTTTCTATTTTTACTCTTTAAAATAGCATATCCATTTAATGAATTATTCATTGACCATGAAACAGGGGATCTTAACCTAGTCTATGTCATTAACCCCTTTACCAGTCTGGTAAAGCCTCTATGGAACCCTTCTCAGAATAATGTTTTTCAATATATAAAATAAAATACATAGCATTATAAGGAAACAAATGTATTGAAATACAGTTATGAAAATATTTTTTAAAGCTCATGGACCTCAGGTTCAGAAAACCTGCTCTAAAAGAGGTCATCGTACCTGAGATACAGGTTATAAACTGTTCTCCTTTTCCTCAGGAATGCACACAAGGGGATGAAAGAAATAAGAATACATATTTCTCAAGTCTGTTCTGTGTCTTCCAGAAACCAGTGACTTTTAGCTGATTTCTAGGCCTTTTGTGGATCATTTATAAATAGATAGCCTGAATAACTGTCAGTTATAACTGTCATTTAAATCCAAAAACCACATCAGATATTATTGTCCTAAATATACCACCTACAAGCAAAGTCTTCTAAGGTAAAAAGAATCCAACTTGAAACTGGGAGGTCTGAGTGCTAATCCACTCTCCTGCTCATCGTCCATGTGAATTTGGGCAAAATAATAAGATTTTGAGCTGGAAGGAACCTTGGAGATCATCTTGTCTATCTCTTTCATTCTACATGCAAGGAAACTGAGGCCCAGAGAAGTTATGTGACTCACTTAAGGTTATATGGGTAATGACTAGAAGAACTGAGATATTAACTCAGTCTCTCTGACTCCACTGCACCATGCTTCTTTCTCTCTTCTTGCCTGGGTTTCCTCATTGTCGAATGAGGTATCTAGACTGGAGCAGATGATCTCAGAGGTCTCTTCCAGTTTTCAGATTCAATGAGTCTGTAATTTTCTATCAGTCATTAGAGGTCAGCTTTGGTGATGGTAACCTGAATGAATTCCTTCCCCACAGTTCTACAAGATGTCAACTTTCTGGATTGCCATAATGGACGCTTTCTATCAGAGTCTCATTTGTTTCTTTATCCCTTATTTGGTAAGTTCCAAAACCACTTTCCAGTCTTAAACCTGGATTAAGGATTTCATCCTGTTTTGGCACGTGAATTTGGTATTGTGCAATGTGTAGGGTTGAGTCTAGGGATAAAGTGTCTCCCTAAACTCTACACCTGAAATATGGGCAGCTACCACCAAATGAATAGAGATACCTGTCTTTGGATGAAAAAAACCCAATACAATTTAACAAGAACCTATTAAGTTCCTACCTCGTGCAAGTCCCTACCCTCAAGGGGTTCTTGTGCTGGTGAGATCCAGGCCAGTTAGACTTATCCTTGTATAGTCAAAAGACCATAGATGTAGAATTGGAGGCAACTTTATAAATCACCTGGCCTAAAATCCCATCACTTTCAGATGAGAAAACTGGGGTCTAGAGAGAGGAAGAAACTAACCTAAGGTCATACGAGTAGTGACAAGGCAGGCTTCGATCCCAGGTTTGAATTCCCCGGTGCCTGGCTCAGTCCTGAGCATGTAGTAAGTGGCGAGCAAATGTTTGTAGAAAAAGTGAATCACTTAGTCCAGAAAGCACCTGGAGAATCCACTCCTGGGCATCTATATGCCCATGTTGCATGCCCAAAACCCACTCCTTGCTAGGCTTGGTTCAGGCACCAACTCCTGTATAGAGTATTCCCTGGTTTCCTTTACTGTCCCCAACTGAAAATGATCTCTCCCTATTAAAATCCCTTATTCTGAACACGTTGTTCTCTCTAATGTGTCTGGCTGCCGCTGAATTAATGGATGCTCTCTCCCTAACAAAAAGGCACACAATTGGCTTGCGTTTGCAGCCTTACTCCTTCCCATGGTGACCTCGTCCTGATCAGAAATTCTCACTCCTCTCAAATGCCTCTTCTCTCAGACAAATGCCTACATTTTTATTATAGCAAACCCTCTCCCGTGAAGCCAAAGAATGGCCATTGCCACACACAAACAGTGCCGACACATGCCTCTTATGTGTTTTTTTAATACATCTTTTTTAATTCCCATTCCTCCTTCTCCACCATTATAGAATATAACCTCCTTAAGGGAAGGGACTGTATCGCTTTTGTATTTGTATGACCAGCACCTAAAACAGTACCTGGTTGTCAATTTGTCAATCCATAAACATTTATTAAGTTCTCAGTATGTGCCAAGCACTGTTCTTGGAACTAACACAAAGACATAAGTGAAATAGTCCCTGCCCTTAAGGAGTTTAGCCAGGGGAGATGGCACATACATAGGATTATAAGGTTATAGGATCCTGTATGGATACATACATAATATGTACAAAATTAACACAAAGTAAGTTAGAGGTGGAGGACACCAGCAGCTAGGAGGAAAGGATTGAGACATAGTAGACGCTTGGTAAATACTTGTTCGATCTAATGTACCTAATACATTCATGTTGGTTTTGATTTTTAATTAAATATTTTACTGGTGCTTTTTTGTTTAACATCTCTGCTATGATTCCTCTCTCCTTACCCAACCAAGGAGACTAGATAAGTGAAACTGACTAACACTGTCCACGTCTGACAAGATATGCTTCATCCCACACCTATGATCCATTTGTGTTTCTTTTTCAGACCTACAAGGACTCTGACATTGGTGTCTTTACTTTTGGAACACCCGTCAATACCATCTCCCTCACCACAATTCTGTTACATCAGGCGATGGAAATGAAGACGTGGGTATGGATACCATAGGATCACAAATTTCGAGTCAGAAGGAACCTTAGAAGGCATTCAGGCCAGCTCCACCATTTTACAGATGACATACCCAAGGATCAGAGAGATTAAATGGATTACCCAAAATTGACTTGTTATTAGAGGCAAAGCTGAGTTCTCTGATTCCAAATCTACCATTCTTTCTACTGTACAAAGTGGTTTCCTAGTAATTACCTCTGCAAGTATTTTGGCTTATATTCAATTAGCTGTCCTCTTAGGTCCTTTCCAATTATAAGATGCTGCAAGTCTATGAGGGCCAGGAGACAGGTTAGGAGGATTCTGAGTTGGTTCTGCATTTAGCCTTAGTCTTCACAATCTGGCCTTTCTAGTCTTTTTTCACACTATTCCCTCCTCTCTTGCCATTCTGTGTTAAAACCAAATTAGATTGCTAGTCATTTGTCTCATCCTATTCCTTCCCACCTCTGCGGAGCTATACAAGCCATATCGCGTGACTCAAATGCATATCCCTATTGAAAACCTTCTCTTCCTTCAGGGCCTGTTGCAGGTTCTATTCTCACCCCTTTTTTATAAAGTCCACCATGATCCCTCCAGGTTCCCAACTGAAAATCATTTATCCTTACTCAAATTTTCCCAAACAATTTTGTCTTAATTTCCCTTTTTGCCCTTAACGCTTTCTCCCTTGTATTGTTCTCATCAGTTGTCCAATCAACAAACATTGATTAAATGCCAGAAACAAGTACATATATGAAATAAAGTACATAATGTATATAAAGAGAAAAACGCAAATAAACATGAAGTAGTTAAATACAAGGTTGCTGAGAGCGAGATAATGCTGGGTTTGGAGTAAGGAAAACCTGAGTGCAAATTTGACCTCAGACGCTTATTAACTGTGTGGACTTGGGCAAGTCACTGAACCTCTATTTGCCTCATTTTCCTCAATTATAAAATTGAATTAATAGTAGCACTTACCTCCTAGGATTGTGCGAGGATCAAATAATATTTGTAAAGCATTTAGTAGAGTACCTGGCACACTGTAGATGCAATATAAATACTAGCTATCGTTAGCATTATTGTTATGATAATAAATGTGATTGCTACAATTATCAACTAGTACTTGGGGGGGGATCAGGAAAGGTTTCATATAGAAGGCAGTGCTTTGGCTGCATCTTCAAGGAAGAAGGGGACTTGGAGGTGAAGGGCGAGGGCATTCCTGGAACAGGCGACTTAAGAGTGTAGGTCTACTACTGCTCCTCCCATGCACTTTAGACAGTAATTACCTTCATTACAGGGACTGGCCTTTTTTATCTTTATACCAGCCGTGCCTGCCATATGACAAGCACTTAACGCACGTCTGTTGAACAACACACAACGAGCTGTGTGGTCATGGACAGATCACTTAACCGCTCTGATCCTTGGTTTCCTCATCTATAAAATAAAGGCTTCAGACTTGATGATCTCTAAGATTCTTGTCTTTAAAGAGCTTAGAGTCTAACTAGGAAGACCAAACCCAACAGTCATGAAACAATGAGGAAACAGTTAAACGATAAACTAAGAAATACCGATTATAACTGTGTTTCTTAGTGTTTCCCGAGGAGGGAGAGGTTAGTGACAGCCAAAAGCCTTCTTTGAACCATGGATAGGAACTAAATAAATAAATGAGAAGATACTCCGGGGGTGGAGGGAGGCCAGGGATGGAACACAAGAAAGGCATAAGGTTTGTAAAAAAATAAGCAGAGTGTTTGGAGAAAGTGAAGACACCAACCTCATTGCTCTGCTTACTGGAACAAAAGATTAATGTTGGGGAGTAGTGGGGAACAAGGTTCCATAGATCATTCAATTGAACATGCATGTATTAAGCTACCTATTATACTAGCCTTATGACCATGGACAAGTCACCTAACCACTCAGTCCCTCAGAGGCAACTTTTAAAGACTGAATTTCAGATCACTTGCTGATATGCATCGATTGAATAAACTTCCACACCAGGAGTTTCTTACACCAATAAAATCACATGTCTACCCCACCCCCAAAAAAAGTGCAAGGCGTCGTATTAGGTACTCAGGGAGTCAAAAGACAAAAAAAAACTGAGCAGTCCAGCCTTCTAGGAGTTTACATTGTAGATAAAATGAGGCCAGATTTTAAAGGGTCTTAAATGTTAGCTCTTTGCAAATAGTATGCCTTTATGATTGCAGGAACAAATTCAACAGGTAGTAGAGGGACAATGAGGATTCCACTTGACGTACTGATGCTCTAGAACACTAGTCCACCTTGCCCTTGGTCAGTGGAACTTCACTTAGAGTTAAGCTAGGACCTGATTATCCCAGGCCCTGGCTATAGGACAATTTAGCATAAAGGCTTTCTTCTTATTGGAGTAACCTCTGTGCATGATTCTCATCCAACTGTGCCACCAGCGGACTTTTTTTAACTCAGTAACACACAATCAGGCTACTATTGTAACCAAGACAGATGATGAGACTGTTGAGATTTGGGAAATTTTTCTGATTGGTCATTCGATTCTCTTTACGAAGAAGTAGAATTAGCATCCTGAGCCATTTAACTGAATATGCTGCATCATTCCTTTCAAAAAAAGGCATTTTTTTTTACATCTTCTCCATGCAGTTTTGCAATAGCAATCACTTGACAGAAGAGACCGACTATGTTAATTGCATCTCAGGCATCTGAGCCCCTTCGGTTCCTCTTTCTGTCCATCAAGCCTGCAGTGCTCCATCACGTAGAGAAATCGAACAGAAGACGTGATTCAGTGCCCTTGGAAGAAGAGCTAGTTTTCCAGACCACAGCACAGAAGTTATCTTTTTGAAGATGCTCTAAACAGGGTCCAGAACCTGTATTTTCCATAATATTCAGCTAAAAGGCTACTCTTATTAGGGTACTGGACCTGTGATTTTGTTGGCAAAGGGAACTCCCAAATGAGGAAATTTCCTCTCCCGATGCAGTCAGCACCCTCTCTGCAACTTAAAAATCTTGGGAACTTGCCTAGAGTGCTGAGAAGTTGGAGGACTTGCCCAGAGACATATATCCAATATATGTTAGAGGCAAGGGCTGAACTCACATCTGCCTAGCTCCAATGCCAGCTCTCTATCTACTCTATCTCGCTAACTCTCAACAGAGAGTTATTTTTATAGAGTTAACACAAGTTCAAATATCCATATTTTTTCCGATTATTCCCCAAACCACAGTAAGATGAGAAAGCCTGCTAAAGCAAGACAAAGCAACCGGTATTTATTAAGTGCATGCTGTATGCTAGGCACTGTTTTAAGCATTGGAGATACAAGTATAAGCAAAAAGTAGTCCCTTGCTCCAGAAGTTTTGCATTCCATTGGGGGAAAGACAATACACAAAAGGGACCTAAGAATATTAGAGGTAGAAGGTGGAAGGTACCAGAGTGAGAGTGTGGTGGACATATCCTGAGATGTCCAGATGCAGAGCTGAAGGGGAGAATTAAGCATGGCCAGCCTGGGCCCATCCCCAAAAAGGAGGCCCCAGATGGAACTCAGGAATGGTAGAGGGTGCCAGAGAGGTGGAGGGATGTTCCATGGAGAGAAGAGCCTAGTCACAGAGGGGAAAGCTCCAGGCCAAGGGTGGGGAACCTGTGTCCTCAAGGCCACATGTGGCCCTCTAGGTCCTCAAGTGTGGCCCTTTGACCGAATCCAAACTTCACAGAACAAATCCCCTTCATAAATGGATTTGTTCTGTAAAACTTGGACTCAGTCAAAATGTTGTACCCAAGGACCTAGAGGGCCACATGTGGCTTCGAGGCCACAGGTTCCCCACTCCTGCTCCAGGGGGAGAAAGCCGCTAAGGCCTGGCAGTGAAGTTGGAAGAATTAGAAGCCAATCCAGGAGGGCACACTACCGTATAGAACTGCTACCAGTTTCCATTGACTTTCAGTATAATGTCACTACACATTTTCTCATTTGCAGACATTCATCCACATGGTCGTGCTCATGGCTAGCTTCCTGCTTTACTTTGCGGTCTCCCTCCTGTACAATGCCACCTGCGTCACCTGCAACAGTCCAGCCAACCCCTACTGGATTATGGAGAGGCAAATGTCAGATCCCATCTTCTACCTCGTGTGCTTCCTCACACCTGTTGTCGCCCTTCTTCCAAGGTCAGTGTATTTATTTAGACCGTTCTTCCTAGAGCCACAGAGAAGCTAGGTGGCACAATAGTGCTCAGAGCACCCAGCCTGGAGTCAGGAAGATTCATCTTCCTGAGTTCAAATCTGACCTCAGACACTTACTAGCTGTGTGACCCTGGGCAAGTCACTTAACCCTATTCGCCTCAGTTTCCTCTTCTGTAAAATGAGCTGGAGAAGGAAATGGCAAACCACTCCAGTATCGCTGCCAAGAAAACCCCAAATGGAGTTACAAAGAGTTGGACACAACTGAGAACAACTGAACAGCCCTAGAGCCACATCTCCTTACACAATGCACTAACTTTACAATCCAGGAATTAGGAGCTCAGATTTCTCTGGGGACTGTAGGGCTATTATTTTAGCAACAGTACGGAATAGTGAGTGTCATGAGTATGGAGCTAAAGGTTGAGAGTCCTGGGTTCTAGTCTTAGCTCTCCCACTGAGTAGCTTTGTGACCTTAGGCAAGCCATGTGACCTCTTCAGGTTATCTATATAATGCATATTATAATAATACACCTTTCGTTTCTATTCCCTCTCATCTGAGGTTACTATTGAAAGAAGGAATAAAGCCAAATTTAAAAGCCTTTTATAAAAACAAACTAGTATTATTATAAGGTCTATTGTTTATTATAATTTCTCATAAAATAGTAATGATGTCTTACATTTCTACAGCATTTTACTGCATAAACATTCTCCCACCTACCATATAATTTTATCTTGGCAATTACATTCTGACATAAGCTGAAAAGGGCTCTCTGTTTTACTAATGGGTAAGCCAAAGCAAAGGGAAAATCATGGATTTTCTCAAAACTAATCATAATAAACATTAGTAGCAGTGTATTATAGCGAACATTTGCATTATACTTAAAGGTTTGCAAAGACCTTTACAAATATGATCTCATTTGTTTCTAACAACCATCTTGGGAGGTAGGTGCTATTATTACAAGTTCAATTACAACAAATGAACGTGAAAATTAAAATCCAGGCCCCTGACTCCTAGGCTCCCAACACCAGACAATCTCCAAATGAGCCTTCTGAAAGACTGAGTCATTGTTCCTAGTGACTAATATAGACAAATGACTCTAAAGGAGACATATCATCATGCAGGTCAGTGTCATAAATGATCTTAGAATTAGCTCTTGGAGTAGAATAAGATTACTTTACTGAGTATTAGTCACCATTCAACTTGAAAGAATTTATCAGCATTAGCTATAGGCAAGAGACTATCTCGGAGCCACCGAGGTCTTCTTTTGCGTAACTAGAGTGTGGTGAGGAAGGGAGAGTCAAGAGCATATTCACAAGGACCATGGGACCAAGCCCCAGGCCTTGGCTCACCCTCTAATTTTCAGGAGCTCCCTACTCTAATCTTCTTCAGGGGTTCACATGAGTAAACCCAGAAATTCATTGGACCTGCATGGATTTTTAGTTTTCTTAGGCTGTGGCCAACCTGACACCTCCTCCATGGACACAGATCCAGTGGAGATGAAGGCAGAATGAACCCAAAAAAGAAAGGAATATACTTTCATAATAAGTCTCAGACAACATTTTCATCTATACTCCTCATCACCCCAAATCCAAAGAAACAGGACTAGGAGAAATATTGGGGCACAAAGCCATATAAATGACCTATTTCATCCTTGATTGGAAAAAAGTTAATTTGTAAAACAGTTAATATCATCCCTGGGAGATAAAGCTGTTTGGCCAGACAGCATGGTATGATGGAAAAAACAATATTTTTTGGAGTCAGAGGACCCAAGTTTGAATCCTAGATATGTAATTTATTAACCATGTGACTTTAGGCAAGTCACTTAACTTCTCTGTGTCTCAGTTTCCTCATCTGTAAAATAAGTGACTCAGATTTAACAGTTTCTTTACCTTCCAATTCTAAATCTTATAATTCTGTATGCAAATTAGTGAATCCATCAGGAGGGAGCCAGACTTAGGAAATATGCATACAATCTTTCTCTTACTAATTATATTCTCGTTAGATCTAAATTGTGATTCATTTCTGTTTGCTTTTCAATATGATGCTCCATAGAATTGAGATGAGATTAACTTCTCTCTCTCTCTCTCTCTCTCTCTCTCTCTCTCTCTCTCTCTCTCTCTCTCTCTCTCTCTTTCTCTCTCTCTCTCTCTCCCCAACTCCCCCATAAGAAGTCTCTAGTGACTTTGTTCCTCTAAGTCCCACAGCCAAGTTTCACATCCTTACTACAATTTGGGCATTCGTTGAAAGCATGATTTTTGTTCAACATTCAAAACTACCCAGTGTTATCTTTGCCTCTATCTCTCTCCTAAAAAACTGCATCAAGCATTCAGTTAAACATTTTTGTCCCCCACCTTGGGGATAAAGCCAAATGTTGTGGTCAGTGCTGGCTCAGCAAGATGTATAGCTTAAAGAATCCAATCTTTCATTTTCTCTATTCAAGGTTAGAGCGTCCACACGTTCTCTGTGGAACATACTAGATCTTGTCTTTTGTCAAGTTCGATTCCTGGAAGATGCAATTTTCTTACTCCACCCCCCACCAGAAATATAGGTCATCCTTGGCTTTGTCCTCCAGCTCAGAGAGGATCAGTCACCTTCCAAAGGTAACAAATCAATTGTGGAGCCAGGTCTAGGACTCAGCTTCCCTGACCACTAGTCCAGAGTTCCTCCCCCCATGCCCTGCCTGTTGCGGATAATCAGTGAGCAGTTTCTACAGTAGTCTATGTCAAAAGATAAGTCAGCCTTACATCTGATTCTCTATCTCCTTCCTGGCCTTACATCATATGTCTTCCCTTCCCACATTCAAACTCAATTGCTCTGCCTATATCATCTTCTCCTATCCTAGCCACCCTAGCCCTCAATATACCCTACTCTCTGTTCTTTTGTTCATGCTCTGTCCTATGCCTGGAATATCATCTTCTATCTCTTCTCCTGCTGATTTCCTCCCCATCCTTTAAATTCTAATGAAATGACACCTCCAGGAAGCTTCTCCTGATCCTCCCCATCCATAGCAATTATCCCTTTTGGAGATTAAATAGCACTTTGTTTTGTACCTCTTTCCTGCATTTGTATCATAGCATCATAAATTATAGATATGTTTGTGTCAGCTCTATACTTTGTAAGCACTTGGAAAGCTGGGACTGTCTTATCTAGACATTCCGTCTCTCCAACCCCTATTTCAGTGTTCTGCACAAAGAGAACACTTAAAAGTATTGTTGGATAAATAACCTAACCTTCTATGGAATCCTTCACAGCCCACTCAGTCCTCTGGGCCATCAGGGTTAGGGCATCAGACTATTCCTAGGACTGAAACATAAATCTTTTGAGAGCCAGCATTCCCAGAATAGCAAAGATATCTATTTAGGGGTTCAACTGACCTGGATGCCAAGATGGTATTCCCATTTTGGGGCCTGTGACTATAGATATTTATAAGTGTTTAGGACTCATTATTTTTCCATCTCCCCCCAGGTATTTTTTGCAGGCTCTGCAAGGGACCTGTGGAAATTCACCCTTCCTGAAAGCTCAGAAACTGGACAGACTTCCCAAAGAGAAAAAGGAGCTGGCAATCCAAGAGTGGAGGAGACAACGGGAGAGACTGTCTACAGCCCAGCAAGCAGCTCCATCCCCTGGAAATGACAGCCTGGGCCACCTTCAAGTCCCCCATTTCACAGAACAGGACCCCTGCCCAGGTCATATGGGGTATAACCAAAGTTCACCTAGCTCTTCAGCAAGACCCTCCCCAGACGAACACCTTTTGCAGCCTAGTGGAGCCAAAGCTTTTGGGATGTTCAAGAGTCCACAGATTGGCAGCCCAAGAGGCTCAAAGAGAGGGAGTCACCGCCGATCTCAGAGCTCATTGACTGTATGAAGGGCTTTGTGCATAGCCGCATACGCAGGGACAAATTCCAAGCATGTTTACATAACATGTTATTTTGTGACCTCAAGCAAGTCACAATCCTTCCTGGGCAAGCAAAAGAAGACCGGCAGGCTTGATCCCTTTTCCTATAAGAATAATGACCTCCCTGGAGAAAGAGCTGATTCTCCCAATGGGTTAAAAAAAAAGTAATTAGGGAATTAGCCAGCCACTCTAAGTGTTCTCTACAACCATCAGGCAGGCCATCTTACAAAAAAGAGTCATTTGTTTCTTTTTCAGAATGGAAAAATATTTCCATGAACAGTGAGTTAGGACAATTCTTTAAGAAATGGGTGTCAAACATCCAACTCCAGGAATGTGCCTGCAAGCACTGAATCACTCTAATGAATAGTTTGTGGGGGCGTAGCTCTTCTTACATCCATAATTTAGCCCAAACACACCATCATCACCATCCCCAAGAATTTCTCTTCTTGTGAGGAGAAGAACTAAAATTTGAAAAGACACAGGCCGAGAGTTGGAGCAAAGGAGTCTGAGTTTCTTCCGCAAATGAGCCCTTCCACCCAGAGACCCAAACCTTCCTGTATTCATTAAACTAGGTCCGACTGCCAGTTAGCCTTTAAGATAAAACTTGTTACTGTTCCACCTCACTCCTCTCCCCCATGAAGGCCAGATTTGAATTCATTACTTTGGATATCTATTTTTTGAGGAGAAAAGAGGGAGAGTGGGAGAAGGAGAGAGAGAACTGAGTATTAGTCACTATTCAACTTGAATAAACTTATCAGCATTAGATATAGGCAAAAGGATAAAATAGAGCCAAGGAGGACTTCTTTTGGGTAACCAGAGTGTGATAGGGAGAGAAGAATCAAAAGTATATCCACAAGGACCATGAGGCCAAGCCCAAGAAGAAGAGAGGAAGGAAGGACCAGGACAACATAAAAACTATCAAGAAGGGTGTAGACAGGATTCAGTCCCTCATTCAACAAGCATTTATTAAGCACCTGCTAGGATTATAGATAATCTTGTTCACCTCAAACTGGGAACACTAGAACTTGGCCACATCAAAGCGACACGAGTTTGTTTTGGGACACAGAAAAAGAATTCCTGCTTCACGCAGTGAGTGGAAAGCTTAGGAAACTCATTACCCTTAGGAAGGGTCAGGGGCTGAAAATATGAAAAGGATTCAAAGAGGTTTTGGGAGGGGCAGGGCAATTGGGGTTAAGTGACTTGCCCAAGGTCACACACCTAGTACATGTGTCAAGTGTCTGAGCCCATGTTTGAACTCAGGTCCTCCTGACTCCAGGGCTGGTGCTCTACTCACTGAGCCACCTAGCTGCCCCCAAAGTGTTCTAATGTGTTAATCAATTAATGACAGAGCTGTAAAAAATAAATAAATTAAGGAAATCTGGGGATGTTTCAAGGATGTGCCTGACCATTTGAGGTTAACATGGAAGGCAACTGTGTACTCCCCTGATTGCCTATCTGACACAAAACACCAGACCATAGAGACCAGAAACCTGTGTAGTAATTCTTATGGCTTTATGGCCATGAGGGGCGAGGAGGAGAAGACCTGTGATTTCATTGGTGTAGGGAATTCCCAACAAGGAATTTCCCTCTACTAGTGCATATTAGCAACTCATCCAGTACTTATTTTTCAAGAGTTGCCTAAGCCACTGAGTGGTTGTGACTTGCTTAGGGTCACACAGCATGAGTCAGAAGTGAGACTTGAACCCAGGTCTTCTTGACCCTGAGGCTAGCTTCCTAACCTTTTAGGATATAGAAATCCCTGGACCATTGCAGTATCTGCAATCCCCAACTCATCACGGACCATGAAAAACCACTCCCTTCAGAGGCTAGAACACATCCCAGCCACCGTTTGAGAGGATGCAGTTCACTGAGCCAGCCCTTACACAACTCTAAAACTTGAGGAGCCATTCAAGGCTTTCTGACCTGGTCACCATGCCTGGAACTAGTTTATTAAAGTATCTCTACCTCTCTCATCCTCTACAATCCAGTGTCACCAGCACTGGAGAATTGGTTAATTCTAGATGTTTTCTGTAATGCCACAGAAAACAATAACAATTCAACTTTTCATGATTGAAAGGAAAAGGCCAAAATGCATTGATGCCTCACCTTCTACCCTCTGCGTGTCTACAGATCACCACATGTCAAAAACCCACAAGGTCAGAGGCTAGCATACTATTTCGGAGCTGTGGGGAACCAGAGCCTCTTGCCTAAATGCCAGGTTGCACCAAACACCATGCTGAAGGCATAGCATTTGATGAAAACCTTATCAAGGTCTTTGTCTCCATATCCACTCCCCCTTTTTAAAAAACAAAACCAAATGTGATTATCCAACTTGCCTTCTAACTCAGGGGAAAGACTAATTATGCGGGGTTATTTTTTCCTTTTGTATCTGATAATTCATATTAATGGTTGTATTTAATGTATTTTATATTCTTTATCTGGTTTTGACTGACTAGAGATGTATGTATCATTTCTCTTGGAGGGAGAAAATAAATGGTTTTCCATAGGCAGCCATCAATGGAAATCTTCCATCAACTTGTTCTTTCATCAATACCTCTCTGAGCCCCATTTCTTTAATTAAGTTGCTCACTCATTATGTATTCACAATGTGCATGGCCCAAACATGGTGCTACAGGAGGAACAGGAGAAAAAGAAGACCTTCTTTCAGAAGCTGATTGTCTATTCCAGCACACAAGAGAGGGGTAAAAACTAGACCTTGATGGATATAAGGAAGTACCAGGTGAGGAAACTCCCTTTATCAATGCAGGTCAGAACCTTCCCTACAACTAATAGGGTTATAGAGTTGATTCAATCCCTGAGAGACTGAGGGATTACCTAGGGTTTCACAAGTAGTATCAGAGATCAGACTTGACCCTAAGTCTTCCCAGATTCAACACCAGCTCTCTATGTACGACACCATACTGGCAATACACACATCCATTGAATGATTAAATCACAATACATACAGGCAATACAGTAATAACAGCAATAACACCTGCCATTTATGTGCCACTGTAAAATCATGAGATTATTAATTTAGAGCCAGATGGGACCGTAGGTGGCACATAATCCAATCTCCTAGTTTTACAGATGAGCAACAAAGGCCTGGAAAGTTTAATTAACATGCCCCAAATCACTGGATTCTCAAGTAAGTGAAAGAAATGAAATTTGAATCCATCTCCTCCGATGCCAAAGTCAGCAATCTTTCCAGATTGATAAAGTATTAAAGAAATGTCATTGTGGAATGGAATAGTCAGGGGAAACTTCATATAGGTGATTTCACTTGAGCAGAATCTTGATGGGTGGGTAGAATTTAAATTGGCCAAGGCAAATAGAGAGGACATTCCAAATAGTGAAACTGAGAATGTTTGCGGCTAGGTGTTCAGTGGATAGAGAACTGGGCCCAGAGTCAAGAAGACCTGAGTTCAAAGCCAGCCTTAGGCGCAGGCTGTGTGACCCTGGGCAAGTCACTTAACCTTTGCTTATTTTAGTTTCCTTAAGTGTAAAAGGAGAATAGTGGTGGCAGTTACATTCCAAGGTAGTTATGGGATCAAATGATATAACATTTGTAATGTACTTAGTACAATGCCTGGCACATAGTAGGTGCTTAATCGGGGCTTATTACCTTTCTTCCTACTGGCTTGTTTAAATCATTTCTCTTACAAAGCACTCTCCATTATGGAATAATCTCTTTGGGCTTAATGGAGGATTCATTTTAGTTGGAAAGACAGAAATGTGGGATAAGGGAATTCAGAGGAAGAACATTCAATGCAGGAGAAATGGGAGCTTTTTTATTTCTTTTGTTTTCAAAGTATACTCCCTCTTTAGACTGAGCTGATTAAGCGGCTTCATCATTTCCTCATTTTTCCAACTTTCCTCTTCCCTTTAAAGCTACTTGGTTAAGCCCGAATACCTCAAAATATAGGTCTAACCATTTAGAAAGAGACTTACTCCTAGGTTCCTAGGTGCAAGCCACACTGGCCTCTAAATACGGCCAAAGAATAGAAGCCCCTTCCCAGAGTGTGACAAAAGAATAGAATAGGAAATCAGGCCTGAAGTGATAGCTTTGGACAAACTCAACATTGGCCATGTATAAGGCATCAACTCAAATACTTTCTTTGTACCCCCAGTACTTAAAACACTGCCTGAAACATATAGGTAGGGAAGATAGCACAAGGGGAGATAAATAAATTAGAAACCTCCTAGATATCTTACTACAGACACTCCAGGAGTTTTCAAAGCCTGAAACTTTCTCTTAGGGTTGTGGTGAGAGGGGACATCGGAGGAGCATGAGCCCAAGTCCTCTGCTGGGGAACCTCGGGGAATTCTAAACAGAATGCCTTAGGCGAGCCTAAAGTCCTTGATTTTCTGACTAGATATTTCCCACAAGGGGCCTGAAAGCTTCCAATACTCTGGCCACAGACACAAATGGGTCATTGAAGCCAGGGTCAAGAGGCCAAGAAAACGACATCTGGACCACACAAGAATTAACCACACAATTCAAGAGTGTAGAAGGAGGCAGAACCTGGTTCTGGCACAAGGAAGCCTCAGTCAGTGGATTAGGATTATGAAAGCCTACCTAATAAACTAAGCCAGTTGTCACCGCTGCCAGTCACAACTCTCCAACTTGTGATAGTTTGCCAGCAGTCCTGATAGGGTGAGGAAGACAGCTGGTATTTATCCCCTTCCTTATTCGGGGCCTTGAATTGTCAAACTGCTTCACCCCACTCCCCAGTTTAGAGACTTTACTATCATTCTTCAACCTCCTTTCCTGTCCCTTCCCTTCCCTCCCCCCCAAATGATCTCACTAATACTTCGGAGAAATGAAAAATAGCTCCAGCTCTCAGAAAGTTTTGGGATGCTTGTTGTATGTAGGATTTGCCACCAGGCCTATTGTAGCCGCAACCCATGGAACTAGCTGACCAGTTGGAAAAAACAGAATGTGTTCAGTCATTAACTCTTCCAGAGCCCTACATAGTGCCTTGCACAAAGTAACTGATCAATAAATATTTGTTGGTTGATCTCTTGAATAGGCTTTGAGCAGATGGAGAAAAATCTTAAAGGACAGGACACTAGCTTTCCTTAGCTGTCTAATCATGGAACAGAAGTGTTCATTGTTTTAGATAATGCATAGTCCCATTTGTCTTCTCTTCATTTCCAGCTATGTTTAGAATTATGACCTGGAAATTGGTTTGGGTTCTTTTTTTTTCTAAAATACTCTCTCTTTGGTGTGTGTGATTTATTTGGCTTTTGTAAGACAGAGCTGGCCCTCAATATTTGTTCATCCGATTGACTTTAACATTTCATTCTTTGTAACTGGCCTTAGTGAATGTATTCAGGGGTAAATACACTAACCAAATAAAGGCACATTGAAACAACGTAATTTAAACAGTGAAAAACAACTAGGAACAAGGACTAGAAATATAAATACACAGAAGTGGAGTAATTAAATGGTGCAGTCGACTGAGCATAGGACCTGGAGTCAGGAAGATCTGAGTTCAAATCTGCCCTCAGACATTTACTAGCTGTGCCACCCTGAGTAAGACACTTACCCTCTACTGGCCTTTGTTTTCTCACCTGTAAAATGGGATTAATCATAATATCTACTTCCTAAGGTTGTTCTGAGAATCAAAGGAGATAATTGCAAAGCTCCTAGCAGAGTGACTGGCACATAGTTAGCATGATATAAATGTTAACTGTTATTACTATTATTATTTATGCACCAAGCACTATGAAGAAATATTTGGATTAAAGAGATGTCCAAGAGACAAACCCATAAGGAGAGAATAATTTCAAAAATACAAACAGGATCTTAGTGGAGAGGGAAGAAGAATTGGATAGCTACAAGGTATCTAAGAGTGACTAGAAGAAAACAAGCAAGAGACACAAGCTGAAATTAGAAATAAAATTAGAGCTCTAGAGAAAAGAAGAAAAATAAGAAACTTAGAAGAGAAGGTAGAAAAGCTTCCCCAAACAGACTCCTTGAAAATCAAAACAGAGCAAAAAGAATTCAATGGTTCCAAGAAAATATTAGAACAAAATCGAAAGATTATAAAAAGGGGGAGGGGCACTAGACTTGTTGCATCTACTATCAGAAACAACTGACCTGGGGAAAAAAAAAGACCTAGGGGAAATAATTTGAGAAACATCAGACTTCCTGAAAAACATGAGCAAACAAAAAATTAAATACAATATTTTAATAAGTCATAAGTGAAAACTAGCCAGAGTTATTAGAACTAGAGGGCAAAGTGAAAATAGAAATAATCTACCAGTCACTTCATGAAATTCAAAATTAAAAGCTCCTAGGAATGTCATAACCAAAATTCAGAGCTTCCAGATCAAAAAACAAAGTGCTATAAGAAGCAAAAAAAAAAAAAAAAAGAATTCAAGTACCAAGGAATCACAATCAGAATCACCCAAGACTGGGCAGTAATTAAGACAAGGAAGAGAAACTCTTTGAATATAATATTTCAAAAGAAAATAGGTAAAGGCATCACCAAGAAAAGTTTACCCTGCAAGACTCAGTATAAAAGGTCATATGGGGGAAAATGTATAAGACTATATACTGGAGAGAAATATACAATTAATAATCATAACTACAGAATTATTCTATATTATATTCTATAAAAATAATGACTGACATTTCTATAGCACTTACTATGTGCCCAATATGTGGTAAGACCAATATCTGCTATGTAAGCTTAATTGATTCCAGAGACTAAGATTGGGGCCACTGACATAGGTTTCTGGTGGCCTTCACAAAAAAGGGAGCCCCCAAGGAGGAAGGGGTATCTCCTCTTTCAAGCTTCTCACTGGCAGACCAGGTCAAAACAGTGGCAGGGAAGCAGAGCCCAGTGTTGTATTCTTGCTTTAAAAAAATCCTTTCCTTGATTAGGCTAAGTAAACCTCCTTTTGTTAACTGTTAGATGGTTTATGAATGTCTCATTTTTTTCCATTTTGGAACTTGAAGCACCAGACTGGTCTGAGTCAGTCCTGACCTCCTGCAACATATGCCAGCAAAACTAATAACAAATGAATGAATGGTTACAAAAATATAAAATACTCAGATTAGCAGAACGAGAAATAAAAGATTTACATAACCCAATCTCACAATCTTTTTTTTTTTCAACAAGCCTTAACTGAACTGGGCAGGGCAGGGAGGGGCAGAATGGGTCAGATACCTTTACTAGTGAATGTTAACAAATATTTAAGGAACAATTCCTCTCTATATTGCATAAACTATAAAAACAGAGAAAGAGGAGATCCTACCAATTTCCTTCCATAAAACCAACATGGTCTTAATACATAAACTAGGAAGAAATGAAGCAGAGAAATAAAATGATAAAATGACATGCCTAATGGATATCTGTGCAAAAATATTAAATTAAATACTAGCAAAGTAGTTACAGAAACATAATAAAAATATTATGTACTATGACTAGATTGTATTTATACAAGGAACACATGGTTGGTTCAATATTAAGAAAACTATAAGTAAAATATGCAAGGCAGCATGGTATAGTTGATTGAGTACACTGGTCTCAGAATCAGGAAGACTCAGGTTTAAGTCCCATCTCTGCCATGTATTGGCTATGTGAACACGGGCAAGTGAATTAACTTCTGAAAGAAGTTGTGTTGGTAAGCAAAATGGTCTCTGTTTTCTTTGAGTAACTCAGTGTATTTCATTGAGCCTTGCTAGGTGCTAAGCCCCAGGCCCAGAGCCCTATTGGGTGTGGAACCTATGTGGGTGTGGATTGATGACTGAGGTGGGGCCCAGGGCGGGGCTGGCTGGGGGGAGGTGTTGACTCCAGAGCCATGCCCTGTTGGGTGTTGACCTAGTCTATGTGGATGTGAGCCTCCCAGAGTCCTAGGGGGAGGGGCCAACTCAGGAACCAATGGGAAGGAAAAAAGGAAGGAAAGAAAGAGAGGAAGGAAGGAAGGAAGGTCATTTTAGGGTATGAAGAAAGCCTTCTCTTCACCATCCTGTTACAATTCCTGAAATTCTTGCCATTACTATCATTCTTGAAGACAGCGAACCTTTACCAAAAAATATAAATTTGCCGACTAAGAGACTGTCACAGATTAGCAATGGTCAAGGCCCTGAGGGCATATAGCACCAAACTGCTATATTCTGATAAGGAGCTTGGGGAAATGGAAGTCAGACCTTTGGCTTTCAAGAGTCCTGGCTGCCAGGGAAGGTGGGCCAAATGTACTGCAATGAGCAGCCAAAGGATCCCTGGCAACAAAGAGGGAGGCAGAGAAAGCAAACATCTCATGCTTTGAATTTTACCAGTGTTCAGCATCCAAATCTACAGAGAACTCTCCATGACCAGGAAAATTCAGAGAAAAGTTATTTTTTTTTCTACAAAGCATTCTGGTGCCACCTAGCATCTGGAAAGGGATAACTGCACAGCTGAAGGTCTTTCATTGGTGTGAGGAATAGAAAATGGACCTGAGGGAAACCATAAAAGGCAGTGAGCCCTGGTAGGTGAAAGCAGCAAGGACCAGGGAATGTTCCAGACTGCTAGGGATCTTTAGGGTCTGGCTGAGATCCTGTGAAGAGAAGGAAAGTATCAGAGGCAGTAAAGCTTACTGTGGGGAAAAGGACAGAAAATTATCATCATCCCACTGTCAAAAGCCACCAGGAAGGGCTGACTACAAGAATAGCCTGCTGGGATAAAATCAGTCACAATCTGGAACCCCATGAGGCTATGGGGGTAATTAAGGTTTCCACTTGGCTGGAAAGATGCCAAAAACTGGCTATTTCCCTCCCAGGGGCTAGGCATTTTGCTCCATGGATCTCACACAAGCCCTAAAGCAACCCCATAGCTCTTGACTCACAGGTTGCCAGGAGGAACTGGGGAGATTTCCTGCTCCCCCTGGTTCCCAAAGCGCTGAGAGGCTTTTCCTAAGAAAAGATACACTCCCCTCAGAAGGAGATAAGCAGAGAATTTCAGGGAGTCAATGTGTACAGAGACAGGCTGGTGTAGTGGATAGAGGGCTGACTTTAGAGTTAGGAAGGCCCAGGTTCACCTCTGACTCATACTAGCTACGGAGAAGTCACTTACTATTCACTGTCCCTTGCCTAAGACCGATGACTGGTTAATCTGCATTGACAGAGAGTGTTCTCATACAGATAAAATCACAGGCATGCTTCCCCCCACCCCCAAAAAAATGCGTGCATAATTCTCCCAAAAACTGGTTATCAGAGGTTTTCCAACAGCAAAAAGAGTCTAAGGAACCCTCAATCTTTTTCAACACTTTTTAGAATGATCTACTCAGGTATTTAACTCATCAACAACTGCCAACATATTTATTAAGCCGTGTGTACCTTTGCCAAGAAAACTCCACGGACAGTATTGGCATACTATGGTCCATGGGGTTACACAGGGTCAGACACACTGAAAAACAGCAACCATGTGACTGTGTAAGACACACATACCTTCCAACACCAACTCCCTAGCCCCATCCCTGCTGTTAAGAGAGAAAGGCTCTCATCAAATTATTCATACTGAGGTGTTAAAGGCTGAATACGTCATCCCTCCAAACATCATAGATGTAATGCTGGGAGGGACCTTAGAGGCCATTTAATTGATTATCTTCATTCTACAGTTGACAAGACTGAGATCAAAAGAGCTGTCCAAGGTCATATACTAAGTAGCAATTTGATCTCAGGCCTTCTGACTGCAAATCCAGCCCCTTTTCCAACATACCACATTGGCTTTTGAAGAGACTAAATATAATTTTTTAAAGAAATGCTAGGGAAAAGAATGAATTGCTACAGTGAAACATTAGCTCTTATGTCTGAAGGTAGGGAGGACACATAGGTAATAGTTTCGCCCAAGCATATTTTGAAACAAGAAGAGACACTGGACCCCTACACCCAGGCCACAAGGGTGATTTGACCCTCTGTGGCAGAGCCATCCATTAAGACCTAAAGATGAAAGTCACTTTAGAGGTTGTAAGGGTCCCCAAAACCCCCAGGGACCCCCTGACCCCAATTAGACCAGCTAAAAGGGAAAAATGAGGCGGAGGCAAGATGGTCAGAATACCCCGTTTATTGTACTCCCCAGCTCCCCTTTTATACATGAGAAGCTGGTTTGGTT
>CM053625.1:48705935-48751201 GCA_028646595.1 Phalanger gymnotis | reverse complement strand
CCCTGATGCTGAAAAAGATATAAAACCAGGGCTTGGCCTCCTCTTCCTTGGAGCTCTTTGCCACAGCAGTGGTGGCGCACGTGACTCTGGGCCAGCCCTTGTTCTGAGCTCCTGGGCTGAACCTAGATGTTGGTAACTATGAATCTGTATTGAATCTGTCTGTTGATGTTTGTACTTTGTTTGTAATTTGCCCTGAAGTTCAGGGTGCTGGCTTTTCTCCCTGAACTACGTGAATGATGTTTGTATGTAGAATTAAAGTAAGCTTGTCAAACCCCTTCACCTTGCTTTCCTTAGTTAAGCAGATCAAAAGAACCTGTGCAGTCGGCAGCTTTCTGGGTGCTGGCTGTAGGTGGATCTTACACCCCCACAGAAGCTGCTAGCCGGATTGTTGAAACACCAATTCTCCTTTTAAAGCAACGCATGTGTTCTAGCTGAAATATTTGTAAACAATTGTTCCTTTAGTGGCTTTCAGATAAGAATATGTGAAAAACACACAAATTCCTCCTCCTTCCCACAATCTGCGGCAAGTTTTTTCCCCTCCAAAACCAGCTCCACTTCATAAAACAAGCATTTATAACATTTATTAAGTACCTACTGGGTACAAATCCCTATTGGAAAGGGGAAGGGATACAAAACCCATCATAGGATCATAGACTGCAAGCTATTTCTGCCCCTTACACCAGGGCATAAAGGCCACCACCCTACAGTACTTAGGCCTTGTTCTTCCTTCATGCTACTTAATTTTTCAAGAAGAAGGATAAGATATAGACACAGAGAAGGATAATACACAATTTTATATAATAAATGCATTAACAGGGTGGGAAAGTGGTTGGAGAAGAGACTCATAAGGCTTCGTAGAGGAGGAGACATTTGAGAGCATATTCCACATCTAGAAGGCAGAATAGTTTTGGCTGGAGCACAGAGGGCCTGGAAAGAAGTGATTCAGGAAACAGGCTAAAAGGTGGAGTGGCATAATAATACAGAAGACCTCAAATGCCAGGCAGAGAATTTTGAGTTTACTTGGGACACATTAAGGAGTCATGGAAACTTTTTGGATGGAGGATTGATCGACATAACCAGAACTCCACATGAGGATTATTCTGATGATGGTATGAAGGACCAATTAAAGGAAGAAGCAAGTAAAGGTAGAAAACTCTATTAAAAGACTTTTGTAGTAATCCTCTGGTTACTAGAACAATAAAAAATACTTAATTTAGAATGTTTAAAACTGTACCCATTACCTTTACCCCAAAGCTGATCCTATTTGTGTCTGTGATAGGCTCTTCTGTGCACTTAGCATCTCACATTCAGTCATTTGGCTAGCATTATCAATTGCAACTTGTATTCTCTTTCCTGTCTCTCTCCTCTCTATTCCTACCGCCATTACCCTACTACTACCCCACTCCTGGACTGTAACAATAGCCTCCTTACAAGAATTTGCACACAAATACATACACACACGCCCCATTCTCTCAACCCTCTAATCTATTCTTCACAGAACAATCTGATGCTCACATAACAAAGATTCTAAGGCAGTTTGCATGCATTATCTCATTGAAACTTCACACTAACCCTATTAAGTGATATTATGCTTATACCCATTTTATAGGAAATGAAGGCTCAGAGCTTTTAAGTGATTAAGCAAGGGTCATATAGCTGGTTAAGTGCCAGAGGCCAGGTTTGGATCCAGGTTTTCCTGACCCTGGGTCCAGCACTCCACCATTCTGTCTCTAGCCTTCTGTATTCATATGACTCCTATGCTCAAAAAAAAACTTTGGTGGTTCCCTATTCCCTACCAAATACAGTTTTTAAAGTGCTTTTCCTGGCATTCAAGGCACTCCACAATCTGATGCCACCCTACCCTTTAAGCTTTAAGTTTGTATCTCTTTCATATACATTCTACTGCAGAAATATTGGACTTACTTTCTCAGTCCCCTAAATATAACCTGTACTTTTCCATGTCCATGTCCTTTATTTAAATTTTTCCTTATTCCTGGAATACTGTACCTCTCTATTGAAATCTCACCCATTCTTTTAATTTTTTAATTTAATTTAATTTTAGACTCGAAGGCCAGAACTCAACTACAGAATAGAGAAAAGAAACAAAATGTATTGTAAACTTAAATACAAAGAAAGAAAAAAAGCATGCCGTGTGCATAGCAGAGCGTAAGAGAGGATTCAAAATATATAACAATAGATTTTCATTTCAAGAAAGCCTACATGATAAATAATACATGTTGTGTTGAGAATTGTCCATTTTTTCTTTGCTTCCTTGTGAGTTTTCTTTTGTTCTCTTCTGTGCACTTTTTTACTTTGTTCTTTTTTTTCCTCTCCCCACCCCGCCCCCGAAGGCTACAATAAAATTTAGATGTTTCTTTATAGCTATAGATATATACATACATATATAGATACATATTTTCCCAAACATACTCTGCTTTTGATGTTTGTTTTTATATTTGTACATATCTCTTGTTTCATATCCCTCCTGATTCCTCTACTTACTTCTACCAACTACCTTGCCCTCCTATTACTTACCTACCTCCCTCCAAGGATCCCTCTCTTATCCTCCCATTCCCATTAATCTAAACACCCTTCTATACTTCCCTTTTGCCTAGTCTCTCATTCTCCCTTCTAAAAATCCCTCCTTTATCCTCTCCCCCCTCTCTATATTCCTACTATTTTATTTCTTCTACATTTAGAAGACTTTTATACTCTTCTAAATATATATGTATTGTTCCCTCTTAAACCCATTCCCGACAAAAGTAGGTTACCAGAACTACCAGCCCTCCACCCCATCTAATTCCTCTGTATCCTTTCTTCCTCTTGTACCTCATTTGTATAAAAGTTTCTCTTTTTAGACATTTCTAAATGGTTTTACTTTTTAAATTCATACCATAGTCAGGTTTACCACCCCCCTCTTTCTTGTGAGCTTGCCAATTACTAATAAGAATCTTAGACATACATTTTATATTATATAAAAGGTAAACAGTCTGTCCGTATGTCCCTTATAGTCAGTCTTTGGTAGGTACCTTATGTTTCTCTTGGTTCTTATATGTCGAATCTTCTATTAAGTTCAGGATTTTTTTTAACAAAGTTTTGAAAGTCTGAGAGTTTATCAAATGTCCATTTTTTTCACTCAAGATAATACTTAAATTTGCAGGGTGTGATATTTTTGCCCAGAGCCCCAGGTCTTTTATTTATCGATATACTGTGTTCCAAGACCCACAGTCCTTTAATGTCTCTGCTGTTAGGCCTTGTATAATTCTAATAATGGCACCATCGTATTTAAATTGTTTTAATCATGTTGCTTTTAATATTTTATCTTTGAGCTGGGGGTTTCAGAACTTGACTATGATATTCCCATGAGTTTTCCTCATAGGATCTCTTTTTAAGTGGTATTCGATGAATTTTCTCTATTTCTACTTCCCTGCCTTGTTCTAATGCTTCAGAACAATTTTCTTTAATTATTTCTTGTATTATTGTATCAAGATTCTTTTTTTGATCATAACTTTGTTAGTCTAATATTTTCATATTTTCTCTTCTTGATCTGTTCTCCAAATCCGTTGTTTTTGTTATGTTTCACTTTCTCTTCTATTTTTTCATTATTCATGTTTTGTTTAATTATTTCTTGATCTCTTATAATTTCACTGGCTTCACTTTGCCCAATTCTAATTTTCAAGGTGTCATTTTCCTCCTTTAGATTCTGGATCTCCTTTTCTAACTGGTTGATTTTCCTTTCATAACCTTCTTGTTTTTCTTGGATTATTTTTATTTTAGTTTAGGTTAGTTTTTCCTACATCTCTGTCATTTGATTTTTAAAGTCTTTTTTAAGATTTTCTATAAAATTCTTTTTGGGAAGATGACCATTTGACGTCACTCTTTGGGGGTTTCTTTACTTCGATATCCTCCTCTGAAGATGAACTCTAGTCATCTCTATTCCCATAATAGCTTTCTGTGGTTGGATTCTTTCTCCTTTGCCTGTGTATTTTTTGTGGTAATAGCTTGATTTTTGTAATCACCTCTAGCTCTAGGGTATGGGAAATGGTGCCTCTTGTCCCAGATCTTCAGTTCTCCCCTCTAGCCTGGAACCAAAGCCAAACCTCCAACCTCCTATAAGTGCCCACAGCCAGGGGCTTTCTGCCCCACTGCTTCTGCACTCACCTGGAGCGTGCTAGTTCTTCCCCCCCCCACCCTCCCCTCTGCTCTTTGCCCCACAGCTGGGTCTGGCATTCCTCATCAGCAGTTCCTCAATATTCCTGGGCTCAAACGCCCAACTCCTCTCACTATCTCGGGGTGAAAAGTTCCTGTGGTTGGTGCGGGGGACCCGGGGCTGAGGCAGCCTCTCAAACCAACTAACCCCAGGACTTGTGGCTAGTTGTTAAAGTGGAAATTAGCCTGGAGGTGTTTACTCCTTGCAGGGACCAAATTTGGTCCTGAGATTTTTCTTCCAGTCTTCTCAAACTATTGCAGGAAGATCCTGGTTGTGCCCCTATTCTTCTTTGTCTCCACCCACACTTTGTTTGCCCTAAGGTGCTATTTTAACTCTTTTGTGGGGGAAAATCTTGAGAGCTTGGAATTTTCTGACCTACTCTGCCATCTTCCCAGAATCCTCTCACCCATTCTTTAAAGAGCAACTTCAATACTGCCTCCCCGCTAAAGACTTCCCTGATTCTTCCACTTGGTAATAACCTTTCTCCTAAGAACCTGCAGCCTCGAAGCCACATATGGCCCTCTAGGTCCTCAAGTGTGGCCCTTTGACTGACTTCAAACTTCACAGAACAAACATATGGCAGAAGGTTCCCCACCCCTGTGACCCAGGGCATCATGGAGTGCTTGGTTTGTAACTCTCAGGTGCTTCTCATGCAATATTGTGTATCTTTGCTTGTGTTTGATCTCTCCCCACCTACCCACCCTCAACCACTAGCTCTTAGAGAGCAGAGGATATTTGTTTTCCAAATTTTTATCCTCCTCATTGCCCAGCACAGAGATTTGTATAGGGAAATGCTTAATAATTTTTTTTAGTTTTTTTTTTTGTTTTGTATTTTTTTTTCAGAAACAGTGCCTTTCAGACAAGTGAGTAAATGCTGAGAACCCCAGGAATGAAAAGCCCTGGGTTCTGATTCCACCTAGTTCTGTATCCTTTGACATCAACTGATAACTTGCCTTTGATTCTATTCCTTCTCATCTTCTTTTCGATTTAACCCATCAGTCATACTTCCCCCTCTCCCAGTCCTTCATTCTCTACAAATCTCTACAGATCTACCTATGAACATGCATGGTCTCTCTTATCTTTAAAACACCTTCACTTGACTTTGCCATCCCCTCAAGCTGTCATCCTGTATCTCCTCTGCCTTTCACTGCCAAACTCCTTCAGTCAGCATTGCTCACTCATTGTCCACACTTATTTCCTCCACTGTTTACAATCTAGCCACCAATCCCACCCCTCTGGTCCCAAGAATTGAGGGATATTCCAGTAAGAGACACCAAGTATAGGCATGGTTTTGAGCTATTTACTGATCAATGCTCATCCCCTCTCCTACCGACTGAAAGCTTTCTTTTCTCCCCAGATTTTCCTGGATCATATTCCCTGTATTTCTCCTTTGCTCCTAACTCTGGAAACCTTGTATTCTGTATATCTTTAGCCACCAGATCATGCTAATAGCACCTCATTGGAGAAGTGCTATGCGCACCCTGAAGGTCTGTGCATGGGTCCTTAGGGCAACATTGCTGAGTCAGTTCTGTGTTCTCTGTGATGATCTGAGAATGTATCCCTAAATTCTGCAGTGCTCTCTCTAGCTCTCACTCTCTCTCTCTCTCTCTCTCTGAAATGGTTGCCTTGGGTATGTGGATTTATAGATCTTCCCAATCAAAATTAGCTCTGAGCCCCTGCCTCCTCTAAACCTGGTGTATTTCAATAGGTGTTAATCACATGACCTTGACATAATGAAGTTGGTTTTTCCTGGAAATAGAAACACATGCAAGAATGCTAGAGGCAGCAACTTTTCTCTTAGCTGAGAATCAATCAGAACACAAAGTGTAATAAAACATACAAAAATATCAACAGTCGTTATATACTTAGGACAGCTAGGTGGTGCGGTAAATAGAGTGCCAGACCTGGGGTCAAGAAGGCCTGTGTTCAAATCTGGCCCCAGACTCTTACTTGCTGTGTGACCCTGGGCAAGTCACTTAATCCTGTTTGCCTCAGTTCCTCATCTGTAAAATCAGAGGGAGGAAAAAAAATGGTGAACCATTCTAGTATCTTTGCCAAGAAAACCCCAAATGGGATCACAAAGAGTAAGACACAACTGAAACAATTGAACAGCAATTATACATTTGCCATTGAAATTTCTCCCAGATATAGGTCGTCCTGAGAGTTCTGACATACACAGTTGGAGTGCTCCCTTGAGCAAGGGAATGAAACTATAATTACCTCAAACTGCCCATAGGACTGGTCATTGAGCGAAAGTACAGGAACTCTGGACATAGAATCTCAGCTCATTTATGCCACAAGAGCTGGAAATGAAAATCCAGTGCAAAATGGAACTCAGAAGGATTGGTGATTTGTCTGGTCTCCAGAGGGGACCTCTGACCTCATCTAGTCAAAGTTGGCAGCCAGCCCAGGCAAGTCCCTTCTATGTGTCCCTGCATCCCTCTCACTCTGACCTTGACTATCATTCTTAGCTACTGATGAGCTGCATATAGATCCTCTCCTCCCCCAGCTCTAAGGTCACACATGCTCAACTAGGGAAATCTGCAGATCCCAGGGATCTTATATACCTGTGTGTGTGTTAAATCTCCCACCCACAATTGATTGTAAGGTCCTTCAGGCTAGGGACTGCCTTTTTTTTTTTTGCCTTGGTATCTATCATAGTATCTTGCTTTTAATGCATATTTGTTCAATGGAATTGGTCAGATGACTTGACTTCTCACTTTGCTCATCTGTAAAATGGAGGTGATCTTACATACCTCATAAAGTAGCCGGGCATTTGACTAAGGTATGGTGGTGTTCTTCTCATCACTCAAGATAGTGATAGTCTCCAGTGCTCCCAGTGCAAAGAAGTACAAGGAGCACTGGATTTGGAGTCAGAACACCTGGGTTCAGATTCTAATTCTGGTACCTGTGCCTCCTAGGGTCTGTGACCATGGATATCACTTCACCAACCTGGGCCTCATTTTTGACGAGCACTGCATGAGAGGTTAGGACCTGATGATATCCAAGGTCTCTCCACCCTAAATCCTATGCTCTCTCCAAGGCTGCAATCAAGAAAAGCTCTGAGAAGGGTTGATTAAAAGCTTAACTTATCACTCTGTTTCATAGAAGAGTAAAAGCAGTTCCCAGTCTAATGACTGACCAGCCAGTTCTGAGCATTGAGTAGTTCTTAAATGTTGGTCAATAACAACAACCACAACAAAAAAGAAATATAAAAAAAGACTAAAAGTTACTGCCAGTTAATGGATAGCTCTGTTGTATGTGGTGTTTAAGCTCCAAACCCCTTAGCCTGGCATTCAAGGCTCTCTAGGACCTAGCTAGCTCTGAGCCATTGTAAAATTTTCAGTGTGAGCATTTACACCTCAAAGATTAGCAAGGTTACAAATCAAGATTTGATTTATTGTGTTGTTGATTGTCTAGACTTAAGAAAGCGTGGAGAAAATGTTAATAATATTGACTTTTTTTAAGAGCCAGGAGTTAAACATTTTCCAGAATCTCCCTGATTCCCTTCCTACTCTCCATATTTATCTTCTTCCTCAGTGATCCAGATGAACATGATAACTCCATTTCCGCCAACATTTCACATAGTTTCCTACCTCTGATTGCACTCACCCTTCTCTGGCTGCAATGTTCTATTCATTCACACCCCCACTGAAACCTGCCAAAATCCTACCTCTCTCTCAAGTCCCATTTCAAATCCTTCCTTCCCTAAGAAATGCAATTCTCTCCAGTTGAGCTGATGTCTCCTTCTCCTGCCTTCTGTTAGGAACTTGGAAGGCTAAGGACTGGGGCAGGCGGGAGGGGAAAGGGGGGACACAATCTGAGAATTTACAATGAAGGCAGAGAGAGCATGTTAGAGAAACCAGTATAGAGAGTTCTTCATGGGGTCTTGACACCTCGTCCTGTCCCATCCTATTCTATATATAACTGTACTGAGGGACTCAGAAATTGAAATATCTGTTCTCAGTATCTTTCTCCAGTCACAGGGTTTAATTTTTTTCTGTTTTAGAATAGGAAGAGAACTTTAGTATCACCTAGACCAAGTACCTCATTTTACAAATGGAGTAGCTATGGCCCAGAGAGATTGTCATTTGCCAAAATTGCACAGCTAGTTAGGAATAGACTAGGGGTCAAGATTAAAACCTAAGACTCTCAATTTTAAGCTCAACATCCTTTCCACTATGAGCCTTAAGAGATAATATCCCATTCCATCTGTGAATGAATAATATTTATTAAGTACTATGCTGAATATTATGTATATACAAAAGTGAAATAGTTCCTGTCTTCAAGAGCTTCCACACTAATGGAAGAGACAACACACATAGGCAAGTGCTTGGCCAGGAAAGGAGTTACGGTGAGTGAAACAATACAGCTGTCTATTGACATGCCTGGGCTGAAGGTGAGGAGCAAAATGCCAAGCCAAGTGAATTAGCTCCTCCCAGGCCTGGTCCCTAGTGGGTGACCTCAATCTGGTCCTGTCTTTCTTGTTTTAACAGACATTTTGTGTCACCTACAGGTGGTTCCATCACGAAACCCAATTCTGTGATGAGGTAGCCACTGCTACTCTCAAAGCAGGCCTCTTTTACCAATCTTCTTCCTAGAACTGGAGCTGGGAAAAGGGGGAGGTGGGATAGGGAGGAGGAGGAAGAGAAGATAAGTTTACAGTACCCTCAGAAAATATGTATGCATTAGCCTGACAGGAATTACAGCCATTAACAGCCAGAGTAGCACTTTCTAGACAAAGCAAACCAAAGATAAAATAATTCTTGTCCTAAAATGGTTCTCTCAATTGGCATAGCCTAACTGGCTTTGGGAGGAGTGGGAGAGAGAAAGGGGCAGAGGGTAATACATAGCTCTGTTGCTTGGAATGCATACACCCTGCTTGTTTTTCTTATTTTTAATTAGAAGTTCCCATTTAAAACACAATGGCAACGAGGGCCGCCATAGGCAGTGTTTTTCAGGGTAATTAGTGAACTCTTCAGGTGGTTAAAATGGTCCCACCATTGGACCAAGGCCACATGTAATTGTACCAGAATGCACGGCCTGCCAGGCAGCTCTTTCTTGCAGTAGAAAGAAGCAATTACTCACAATATCTATTGGACGGTTAAGTCTGTAGAAAATCATATAGTGTATATAATTTAAAAGCTTGCCAAGGTTCTAGAACATATAAGAAGTGATGCTTGCTTAACATTCACTGATTAGGCTGTCCATGAGCAAACTTCTACAGATACAGGTGTGTATGTGTGTGTGTATGTATGCACACCTGCATGTAGCCATACAGAAACCCAAGCTATGGGACTTGAGGTTAGTCACTTACCACACTCCACCTTGGTTTCTTCATCAGCAAAATGGGGGCAGCTAGGTGGCAAAATGGATAGAGTGGTGGGCCTGGAGACAGGAAGGCATCTTCATGAGTTCAAATCTGGCCTCGGACACTTGTTAGTTGTGTGACCCTAGGCAAGTCACTTAACTCCGTTTGCCACAGTTTCCTCATCTGTTAAATAAGCTGGAGAAGGAAATGGCGAATCACTCCAGTATCTTTGTCAAGAAAACCCCCAAAATGAGATCCATGAAGAATAAGACATGACTGAAAACAACCGAACAACAACAAAATAGCTATGCTGGAAGTACCTACTTCACAAGGTTGTTGGATTAAAAGAGAAGGATTAGAAAAGTGGTATATGTAAGATGCTATATCTATGTTAAAGTGTATCTGTTATTTTGGACCAGACCTGTGATTTCATTGTTATAGGGAACCTCCAGTAAAGAAACTCACTCTCCCTAAGTAGATCAGCTTTACAATTTATGGTCCTTGAGAAGTGCCTGGAACACTCGGAGACTCTCATTTACCCAAAGTCGCACAGCTAGTACACACATCAAAGGCAGCATTTGAACCCAGGTCTCTATCTACTATATCATTCTACTTCTCATTATTACTGTTAATTTTATTAATTAGTAATTAATACTGATTAATTAATCTTAACCCCCCATTTCGATGGGATTCAGATAGAAAGACTCCTGGGACAAGTTTGTATCCTACTACTATTCTTTCCTTCTTAATATTTAGTGGACTATCATACAGGTGGATAAAATACCTGTTTTTGGTAATTGAATAAAAGTCCTGGGATAGAAGTTCATTTTCTGTGTTTTCACTGAAAGCAAATTTGGTACAACTCCAGTGACTGATAGGATGACGGCAAAGACACGGACCTCATCCTGTTCCCACATGGTTCTGATTTCTTCTGTTTATTCTTCTTACTCTTGTTATCTCATTCTTCTCATCTTTTTCGTTATTTTGCTGCAGATGCTGCTATTACTGTTATCATCTACAGTGTATGCATTAAGATCTTTTGGAAACTTGTACAGTTTATTCCAGAAAACCATGGTCAACAAGGGAGCTGGCCCAGAGGTTCTAGGCCCTCCATTTTGCTTGACTACTGCACCCAAGCCATTAATTAAAATGCGCCCCTAGGATAGCTCCTGGCCAAGTTATGCTAGTGTTCCTTGGGCTCTCCAGAAGGGCAGAGCATGTTTAGTAAATAATGAGTCTGCTAAGCCCTCATAGCACATTGTCGAGAGAAAGCTGCAGAAAATCACCCTGAGGTCTCCCAGGGCCCTTTTTGAGGTCCCCACATTCAGAAGCATCTCATTTTTGCTCTCTCTCCCTCTTCTCTCTCAGGTCCAAGGAGCTGAACTGTTGTACCAGCCAGGATGAGGTATCAGGACTGCTATAATTAACATTCTACTGGCATTTCCACTGCGCACTAGGAGCCTGTTCTCTTGGCCATTTCAAATCCAATTAAGCTCAGAGAGATTTGAGGAGTGGGTCCTGGGCGTTTGGGCATTTCGGATCAAAAGGTGGTGGCTGATCATTGCTGCTTATTGAGCCGAAAAGCAACCTTCTCTGCATCCCCAAGACCCATGCTCTGTCCCAGGTTGGAGGAGTGGGGGATATCTGCCCAGCTGATTCACATCCTAATTTGTCTGACACATTGATGAGATAGAGTGGCATGCCGGGACAGATAAGAGTGGAGCCAGAACCTGGAAGACGTGAATGGCAGCCGGCTGGAAAGACAGCCTCAGCAGCAAAGGAGTGTGCTCAGCTGTGAGCATTTGTGGCAAGCCAGAAAAAACCTAGAAAAAGTGAGGGGAGGGGTAGGAAATATTCAGAGGCTCCAGGAGGATAGCTAGTGGAGTCTGACAATTTTTAGCAAATCACTGTGAACTTTCTTAAGTCACTTAATTCAACAAGCATTTATTAAGCTCTGATTATATATCCTAGGTGCCATGCCAAACAGAACCAAACTAGTACCTGCTCTGAGGGTATTCCATTTTTTTTTCTCCATTCATCCCAAGGGAATTATTTAGCATAGTCAGGGAATAGGGGTATTGAAATCACAAGACTGAGAGTCAGGATACGTGGGTTCTAGTCCCAAATCTGCCACTAATTTTGTGATCTGTTTTAAGTCATGTTTCTTTCCTTGTCTAAAAAAAGGGAGAGGGGGACTTCAATCTAATGCTTCTAATTTAATGATTCTATAAATAATTGTGAACTGCTGTTTTTATGAGGAAACTATTGCACCAGTAAAGACATTCAGGAAAGCCACCTGGTTAAACCAACTCCAGGTGCCCAAGAGTAGCAGAACCAATACTCACAAGAACCCCAGCCTCTGAGTCTGAACTTCTTTTCTCCCAGGGCAGGGAACAATGGAGCCCAGGGTTTGAGTAATCCACAAAGTTTATTTGTATTAATCATATGCCTATAAATAAATGCCTAATAGGAGGCATTTATTAAGCTATGCTCCAAGCACTAGGATAGATACCGAGAGTACAAGGACAAAAATGAAACCCTTGTCTCCAGGAATTCACATTCTATCAAGAAAATTCTTAAATGTAACTGTATGTACTATATGTATGTAAATGTAGTAATTATAAACTATAGTACCTATATGCTTAGTAAAAAATAGCAATATATTTAAGCATGTTACTATATTTTATATAATATAAATATATAGTAAAATATAGTAACACATTACTATATTTTACTATATATAGCAATATATGTTTAAATATATTACTATATTTTATATAACATAAATGTATGTAATAAAATATGGTAATATACTATATTTCTACTATATATGGTTATTATATTTATATATACATATATACAGACACACACACAGAGCTAGAAACAGAGACACAGAGTCAGAGAGAGAGAGACAAAGGAATTGGGGAGGGGGAATGGCAGCAGCTGGGGGAGGAGGAGATCGTGAAGGACCTTGTATAGAAGATGGTGCTCAAGCTAAGCTCTGAAAGAAACTCAGTGTTTAAACCAATGGAGGTGAAAAGGGTGTATATTCCAGGCATGGGGGAAAATCTTTGCCAAAGATAAGAAGGGAGAGGGAATGTTATATATGAGTAATAGCCAGAAGGTCAGTTTTGTTGCACCATAGAATATGTGAATGGGAATAATGTATAATAAGGGTAGAAAATGGAGGTTAGAGTCAGGTTCTGAAAGGTTTTAAAAGTAAGACTGAGAAGTTTCTATTTGACCCTATAGATAACAAGGACCCACTAAAGTTTATTTACAGGAGTAAAAGGATCAGATCTGTGGTTTACGAAAATCACTTTGGCAGCTAGGTAGAGGATAGAGACTAGGCAGGGAGATCAGCTAGGAGGCTGGGATCGTAGTCAGGCAAGCAGTGATAAAGGACTGAACTAGGGTGGTGACCTGTATAAACATAGAGAAGGGGGACAGAGGTGAGAGATGTTGTTAAGGCATAATGGACAAGACTTGGCAACTTATTAGACTTAGATGGAGTGGGAAAGTAAGAATTTTTGAACCTTGGGACCTGAAAAGATTGTTGTGCAAAAAATATAGAGTTCATACCATTTGACCAAAATTGCTGGGAAAACTAGAAAGCAGTTTGGCACCATACCATATGCTCACAATAACCTCAACTACAAGATAGTACTGTAAGTCTGAAGGACTGTATAGGTCCCTGGAAAAGGATATCCAGAGGGAGAGGGATAGACTTTCATGTTCTTCTAGGGCTTTCCACATGAAGGGTAGTCTCAAGTTCAGGGCAGTACTCTAAATCTAGAAGACTATATATCTCCTTGAAAAAAGTGAGGCTCACCAAAGAGGAAAACCACACCATATACCAACATAAGGTCAAAATGGATAAATGATTTAGACATAAAGAGTGATATCATAAGTAAATTAGGGGAATGTGAAAAAAATGTACCTATCAAATCTATGGATAAGAGTTTATGACCAAACAAGAAATATAGACAATCACAGGAAGTAAAATGGATTATCTTGATTATATGAAATTAAGAACGCTTTTGCACAAAACAAACCTGCTGCAGTCAAAATTAGAAAGAAAACAGCAAAGTGGGAAAAAATTTTACAGCAAGTTTTATAAACCTGTGACCCAGCAATACCACTATTAGGTCTATATCCCAAAGAGATCAAAGAAAAGGGAAAAGGACCTATTTGTACAAAAAATATTTATAGCAACTTTTTTGTGGTGGCAAAGAATTGGAAATAGAGGGGATTCCCATCAATTTGGGAATGGATGAAGGAGCTGATTGTGACAGAATACTAGTGCGCTGTAAGAAATGACAAGCAGATAGTTTCAGAGAAACCTGGGAGAACTTATATAAACTCATGCAAAGTGAAGTGAGTAAAACCAGGATAATGTTGTATGCAGTACCAGCAATATTAAAAGGACGACCAACTATGAAAGATAGGTACTGTGATCAAGACAATGATTCAAGACAAAGGCCAAAGGTCCCTTGTTGACAAATGCTATCCAACTCCAGAAAGAGAACTGATGAACTCTGAATGCAAATTGAAACATATTTTTTAAAGCTCTATTTTTCTTGGGGCTTTTCTTTGTCTTTTATTTCAACCTGATTAATGTGGAAACATATTTTGCACTTAAAAAAAAGAACAGATACTTTAACATCAAGATTTTTTATGGAACTGTGGGGCAGGGATTAGTGGATAGTAAAAGATGTGTTTTAAAAGAGTATAGATAAAATATTTTCAAATGTAAAAATTAGAGAGAGAATTCAAAAGGGAGGTGTGTTGGGTGGGGAGGAGAGAAACAGGTTGAATTTAAGATGCCTATCAAAGGGACAACAGCAAATAACCATGCTTGTTCAGCCAAGTATGAGACAAGGTCTTCAACTGAAAGGGTGTGGGAGGTTTGCGAGAAGAGAATACTTTTCCCCCTCTGGGTGGGAATGTGACTTCATAGGCATATGACCAAGGAAAATAACCTTGGGTGAGAGTGGAAATCCAGAAATCATAATAGTGGATAGCCAAGATGTTTGTCTCAGAGTCAAAGAATTTTAGAGCTACAAGATACCTTAAAGATCATATAACCCAACTCCATCATTTCAAGATGAGAAAATCTAGGCTCAAGGCAATGATGGATTTTATCCAAAGCCGCACATCTAGTTACTGGTCAAACTAGGACTAAAACCGGATTTCTTAGTCTACTGCCCCTTTTACTTTACCACTCTGCCCTACAGAATAAGGAGAACACAGAGGTCAGTAAGAAGGACAGGGGCACAAATACAATGTAGAAGATGAGCTTTGGAAGTCTCGGGAGCATTATAAAATTACATGTGGGGCATCAGAGTAAATCCCAAGGCCACCCAATTATGGAAGACCTAAGTCCTCAAAAAGAATTATTAATTTCAAGAGTGCCTATGAACTGTGATGTGGGCACCAGGGGAAGGACTTTATACACTGCTGTGGAGACCTTGAGGGAGATGTAAAATCGTAAGCCCCTGGAGTGAGTGAGGCTAACAAGGAAAAGTGGTCAACTCTTTAGTGATCTCAAGTGCTTTCCCCTTTTTTGAGTGGAAGGCCTCAACTACAACCATGCTTATGCTATAACCTCAACTACAAGATAGTACTGTAAGTCTGAAGGACTGTATAGGTCCCTGGAAAAGGATATCCAGAGGGAGAGGGATAGACTTTCATGTTCTTCTAGGGTTTTCCACATGAAGGGTAGTCTCAAGTTCAGGGCAGTACTCTAAATCTAGAAGACTATATATCTCCTTGAAAAAAGTGAGGCTCACCAAAGAGGAAAAGAGTTATATTGGGTATTTAGGGACTCAGGTGTAAGTTTACTGCAACTTAAATCAACAAGCATTTATTAAGTGCTTACTATATGCCAGTCATTGGGAAGACAAATACAAACAAAAAGAAAGACAGGGAAAGCAATACACATAAAGAAGCTGAAAAACAGGGGTAGGGGGTACTGGAGAATCAAGAGAGGAAAGAAGGAGTGAGCATGACTGGCCTGGGCACTTCCCCATAATGGAGATCCTGGGAAAAACTGACCAATCAGAAGTTAGAGCCACAAAGCATCTTTGAGAAGTAAGAAGTCTTCTGGAGCATGGTGGTGGAGTCCAGAAAATCAGGAGAGGAGTGGAGTGAGCATTTGCATTTTCTATCAATTAAAATAAAGCTTGCCCTATATTTGAAGTGGTGCTAGGGTGAGTGTTTACATGGGAGCTGAGGTTCCTTTTACCTTTTCTCTATTGACCTAGACACAATATTCTGATGTTAAAGGGAATATGTTGGGGGCAGCAGGAGGGGAGGACAAGCCAAATTTAGACATAACCAGGGAAAACTCTAGACGGGGGCATGAGCTAAAGAAAAGTATTTCGAGAAGTCCATAGGACTGAACCTAGCCTGTGTAAATTCAGTTTCAGTTGTGAACCACAGATTACATATGCATATATGCACAATACATATAGATATACTATATAGGAAAAGATAACTACTAATACACATTAGAATTTAACAAATATCAAGCAAGTGGTATAGACAAAACTGCAAATGAGGGAATTCAGATGAGGGAGAAATCCCATCACTGCTCAATGAAGATTCCATGGATGAGGTGACAATGAAACAGGACCTGGAAGAATAAGGCAAATTTTAGGAGATACAAAGAGGCCAAGAGAAAGCATTGAAGACATTTAAAGCATTTTTCTATGCATTATGTTGTTTTGAGCCAAACAATAATTCTAGAAGGTCTGTAGGAGTGAGATGATTAAGGAAAAGTTCAATCTAAGTAGTGCAGAAATTGAGAGACATCCCAAAGCACTTTGAAGATTTCTCAGAGCAGGGTGAAAAAGGATTTGTTAGCAATACAGTCCAAATCAGCCCTCCCCCAAGCCCTAATAATATGAATAATATAAGAATCCAGGTCTTATTACTTATTCTGAGAAAGTCCACAGGCAGCTCTGGCTTTGCAGCTAATATTCCATACTGCATCGACCAGTCTCAAACTTGGTCCAATATGTGTCAGCAGAATAGCTATAACATATTGATGAAAACAGATCAAGCTATCAGAAGCTATCATCCATCAATCATGCCAGGAAAGCAATGACCTTCTCTGCTGGCAAAATAAACTCCCAGCCTGCAATACTCACAGTTAACAATTGTATAGCAATAGACAGTAATGACCCTTAAACAATACTCATCTCAGAGAAGCTGGATCCCACTGAGCCATTTTCCCCACATGTTAGGATAATTTCTAAGTCTCTTCCCTGGTTGCTAAGTTACTAGCAACAGCATCTTAGAATATGCCTCCCTCGTTTATCATTCAGCTTCTCTGCAGTAAAGTCTTTGAGTACCCCCCACCCTGCTCCCCAAAAAGAAATTATGGACTCCCCCAAAGGATGAGAGGATCATAGATATTAAGCTGGAAGGGACCCGAGAGGCTAATTCAAACCCTTCATTTTACAGATGAGGAAAGTGAGATCCAGAGAGGTTAAATGAATTGCCCAATGGTATACAAGTAAATATTACAAGCCATGAAAAATATCTATCTTTGCTTTCATTCGTTCATTCAATAAGCATCTATTAAGTACCTACTACTAGCCAGACACCGTGCCAAGCTCTGGGGATGCAAATAGATGCAAAAAAAAAACAGTCCCTGTCCTCAAGGAGGTTAACCTCACAACAACCCGCTGAGATGGAGCAGGCTTTATTATTCCCACTTTACAAAGGATGAAACTGATGTTTGAAGATGTTAAGTGATTTGACCAAGGTCATTCAGCTAATAAGTAGCAGAATCCTATTGTATTCATTGTCCAGGCCTCAAGAGACAAAAACCTGTCTCTATTCACGTATTGTCAAACCTAGAAACAGAGGAATGGTCTACAGATGACTTTAGAAAGGTACCTCTCAGACCTACTTGGCTTCTTCTCTATACCTTTGAGTCAATCCTTCATTATCTCACCATACACTAATGGACAGAGTTAATGTCTAAAATCAAACAGTGGATTATATCCTTTGCCTTCCCATCAATACCACAATCACCATATGCCTACTCACTCAGAACCCAGTATCCTTGTTCTACCCACCAAAGAAAGAACATTTCTTCTGAGTGAAGCAGATTTTAAGGTCCTGACCATACACATAATGAGCAATGATTTTTAATAGCTTCCACGTTAACCGTAACCTATGGATTCAATCTGTCACGTTCTGGATGTAATGATTCAAATGTAAACATTCCCCCAAATCTATCAATGTCTGGGAGCCGATTAAGCTCTGTGGAATATAACTTCACTCGCTCATCTGATCTCAGGGCATTTGGTCATTGTGAACGGATCTATTACAGCCACGAGGGTGCTCTCTCCCATATTATGCTCATATTAACAGATGAGGTGTGAAATGGATGATGATACCACTGACTGATTTATTATGATATATTAGGCAACCGTGGAACTTAGTTTACTCCCTCATTGGTTGAATCCTAGTGAGACTCAGAAGCAAGATTCACTAGGAAAGCTAATTAGACCAAAGAAAACAGGAGTTTTCATTATAACCACAAACCTCCTTACACCCTTTTGGGGACTTGTTGTGACCTGTAAGTGAATCAATCAAATGACACTACAGCCTCCACTTTTCAGAAAAGATTGGGAAGCAGAAAAGAGAAGGCAATTGTGGCTAATGAGGATATCAGAGTGAAGGAAAGGCAATGAACGGCACTATGGATAGGGCCCTTGACAATCTCCTGGAAAAAAAAAACAACAAAACAAACCTCCCCAGCCCCAGCCAAGGAAATGATGCCAGAAACTGTACCAGTAAGGAAGATGGTAATCGAAGTGAAGCTACAGGAATGCCCACTCCCATTATGGCTAATGCTTCTCTGAAGAAAATTGAAGATCTGTGCTAGTTTGCATGCTTCTCTTGATAGCTACCTGGGACATGATATGTTCTGAAACTCATTTTATTCCCATCCAACCTGAATATCAAGGGAACCAGTACAATTCCTATTAAAAGGGCAAAGATTGTTGTAAAATGAAGATCTTGACCTGAGGGGCTTTTATCCGCAACTTTTTGGCTCAGCTGTGGGCCTGACTAACAAAAGGTCTGAAACAGTCATGGACTGATTCACAAAAGAACACCACCTTTGAGTAAGAAAAAGATTGAACCATCAAAGACAGCTCCAGCAGGCAAATGGCTACAGCTGGATCTGTCTGGTTATTGATGCTTCGTATTCTTCTTTGGGCTAGGAATGGGGAGTAATTAATTTACAAGTTCTTTCTCATCAGTCATCTCTTTGAGAATCTTGGAATGCTCCACAGACCCAGGCAACTCACAAAGTGACTGCATTTGTATATTTTGCCCAACGCTTCATGTCCCAAACAAAGACTCCACCACATTGTATAGAATTCATTCAATAGCCTCATTATAAATCTCTGAAGAGTCCTTGAAAAGGCTATACACCCACCAGTGAGCACCAATTTTCTAATGATTGAGTATCAATGGTGTCAATGTCATATAGCATAATTACATATTGGCTCTTTGAATCAAGGTGATTGGATTGCACTATAAACACAAACTGCTTCCAGATTATCCCTCAAAAATAATCTCTAATGATTCCTTAAAGCTGGTGAAGGTAACCTTAGCTTAGACCAGGAGAAAGTATGAGGAATCTTGGGCCAGAGGATGGAGAGAAGGGAAAAGGAGGAAACAGAATGGGGAAAGAGGGACAAAACAGTAAGGAAAGTCTGGAAGCATTGAAGACAGCTTCTACCTACTTGGCAGCTTTTCAGAAGAATGACTGGTTGTGCACGTATTGGATGTGGAGGCCCCAACCAAATGGCCTATTCAGTGAAATCAACAATCCAAGAACAGGGGGAGGGGGTTATAGTATAGAGATGCATGACAGGAAGAATTGACACAAGAATCATGGTCTTTTGGTTTGCACCTTCTTAAGTCTTCTTCTAACTTGCAGCAAAATTTGAGACAAGTACCTCTCCCTGTTTGGGACTTGGTTTTCCTTTCGGTAAGAAGAGGGAGTGGTGCTAATTGAAACATAAGGAACTTTTTTGCTCTAAAATTCTCTCTTTTTCACACCCATGGACCAATTTTTAACATTAATTTATTAAGTCTTGGTATAAATAGTCACTATGTTAAATAGTTCTGATAGAAAGGTAATGCATATTTAAATGTATTCAAGACAGATCGTTTCCATGCATATTTGAATGCCCACAGGATGCATAATTTAAAATGTTTCCAAGGCAGGCAGGTTGGAAGTTTTCTAAACTTCCCAACAACAGAATGAGCCCAGCGTTGTTTAGAGCCCCACCTTATGAATACCCAGGCTCTGATGTGTCTTCCGACACAACAGTTAGCGAGTAGGAAGGCTCTGTCTAAATGAAAACTACTGAATTTCGCTTACAATGTTTGCCACCCATCTGTAAATCTCTTCTGAGAGCGAAAGAATCCATAGCTCCATTTGCCCTCCTGCTATTGGCAGATGCATGGTTGATAGAATTGTTTCAGCGAGATGGATGACTTTCTATTCCATACCTCTGTGGATTGCTGATGACTCTATGCTGTGCACACTCACACATATTCTTTCAGTTTTCACCAGATTTTAAGTTGCAAGGTTCTAATTTAACTGCTTTTTTATACAGTTCTATTCAGAGTGAATGAGACAGAAGTGATCCAGGTTCCTGCCTCTGATATTTACCACCTAGGTGACCGCAGGCAAATTATTCACTCTATAAGACCCTCAATTTCCCCTTGAGTGGGAATAACACTTATACTTAACCTCTCACACAAGGTAGTCATGATACTCAGAAGAGGTAACATTTATAAAGCATTCTACAATCTTTAAGGGACTGTATAAATGTCACTTACAATGTTGCCTTTGAGACCATAACAAATAATGAGAATCTGCCTTTCTTGGCCCTAAATCAATGAACAAGTATTTATTAAGTACCTACTATGTGTCAAGCACTAGACTGAGCAAAGTGGATTCTCCCTGCAGCCCAGAGCACTGAACTTGGAGTCCAGGAGACCTGCATTCAAGTACCAGTTCTAACACGCATGAGCTGTGAGACAATGGGCAAGTCATCTCACCTCTCTGGCCTCAGTTTCTTCATCAGAGAAATGGGAATAATTCCACTACCTAATTCACAGAAGCCTTGTGAGGGAAGTGCTTGGTAAGCCTTAGCTCTATGTAAATATGAGCTATTATAATTATTAAGAAATCTTTACTTCAATCAATAGACATTCATTTTTGTTCAGTTGTTTCAGTCACGTCTGACTCTTCGTGACCCCATTTGGGGTTTTCTTGGCAAAGATCCTGGAGTGGTTGGCCATTTCCCTCTCCAGATCATTTTACAGGTGAGGAAACTGAGGCAAACAGGGTTAAGCGACTTACCCAGGATTCCCACAGCTGACACTGGGTTTGAACTTAGGTCTTTCTGACTCCAGGCCCAGCATTCTATCCACTGCACTATCTAGCACTTACTATGTGACAGGTATTGTGGTAAGCACTGGAAAGACAAAAAGAAGGAGCTTACAATCTGGGTCCACTTCCTCACCTATAAAATGAAGGGGGAGGAGTTGGAGATAGACCAGAAGTCCCCTGAGGCCCCTCCCTGCTCTAAATCCATGATCCTGGCTCAGTAAAAGTCATTCTCTATAATGAAAAAAGTTAATTGGGCTTGTAGGTAGGAAGAGAAAAGATGAGATAAACCATAGCTGAGCTCCTTACTACTCCTCTGTCTTACCATCAAGTAGTGATTCCCTGCAGCAACCCTCAGCTGGTCCATCTTCAGTTATGCAACCCCCTCAGCAAAACCACTCACTAAAACAACATAAAGGATCCTAGAACTTAGAGAAAACTGTGGGCGAGACGGCAGGGGTAGAGGAGTGAGTGTGTGTGTGTGTGTGTGTGTGTGTGAGAGAGAGAGAGAGAGAGAGAGTATGTGTGTGTGAGACTGTGTGTGTGTATGAGAGTCTATGTATGTATGTGTATGTGAGAGTATGTGTGTGTGTGAGAGAGAGGGAGTGTGTGTGTGTGTGATATTTCTGACCTCTGTCTAATCCAAGACTTTCTTTTCACATCCTTACAGAGGGAGTGACCATCTTCTTCCTCAGCTGTCTCTTTTTCAGCTTTGACTCGTGTAATGTGCTCATAGTAACAACATTGCTTTGCAACCAATTTTGAAGTCCTTGCATTTTCAGTCAGCTAACATTTATTGAGCATTTACTATATGTTCAGAACTATGTAAGGGTTTCAGGCCCTAGTGGATACAAGAAAAGTAAAGAGCAGGGCCCTGGCATATAGAAAAGGAGCTCGTGATTTAGTTGAGAGGAAAAAATACAAGTGCATAAAATAACTAGTGGGGAAAAAAACCACTCTATAAGAAATCTAACTTGTACAGTATAATTAGATAATAAGACAGTACTGTAAATAATAAAGGTTCTAATTGTGTGGTGTAATCAGTACAAAGGGAGTTAGAGAAAGGAGAATTTATTGTGGGCTGAAATCATTGAGAAGGCTTCGCAGAAGATCACAGAAATCATCGATTATTTAATAATAATAATGGATAACACTAAGTGCCTGGGCAGACTGTAAGACCTGAACCATTTCTGTTCTACAGGGGAAAATCTGCTCCCTATTTGCCTAATGTGGAAGAAGAAAAGATGCAAATTAAATGAACATACCTGAAAAGTGTTTCAGAGAGAAGAAAAGAGATAGTGGCCACCTGGACGAGGGCTCAGTCCCAGGAAGAGTCTTTACCAGTGGTAGGGAACCTGCGATCTCAAGACCACATGCAGCCTTCTAGGTCCTCAGGTGCAGCCTTTTGACTGAGTTCAAGTTTTTCAGAACACATCCTTTTATTAAGGGGATTTGTTTTGTGAAGTTTGGATTTAGTCAAAGGGCTGCACTTGAGCACCTAGGGGGCCACATGTTCCCCATCCCGGTCTATACATTGCTGCCTGAAGAGTTGTACATTGACCTATTGGAATGAATGACAAATGCCTCACCAGTTCTCATGGGAAGGTTTCAGTTTGAGAACTAAGTTTATGGGCTTTTTGTTTTGTTCTTTGTCATAGAGACAGTGTTTCATGATCTGAAGAGGACAGTGAAGGCTGAAAGGAATGCCCATACTGGACGCATGGATGATATTTATTCGTTTCTAATATTCTGATTAAAATTTTAGATGACGTATTTCATAAGCAAGTTGATGAAGCACATAGCTCGTGAATGAAACACCATGTAACGAATCTAACATGTACAATGTAATTAGATAATAAGACAGTAAAGTACATAATCAAGGTTCTAATTGCATAGTACAACTGGCAAAAAAGGAGTTAGAGAAAGGAGAATAAATGGTAGGAGCCAATAGGATAAAGTGTAGAAGCAAGAGATTTGATAAAGGAATCCACACACACACAAACCCTAGTGCCTAGATCAAAAAGACAAGGCACCCACAAAGGGGCACTACTAAGGGGAACACCAAAGGGAAATGGGCAGCCAGCTCTATGACGGACAGGGCATGTCAGTTACCCCAAAGAACGCTCTGGTGTTGAGTGACATTCGTGACAGATAGAGGATGAGTGATTAACAAAAGTTATTATGTGTGCATCTCATCCCTCCAACTGCAAGGAAGGAATTGTGACTTATAGCTTTGTATTTCCTCCCCTCCATTGAGCACAGCTCAATAAATAGTTGTCGACTGGACTGATTTTGTCATTCAGTCATTTTTCGGTTGTGTCCGACTCTTTGGTTTTCTTGGCAAAGATACTGGAGTGGTTTGCCATTTTCTTCTCCAGCTCATTTTACATATGAGGAAACTGAGGCAAATAAAGTTAAGTGACAATTAAGTGACTTTGCTCAAGGGCACAGTTGTCTGAGTTGGGTTTTGAACTCAGGGAGATATCTTCCTTACTTCAGGCCCAGTACTGTATCTACTGTGCCACCTAGCCACCTTGATTGGACTGGCTGATCACAAATCCAAATAACCCTCTACTTCAATGTCCTGTCCCGTGTTTGGGTGTAGCTGAGATTTCCCAGTCTCCTTCGAAATATTGTCTTTCCTGCTTACTGAGTGGTTACACCTAAAAGACAAGACCTGTTTCCTGCCTCCTGAGACAAAAAGACAACATGATTTTTTTATGAGAAAATATGGGTGACTAAGTTTGTCTCAAGGTCACTAAGAAATGCAGATGGCCAGTGACTCTGATGATCATCTCAGTGCCAGGAATCAACAGGGTATCCCCCAAGACAGCTGTCATGGTATAGTTTCTGAACATCTTGCCTCTCACTGCTATGAAAAACAGGCCAGCATGCAGTGACAGAACCCAGAGAAAACGAAGATAAGTGAAAATTAGCCCTACGTTCAGAAGTCCAGGTAGCACAAAGAGCCTAGGATAGTCACCAAATATGCCACACAGATCCAGAAAACATGGTGACCCAGATCAGCCAGTCCCATTATTTTATAAAAGAGGACAGTGAGCTACAGAGAAGAGAAGTCTTGTCTATGGTCACTTAGTTGTTTAGTGGTCGGGGCAACAGGGAATACTATACACAGGATAAATAGGAAATAACTAACAGATTGAAGGCATTAGAATTAAAAGAGGTTGGGAAAGGCTTCACGTAAAAGACAAGATTTTAGCTGGGAATTTAAGGAAGCCAGGAAGTTAAGCAGAGAGGAAGAAAGAGGAAGCATTCTAGGAAAGGAGGACAGCCAGGGAAAATGCCCAGAGCGGAAAGATGGAGGGAGGGAGGGCTTTTTCATGGCCAAGAGGCCAGGATCAGTGGTTCAAAGAGTGCATGCAAAGGAGTAAAGTAAAAGAAGCCTGGCAAAGTAGGAGAGCAGAAGTTTATAAAGGTTTTAAATGCCAAATAGAGCATTTTGTATTTTCTCCTGAAGGTGATAGGAAGGAGAGGGTGTCTTCCTCCAGAAGGAAAAAGTGATCAACAGTATTAAATACTGAAGAGAGATTAAGAAGGATGAAAATGGAGAAAAGGCCATTGATTCAGCAATTAAGAAATTATTGAGGGTCAGCTAGGTGGCCATGTGAGCAGAGCACCCGCCCTGGAGTTAGGAGGACCTGAATTCAAATCCAGCCTCAGACACTTGACACACTTACTAGCTGTGTGACCTCGGGCAAGTCACTTAACCCCAATTGCCTTGCCTTCCCCCCCCCTCAAAAAAAAAGAAATTATTGGTAACTTTGGAGAGAACTATTTCAGTTGAATGATGAGGTCAGGAGCCAAAGAGCAAAAGGTTTAGATGAGAATTGGAAGTGCCAAGTACAAGTAGCTTTTCCAAATAATTTAGCTGAGAGGAGGACTAGAGAAATGAGATTATACTTTGTTATAGTTAGTATATATAATTATATTTACTATAGATAGCATATATAGTTATGGTAGGGTCTGGTGAGGGTTTTTTAATGATGAGGAGACAACAAGGAATGAACCAGTAAATAGGGAGGGAGGATTATAGAGAGAACAACCTTCTGGAGTAGATGGTAGGGGATATGTCAAGGGGTTGATCTTGGTAAGGAAAAGGGCCACTCTTCATTGGAGACTGGAGGGGGAAAAAAAGACATAGCGGGGATGGTGCAAGTGGCATGTGAAATAAAGAGAAGCAAGGGAAAAGGAGCTTGCCATGAATGGCCTCCATTTTTTCAGTCAGGTATGATGTGAGGTCTTCCATTAAGAAGGTGGAGCTGGGTGTGCCATAGCTTGAAGAGACAAGTTTAGAAAAGCTTCTGTGGCAAGTAGGATAGATAACTGGTTAGAGACGACTAGAAGTATTGCCTTGTTGCAATAAGAGATCAGTTGATATTAGAAAATAGATTTGTACTGGACCCAGTCAATGTGGTTCTCTGACTTTCCCCAGCTCTATTCAGATGCACGTGAGCAGAAATGAAGGAAGAGGATGGTGGGAATGATCCAGGATTGGAGTTTGGCAAGGCATGACCAGTGATAGGACAAAGGAACCAGGGATTTAAAGAGAAGATAATGTAGAATTGAATTGGTTCATCAAATGGTCAAGATTTGGAAGGGAGGAGGTTGTAACCTGAGCAGGGACGGTGACCTGGGGAAAGAACAGGGGATGGGTGGTGGTGAATGAAATAAGTCATGGTGAGAATGAAGAATAAGGTTAGGCTAGAAAGGCATAGGGAGAGCTAGAATGATAAAGTCCATGTGAGAGCATAGATTATAAGAAGAACAAGGGAATTCAGTGTTCTTGAACATGGAATTGGAGCACTCGTGGGTGGTGACAAGATCAAAAGTGTGACCGGCCCTCTCTGCAACTGAGATAGAATGAAGGCACGGGTAATGGGAGCAGAGCAGATTGAGAAACTGGGAATCTGGATATTAGAGGGAGCATCAATACATAGCTTGGAATCCCCTTGTTTAAGGGCAGGAGGGCGAAAAGAGAGAAATGTGGGAAAATGTTCTGGTGGAGGAAGTAGACAATGGCCACTAGAAGCCGGATTAGGTGATAAATTTGAAAAGAGTGAACCTCAAAAGGGTAATGGAGGGAGAGTCTGGAAGTAGTAACAAGAATAAGAAATATTCTCAGGATCAGGGGTATGAAAAAAGTGCAAACAATACTTTCTAATTTTTCTAGGCTGGCCAGGAAAGCAGTTGTATCCAAGGGAATCTGAGTCTCACTAAATGCCAGAAAATGGAAGAACAAAAGAGTAAGCAGTCTAAAACAAGAGGACATTGGGGAATAGGACTCATATGGATGGGAATAATGAAGCATGGTACATGAGCTTGGGGGTGGAGATTTATTCTTCACTAGTTTGCCTTTCACCATCACCAGTTGGGGAGGGTAAGTTATGCTAACTATTGGCTATAAGTTCAAGCAACACATTACTAGCGAATGAGGAATGGTCCCCTAATGAAAAGAGACAATTAGAAAGTCAGTCCTCAGTTACCCACCCTTGTGGCAGGTAGTGTTACTGCATCCTTGGGAGTGTTCAGTAGGAGGTGACCTATCCTAGGGTATCTGGAGCCCTAGTAAGAAGACAGAAGCTACTGTGTCCTGGGGGCAGGACACGAACTTTGGATGCCTGGCCAAAGATCAAGAGGTAGTATTCCTGGGTCCAGTATTGCATCAATCATAAGTAGGATCTAATGGCTAGGGTACCTTTAGAAGCTTAGAGGAGATAAGAGATGGAGTATTCTGGAAATTCAAGAAGCTGGGCCTGGACACAAACATGAGTAAGATCCATCAGTTTTGAAAACTTTGAAGCATGACAGAATTGTGTCATTTCCTGATCTCACGCATGCACACACGCACACACTACACTCATCATTGCTTCCTCCTTGTAGATCAGTTTCTACTCCCAATCCCCAGAAAGCAGAGACAATGTCTCTAAAAGATAGTCTAATAGGAAGACCTAACTCTCCCTAAGACACACATATACTTCAGTGGATACTACTCACAATGCATCAACAGGAACTCTTATTAAGAAAAAAATGGAGGGGGGAAGATAGCCACTGTAATTATGAAACAAAATCACATTGACCCAGAATCCCACAATGAGCTTTTTCCTTTGAAAGTCTCGCATAATTCATCAACTTCTCTCTCATCTACCCTCAGCTGGGTGATTGCTAGTTGAAACAACTACCCTTGAGTTCAAGAATTTGGGAGAATTCCTTCTAACTTAGCCAGCAACTCTCTGGCTAACAAAGCCAGCAACTTTGCATAGTGCATGGTTCTTAGAAGAAAGTTCTATATCAGAAGGACTTCCCTTTTACATTAGTTTGTTTTTACCCCAACCATGTACCCTGAATTTTCTATGGAGTATAAAATCATAGTCTCAGAATGGGAAGAGACATCTAAGATCGTCTACTCCAACCCATACATGAGTAGGGTCATTCAGTCTTTGCTTAAATACTTCTAGTGTTGGGGAATTCACCACCTTAAAATTCAGCTCATTTTACTTTGGGATGGCTCTGTTAGCATTTTTTTCCTTACACTGAACCTACATATGCCTCTCTAAAAAATCAACCCATTGCTCCTAGTTTTTCCCCAGTGGAGTCAAGTAATACAAGTCTAATTCTTCTTCCAAAAGATGGCCCTTCAAATATTTGAAGATGGGTTGTCATATCTCCTCTGTACTAGACTTAATAGCTAATCCCTTCAACCAATCCTTGCACAGCACCATTTGAAGTTCTCTCAATTCTCTGGTCCTCCTTTTCTACACCCTCTCCAAATTTTCAGTGTCCACTCCAAAATGCGATTCCCCAAATGTAACAAAATACTGTAGATGTTATCTAGCCAGTACAGGGTCCAACAGGCTATCATTTCCCTTGTTTTGGGTACTATATTTCTGTTAATGAAGCTTAAAGTCACGTGGATATCTTATGACATTACTGACTCACATTAAGCATTCAGTCTACTAAAAACCTCAGGTTTTTCTACATAAACTACTATCTAACCATGACTCCCTCAGCCTTTACTTGTATAATTGATTTTTTAAAAGTCAATTATAAGAATTTACCTATATCCCTATTTGATTACATCCTTAGTCATGGCCCATTGTTCAAGTATATCCAATAATTTTTTTAGTTCCAGATCATACAATATCATCATATTATATCACATATATATCATATATCATGTCATAGAGTCTATCATTTATCTGAGTGCCATCTGTAAATCTGATAAGCATTTGTCGACTGCTTGATCCAAGTCATTGAAAAAATGTTAAACAAAAGAGATCTGAGGTCAAAACCCTTTAGCAATCCACTAGAGACCTCCTTCTGGATTGTCATAAAAGTCCAAAGTCAAATTAAGAAGTAAGCTAAAAGAATGAGTAAAACAAAAAAGAATCCAAACATAAAGAGGTACTATGGTGAGAGGGAAGCTCAAAACATGAACACAAGAAGACAGACTTAAAGTTATCTATAGGCAAAGCTTCCCAAAAATGCAGATTGAATACAAACCAAACAAGAATTCCTAAAAGAGCTCAAAAAAATATTGAACCATATATGAGTTGTAGAAGGAAAAAATGGGAAAAGAAATGAGAACTATCCAGGAAATTTATGAAAAGAGAATTAACAGCTTGGTAAAAAGAGGTCTTGTGTTTTTTAAAGCTGTTACTAAAGAAAATAACTCCTTAAAAATTTAAATTGGCCAAATGGAAGTTAATGATTCAAAAAGACAAAGAAATAATAAAAACAAAGTTAAAAGACTGAAAAAATAGAAGAAAAAAATCAACTGATAAGAAAAACAACTGATCTGTAAAATAGATTGAGGAGACATAATTTAAGATTCATTGGTCTGGAGCAGTGAAATGGTGCAATAGATAGAGCAACTGGCCTTGAAGTCAGGATGAAGTGAGTTCAAATCCGGTTTGAAACACTTATTAGCTGTGTGACCCTGGGCAAGTCACTTAACCCCTACTGCCTCAAAAAAAAAAGAAAAAGAAAAAAGATTCATTGGTCTGCTGGAAAACTGAGAATGAAAAAATAGCTTGATATCACATTTCAAGAAATTATAAATAAAACTACCCAAATATCTTACAGAGGGCAAAGTAGAAAACAAAAGAACCCACCTATCATCTCCTGAGAGAAACACCAAAATGAAAACTTTCAGGAATATTGTAGTCAAAATTGAGAACTCCCAGGCCAAGGAGAAAAGACTGCAAGCGACTAAAAGAATTCAAGTGCTATGGAGCCAAATTCGGTATCACACAAGATTTAGTAGCCACAAGCATAAAGGAACAATGGTTATAGAACATGATATTCCAAAAGGCAAAGGAGCTAGGATTACAACCAAGAATAACCTACCCAGAAAAACTGAGTATAATCCTACAGAAGGAAAAGTAGATATTTGATGAAATAAAGGGTTTTCAAGTATTCTTGATGAAAAGATCAGAGCTTAATAGAAAATTTGACATTCAAACACAAAACTCAAGAGAAGCATTAAAAGCCAAATATGAATGAGGAAATCACAAGAAACTAAAAAAAGGTTAAATTGTTTATATTATCATATGGGAAGATGATGTATATGATCCCTCAAAACTTTATCAGCACGAGGGATCTTAGAGAAAGTCTAATTAGAAAGCCTAGGAGTAATTCTATTCTGTTTGAATGATCTCAAAAGAAGAATGCAATGGTGGAGAAGAGGAATGCACTAGGAAAAGGAAGAATGGGGAAAATTCTCTCACATAAATGGGGCACACATACAATGAAAGATGCCTTCAACTACCCAGCTTTGTAGCAGGGAGTGTTACTGTATCCTTGGGAATGCCCAATATACAATAGGTAAGAAGGAAGGGGATAAGAGAAAGAGGGGAAGAATAAGAAAGAAGGTATATTAAGGGAGATGGTGATCAGAAGCAAAACAGAATCTTAGAGGGGGAAGAGTAAAAAAGGATAAGCATAATAGAATAGGATAGGAGGAAATATACAGTTGCCACTCATAACTGTGAAAGAGATAAACTCACTCATAAAACAGAAGCAGGTAAAATGGATTAGAAACTATAATCCAACAATATGATGTTTACAAGAAACATACTTGAAACAGAAAGATATACATAGAGTTCAAATAAGAGGCTAAAGCAAAATCTATTATGCTTAAGCTGAAGTAAAAAAAGGCAGATGTAACAGTCGATCTCAAAGCAAAAGCAAAAATATATCTAATTAAAACAGATAAACAGGAAAACTACATTTAGCTAAAAGGTGCCACAGACAATGAATTGCAACACTGGAGATACATACAACAATGGCATCTAAATTCTTAAAGGAAAAGCTAAATAAGTTAAAAGAGGAAATTGACAGTAAAATTATAATGGTAGGGGACATCAGTTCACCACTCCCATATTTAGACAAGTCTAGCCACAAAATAAACAAGAAAGAAGTTAAGAAGATGGAGAGAATTTGTAGAAATGATAGAATTCTGGAGAATACTGAATGGGAAGAGAAAAGAATGTACTATTTCTCAGCTGTGCATGGCACCTTTGCATACAAAAATGACTATGTATTATGGCTTTAAAATCTCACAAACAAATGCAGAAAAGCAGAAATATTAAATGCACGATTTTCTGACTATAATGCAATAAAAACAATTATATTCAACAAAGGGCTTTGGAAGACTAGATTAACATTAATAGGAAACTAAATAACTCATCCCTAAAGAATGGGTAAGGCAAAGAATAAGTTATATCATCAAAGGTAATGACAACAATGAGACAACATACCAAAATTTATAGGATGCAATCAAAGCAGGTGTTAGGAGAAATTTTATTTTTCTAAATGCTTATGTCAATAAAAGAGAGAAAGAGGGATTTAATAAATTGGGCATGCAACTTATTAAAAAAATTTTAAACTCCAAATAAACACCAAAAATAGAAATCCTGAAAATCAAAGAAGATAACAAATTAAAAGTTAAAAAAAACATTGAACAAATTAATAAAATGAAGAGCTGGTATGGGGGTGAGGGACTGAAACCCCAGAACCAAACAAAACCAGGCCATCAAACATTAAAGAATAACTCTCTGTGAGTATTATAAACCCTCAAATCAACTACAACACACCTATGAAGGGAGATGGTCTCTGCCTCCAGAGAAAGAACCAATATGTAGAAGTATGTATAGTATAGTTCTACATGTATATACATATTTACATAGCCATCTCTAAGGTGGGGTGGCTGGGGGGGAATACATATATGTATGTATGTATGTATGTATGTATATGTATATATATACACATATACACAGTTATACAGACATATACACATATATGTATATATGTGTGTATATATGGGGTTATCCCCTAACTCATTTCTTAAAGAGGACTATTCACTGAATGGATGTTACCTCACTCAAAGTGAGAACCTGAAAAAACCTTAGCCTAAAAGGGCCAGGATCTCCCATTGCATCCTGGGCCATCTCCAGTCCTCCTGACGAATATCAGGCCACTGGACCCAGATGACTCTGGAGGAGAAAGTGAGTCTTGTGACCTTGCACAGGCCTTCCTCACTCAAATCAAAGTCAACTGCAAGTCACGCCATCATCTCCCTGATGTCATGGTCCTCTTTGAGAACGAAGGACAAACATACAACAATATAGTGTACAGCAAGAAATAAAAGAAAATTTGTTGATAATTTATGCGGATTAATTTTTTTATCCTATAACTTTTCTAAAGTTGTTATTGTTGAATTGTTTCAATTAGTTTTTTAAGTTGATTCTCTAGGTATGAGTATACCCTCTCTAGGTATATCAACTGCAAAGAGTGATAATTTTACTTCCTCATTGCCTATTGTTATTCCTTCAATTTCTTTTTCTTGTCTTATTGCCATAGCTAGCCTTTCTAGTACAATCTTGAATAATAGTGATGATAATGGATATCCTTGCTTCACTACCAATCTCATTGGAAAGGCTTCACATTTATCCCCACTATAAATAATGCTTACTCTTATTTTTAGATGGATACTACTTATCATTTTTTTTTATTTTTTTCAAGAGGAGAACGCCAGGCAATTGGAGTTAAATGACTTGCCCAAGGTCACACAGCTAGTAAGCATGTCAAATGTCTGAGGCCGGATTTGAACTGTGGTCCTCCTGACTCCAGGGCCAGTGCTCTACTCACTGCACCACCTAGCTGCCCCACTACTTATCATTTTAAGAAAAGCTCCACAGATTCCTATACTCTCTAGTGTTTTTAATAGGAATGGGTGTTGAACTTTGTTAAAGGACTGAGCCCCCTTCCAATTTCCCATCACTAGAGAAGATATTCCTGCAGCAACTGGTTTCAGTCATTTGCTACAGACTTGACTAACTCTGGAGGCCCTAGGATTCTAATAATATTGACTATGAATGCTTTGAAATGTACTGTCTCAAAATCTAGACTATGTAGCAGGCTTTGCCCAGCGTTCTCTTCCTTGTCTATAATGACTTTTAAGATGTGTTCTTTTTTTTGAGGGGGCAAGGCTGGATAATTGGGGTTAAGCAATTTGCCCAAGGTCACACAGCCAGTAAGTGTGTCAAGTGTCTGAGGCCGGATTTGAACTCCGGTCCTCCTGACTCCAGGGTCGGTGCTCTACTCACTGCACTACCTAAATGCCCACAAGATGTGTTCTTAACACCACCCAAAATTCCCATCATTTCCACTTTGACTATGACAAGCCTAGACTATGATGTGTACTTCAAGATGGGATGAAAGAATTAACAGAAAGGATACTTGATTAGATATCAGAGAACCTAGGCTCTAGTCCCGGTTTGACCATCCACGTTCCTTTCTATAAGTCTGTTTCCCTATGTGCAAAATGAGGGATCGGGACTAGGTGTCTTCAAAGCTCCATACCATGAGTGACCAACTCATTTTGAGTATAATAAATAAACAAATCAACAACAAAGGACCTATGAAGGAAGATGATTTCTGCCTCCAGAGAAGGAAATGATAATATGATTTTATATATATGTGTGTGTGTGTACTTATGCGTATGCGTGTGTGTCTATACATATATATATTACACAGCAGAGAATAAAAGAAAATATAGAAGAAAGCAAAGAAAGAATAGCTTTGAAAATTAAGTGTATTACTTTTTATTTAGTTTTTCAAAAAAAGTAAGCAATGTGAAATGTAAATACTTGGTTTTATAGTGAATCCTCTTTATGTTGTGCTGTGTACGTCTAAATGTTCTTTTTTGTCTTTGTATATTTAAGTTCAAATGAACTCTTTTAAAAAGCTCCTAATATTCTGCACTACTGGCCAAGTGTCATGTTGTAAATCTGAGTTTTTCTATTTCAGGTATAAAAATATCCTTCACATATGGCATATGAGGGATGTTAGGAGAGAAAAAGAAAACACAATTTGATATAAGTGCATTTAAATTATGACTAATATAGGAAAAAGGGAAAAGACTCTAAAGAAGTTCTAGTTAGTTCCCCCTTAAGAATATATCATAATCCATTTCATTGGATTTTTTTAATGCATTATGCATAGTTCTAAGGTCTGTAGGATACTTTTTAAGCCTGACTCAAAATGAAATAATTCAATAAAGCAGTTTTGAGATTGTTGCAAGGTATTAAACTCCCCAAGGAGTGGATCCTTGGAACATATCCAACAATGTTCAGACATGTGGGAGTAGACAGACATTTTAAGGAAGTTAAAATGTGAGTTTGTCAAAAGTGTCACCATAGAAGGTTAGGTTTCGTGTGAAAAAAAATGGCCAACAGAGCCTTGCCCAAAACTTCCCTTATTCATTCCTGGAACATTTTTCAAAAGAGGCAAACACTTTTTTTTCCTTTTACAAGAGACTTAGTGTGCATTACAAGTATCCCAGGGAGGCATAATCCACAAAAAAATTCCAGAATTTTAGAGGAGAAGGGAACCTTGGAGATACTCTAATCTCCTCCACTTTCCAAACAAGACAGCTATAATGATCATAATGGCCCACATGTATATAGAACTTCAAAGTTCACAAAACACTTAATGTGCAGTGTCTCATTTGACCCTCACAACCACCAGGCTACTTAGATTGAGCCATCAGCCTCACCCACCATTAACAGGAACTCAAACTCTACCTTCAGGGCCTGTTAATTATCCTTTCTTCTTATCTTGAGAGGAACCACTCTATTTATGCCACCACGCTATTTCCTGCCATTTGCAAACCACAGCACTGTGTCTTCTCCATTTGAATGTGAACTCCACAAAGGCAGAGACTGCCTTGACTGCTTGTATGTCTCCCCCCCCCACTAAGCACAGTGGTATGTTTAGTTAGCCCTTAATAAATGCCTCTTCATTCATTCATATTATTGTCACTATTTTACAGATGAGGAGAACACAGAGAGATTAAGTTACTTGTCCAGAGTCACACAGATGTCTAAGTTTATATTAAAACCAAAGCCCAAGTCACTTGCCCAGAACCAGACAGTAAGTCATAGCAGACTCATCTGAAACTACGGTAGAACCCAGGACTCTTGATTCTATGTTCAGTGCTCCTAAAACGATGATCCAAGTGACAACCGTTTATTGGGTGCTTATTTACCATATAAAGACACCTTCCTGGGCACTGTAGGAGCACAATTAAGACTCAAGTTCCTGATCTCAAAGAACTTAACTGAGGAGAAGAAGCAAATATATAAAGGATCAAAGAGAAATCGATCAAAGATCTAGAAGAGATTTCAAAGGCCATCTAAACCAACTGCATCATTTTACAGATAAGGAAACCAAGGTCCATGGAGGTTAAGGAGGTCCAAGGTAACACAGAGGGTAGGCATTAGAGGTAGAATTTAAAAGAGGTCCTCTGATACCAAAGTCAGTAGTCTTTCTACTGTGTCACATTGTTTCTCCTCTAGGAAACTGAGGCACAGAGGAGGTAGGAAAAAGCAAAATGACTGGGAGCATTGAAAACATATTTTGCCTTGTTGATAAATTTTCCCCAAGGCCAATAACAAGAACTATAAACCATCACCTTTGCTGCAGTCTTTCCCTAAGACTAACAGCTGACATTTACATAGCTCTTTAAGGTTTGCATGGCATTTTTACCTTTATTACTCTGATCCTTACAGAAAACCTATGAGGTAGGTGCCATTATTCTCCCCATTGGAAGAATGATAAATCATTTACTTCTCTGGGCCTCAGTTTCTTCATCTGTAAATTAAAGTGCAGATTAACTGACTTTACTCTAGGTCTATGAGCTCAAGACCCTCATTATAAAGATCAATGAACACTTAAAATAACCGTACCCATTCAGAATGTTTTGTGATATGTAGGCTACTTTGAACCTATTTTCTGCTAAACCACTTTCCAGCTTTTCCAGAATTTCTTGTCCATTAGGGACTCCTTCCCTGTGCAATCTGTGTTCTTAGGTTTATCAGATTCTGAAATACTGTGTTTGATCATTTCTGGTCCTTACTTCTCTAGTCGGTTCCATCACTTTCCAGATTATATATTATATTATATTTAGAACTGAAAAGAAAAGCTTATGGAAGAAGAAACTGAGGTCCAGAGAAAGACTGAATGATTTTCCCAAAGAAATGGCAGAGCTGGGATTTGATCCCAGAATCTCTGACTCCAAAGCCATTGAGTTTCCTACTGTATTACCCTGCCTCCTGCTTGTTTACTTCAATTCTTGGAATGAATGACATATTCGAGTGAGATCATCACTGTCCAAAATTACAGACTAGGCTGCATTGGCCTCAGGAAGTCATGGCAGTTTATACTGAGAAGTAGACAGAAAAACTTGCGTACTTCCAAGAAGCATGAGTATGTGGCAGGGGGATACTTTTACTTCACAAGTATAACAATTGCATCCATATGAAGAGAAAGGAACGTCCAGACTGCTCAGTACATTTGGTTTGCTCTACCATATGAATCCACCAATCTCATTTGGTTTCTGCTGCTGTTGTCACCATGGGAACTCAGGAAGGTTAAGTCTGACCTACCCGCAACCTTATAGCATATTTACACGTCTTATGTATGTGCTGTATCAAACACTTGTTGCAAAGTGCTAGGCCCCAGAGATGATATAAAATCTAGGTAGGACACTGTCTCCTGCCCTCAAGAATTGCATACTCTAGTAAGAGGATACGATACCAACAAAGATACTATAATATACACTATTACATAAAAAATGCATGATGGATAATCTTGTTTATCTCTTACATAGAAATAACAAAATCTACACACTCCATGCAACATGGGTACTCAGAAGACTACCTGTGCCTTAAGAAATTTTGTGGGGGCAGCTAGGTGGCGCAGCAAGTAGAGCACCAGCCCTGGAGTCTGGAGGACCTTAGTTCAAATCTGGCCTCGGACACTTGACACACTTACTAGCTGTATGACTTTGGGCAAGTCACTTAACCCCAATTGCCCTGCCACCACCTCCCTTCAAAAAAAAAAAGAAAGAAATTTTGTGCCTCACGAGGCCTGTTACACCCCGGGTTCTCTGTCTCAGGTGATCTGATAATTACTGGCGCATCTTACCCTCACCAGCCCTCCCTTTGGTAACTGCTGGCTATTAACATTTACTCAGGCAGCAAGTTCATAATTAAATATTTGAATAAGATTAGTCAAATCAAGAATCATGAGTCACATCATCGCAATCACTTCTCAACTCCAACCCCTGACCACCTCAAAACAAAAATTCCAATTTCAGGTTAGAGTCCATTTCCTCTCTCTTCTGTCATTTAAAGTATGACACAGCAAAACACAGGTTCGATACCTTGTAAAGTGGAATGTGACACAAGTAGTTTAAGTCATAACATGCTGCCATAGATGACCGAGGGACTGTTGAAGAGGCTTTCAGTGCTTCTCTTGGCCACCATGTCATGAGCATGTAAAACCAAGTCAAGGGCTACTTCCCAGCTCCCCTTCACCTTGGGGGGCCAAGTCCCTGAAGCAAGTGACTGAGTGACTGACTATTCCTCTCCTCAGGATTCTAGGGGTAATTATGAGGGACTGGAAGAAGGTGGTTCCCCACCCCTGTTCTATACTATTGCTCATGAGTCTCCATTAGTGTGCTTCCCGGTACCACTGAACTGGTTAATATCTAACCAACATCAGTTAACACTAGAGGGACAAGTTATGTCATATGACACAAGAATTTTTTAAGTAACATGTCATTTTAACTCTATAATATAATTATTAGTAATTAAATAATTCTTAATAATTATTATTTTATAATTTTACTATAATTTTTCTATCTGTGCAAGCATATTTTCAACACAAATAATTATAACCTGATATTATTATTTTACTTTGAGATAAATGTTTTTATCCTATCTCTATTTTCTTTGACATATGGATTAAAAATTAACCAAATCGCTTAATCCTGTTTACCTCAGTTTCTTCATCTATAAAATGAACTGGAGAAGGAAATGGCAAACCACTCTACTATCTCTGCCAGGAAAACCCCAAATTGGGGTCACAAAGAGTTGAAACAACTGAACAACAACAAATGAATTAAAAACTATACAGAATCAAGTGACGCAAATTGATCCTTCAAGGTATTCTTAAATTCTGGTCTCCAATTAGCTTTTACAAAGGAATATTTACTAACAGGGCATGGCAAGGAATAAAGTAAAAAGTGCATCACCCCTGCTCCTGCTCTGCCCTCTCCCAAAAAAGTCTGGGACATGTTCTCCAGTACATGTAGTCAAAAAAAAGTCTGAGATGTATTCTCAAGGGAAAGTAAGTTCAAGCTTAGAGAAATCAGATGTGGTTAAGATCTCTTACCTCACAGCTCCAGGCTTCTGAAGGTCCTCCCTTGGTTTAGTCCTCATTAAGTTCTCCTTTATGGGAGTGGCTCTTGGTTAGGCTTGTAGAATCCTAAGGTTACCTTTTCCAGGTTTCCTTACTCACTATTTCTGGAACTTTGCTGCCAGTTATGACAGGAAGTCTAATGAGTAAATCAAAGAGTTACAGAAAAACCATGCTATCTGAAATCTCTTGGGGAAGGCATGACATCTAAGAAGGGTTTTAAGAGATGGCTAGGAGTTTAGGGGTGAAAATGGGGAGGGAGAGCATTCTAAGCATAGGAAATGTAGCCTGAGAAAAGGCAGATAATAATGAATGCAAATATATGTTTGGAATACAGTTTGGCTTGAGCGTAGGGTGTCAAGGCATAATACGAGATAATTCTGGAATGGGAGAGTCAGTGCTATGTTGTAGAGGGCTTTGGGAACAAGGGTACAACAGTAGAGGCTGACTCAAAAAGATAGATGAACCTAAGTCTATTTTATTTAGAATTATATCAAAGTGAGGCCTTGTCCTTACCATGTCTGCTGTAAATCATAAATTAAACTGCCACTGAGTAAAAGAAAGAGATGTTGGTTGTGCACTCCCCCGAAATACCTTCTAATTCTCTTTCTCCATCTCAATATTATCATTCTTTTTTGAGAGTATGTAAGAAACCGAGGGAAGTTAAGTGCGAAATATCCTGTGGTACAGATCACCTGCTTCTGGTCTTACCCTTCAATGTTCCCATTAGCGCATCTGTTGGTCTCCTCATAATATGGAAGAATGGGGTGGAATTTTTAAATTTTTTAGTTATATTTTTCTGACACAAATTTTTGCTGTCATTGATCAAAGGAGGAAAGCCGAGTCCTTTGTCAATCCATGTGAGGATGGGAAATAAACTTCTCTTAACTATTTATTTTTTCCTCTTCTGTCTTCTTTTTCCCCTTTGAGGCTCCCGAAGGAACCAGTTGTCAGGGAAGGAAAGCTTGTTACCCAAACTTCAGGGTTTTTCCCCTTCTTTCCAGGAGTATTTTTTTCTCTTCTGCATTTATCCAATCATTCCTTTCCCTCTCATCTTTCCTGCTCACCATCATCTGGACATCTATCTGTTCTGTGTGGCTCTCTCTTCTCCATTTGCTAAGGAGTAAGCCAGACATGATGATCCATCACTACGGCTCTCAACAATTCCAGGAAACTTGGCCGCCATCTATTCTCCAATCACACAGTACTTTAATCCTCTTTCTCATACTTTCTGATATAAAGCAGGAAGAGCATAGACTTCTGAATATGGAGACTCAACTTTCCTGAGTCCCAGCTCCACCATTTACCTCTAAGTGACCTGGAACAATTTCCCTCCCTGAGCCTCTTCTCTCATCTATGAAACAGTAACACCAGTAGCATAGCTACTTCACAGGACGTTTCAAGGATCATATGATATTTTAGGGTGTGCTGAAACCAACTCAAAGTCACTTTTGGAGAGCCAATTATTACATGTTCAGTGTGATCATTCACACTTCCAAAATCCATTACAATTCAGGGCCTGATTTATTATTGTGTTGATTGCTAAACTTGAGGAAGTGGTAGAAAAAATGCTAAACTTAAAAGCGTGTCATGCCTTTTTTTTTTTTTTGGAGAGCTATTGTTAAACACTTCCCAGACTACTCCCAAAATGTTTGTAAAGTATTTTGTAAGCATACTGAGCTTTATAAACACAGGCTATAATTGCCGTTCGAGGTGTTGATACTTGCTTCACAGGGGAAACTCACCCAAGTAGAGGAGTCCGCCAAAGGGAACAGCACCTACTCCATGGCCAATCAGGGCGGTGTACACTAGCAAGAGGAGAGGGACCAACGGACCTTGAACTGGCCTGCTTTGGATGCAATTTCTTCATCTGTAAAATGAGGTTGCTAATAATAAAGCCTACCTCAGAGGGTTGTTGTGAGGATTAAGTGAGATCACATAAGTACTTTGCAAACCTTAAAATACTTCATAAAGGTTAACTATTATTATTGTTGTTATAATTATTATTAAATAGATTGGTGGAATAGTCAGATGCGACTCTTAGACATAAACAAAGTAAAGTCAAAGTATTTGAAGTCTTTGATGGATCAAAGACTAATACACAAAGCATTTCATGCTTCTGGGTTACTCCATTCCAAGGTGAAGGTTTACAGAAAATTGTGGATGTCCCTTCCAATCCTAAAATCATGTGATGGTTTAGATATGGAATGTGGGTCTGGTTGGTGTAGTAACTGATTCCTGTTTAGCATAACAAAACACTTTGGGTCACTGGTTCTCTTTTGGTTTTGATGATAGGAATCAAGTCGTTTATTTGCAGTATACTCTGCATAAAAAGATAGAAGGGGGAAGGCAAGTGCCGCCGCAGAATATGAAGGATGTGATTTTTCCCCTTAAAAGTCTAGATGGAGCAAAAAAGGGTGGCTAGAGTGTAGGACAAGTAGGAGCGAGAGTGAAATTCAGAATTAAGGAATTAAGTCCAGATCCACATCTTTAAGAACCTGAAGATATCCATGCAGCCAAGAAACAAGTCAAATAATGTTGGCTCCAAGCAGTGGCTCCAGGAAATGAGATAAAAACATGTCCCTTTTTTGCCTCAACTTGATGCTGAGGAGCGGGAACTCCCTTAACTCTAAGACACCTATGATAACTCCTAGGCATAAGAGCAGGGTCTTCAGCAGGGCAGAACTGAGGAGGTTTCAGTGAGAGTACTAGGCCAGGAATCCAGATAAGAATTCTTTGTGTTGGGGGTAGAGAGCCATGGGGGAACAGACTAAGGCAAAAACTATTCAGCTAGAGTGGCCTGTTGTTGTTCCATCATGTCTAACTCTTCATGACCCCATGGACCATAGCATACCAATACCATCCGTGGGGTTTTCTTGCCAGAGATATTGGAGTGGTTTACCATTTCCTTCTCTAGTAGATTGAGATAAATAGAGGTGAAGTGCCCAGGGTCACACAGCTAGTAAGTGTTTAAGGACAGATTTGAACTCAGGTCTTCCTGACTCTAGGCCCAGCTCTCTACCCACTGAGCCACCTAGAGTATCCTTGTGAGGCATCAATCCCCAGGGATACTTCTCAGGACTAACTCCGGTGACTGCTGCATCTGCCTGATTTTACACTGCTACCACCTGTTGCCTCTTATCAGAATTTCTCCCCTTCCTGGCCCAATGAAGAATAAAATATATTCAGTTCTTTCTGTAGTAACAAAGACCTACCAGTTAAGGAAGAGTCCATCAATTGGGGACCAGCTGAACAAATTATGTTTCTATGAGTGTAAGAAAATATTTTTGCCCGATTAAAAAATTACTAAATGGATGGTTTCAGAGAAAACACAAGACCTATATGAGCTGATGCAGAAATGAGCAAAAGCAGAATTTACACAATAACAATAACATTACAAGGAAAAACAACTTTGAATAATGAGAACACTGATTAATGCTCAACAAACCCCCGTCAGAGAGAACCAATGATGAGGCAGGCTACCTACCTCCTGACAGAGATGTGACAAAATAAAGAATGAGACATATGCTTTGGGACATTAATGACAGGATTTGCTTTGCTTGAGTATACATGTTTTCTAGGAGAATTTTATTTTTCCTCTTTTTTGCTCATTTGAAGTGGGAGGAAGGTAAGAGGGAAAGAAAAGAAATGCCTTTTAACTGAAAAAAAATGTAATGTTTTTAAAAAGAAAGGGACCAGAATGCATTCTCTAAGTTTTCCTCTTCTCTCCTGCCCCTCAAGCATACATACAACCTGCTTGAAGGTTTTTATGGGCCTTTACTGCCAGCTCCAAAATTGTAAACAAGTATGGAATAAGGTGCTCCATTCTAGCTCAGCCTGCCCTTGACATCAGAGAAAAGATGTGAATAGGGCAGTCAATCGACAAACATTAAGTGCCTACTATATGCCAAGCACTGGGGATACAAAGAAAGGTCAAAAACCAACAATAACAACAGTCCTTTTACTGGGGATACAAAGATGCAACAACAATGATAGGTATAGTACTTAAAACAATGCCTGGCGCATAGTAGGTGCTCAATAAATACTTGTTCCCTTTCCCCTCCTCAACTATAGATAAACAAGATAGATGCAGAATAAATTGGGAGTAATCAGCAAAGAGAAAGCACTAAGATTAAGGAGACTGAGAGAGGACTCTAAAAAGGTGAGGCTTTAGCTGAGACTTTAGGAAGCCACTGAAGCCAGGAGACAGAGATGAGGAAAAAAAGAGTTCCAGGCATGGGGGGAGAGTGAATAAAAGTTCTTGAAACTGGAAGGAGTGTCTTGTTCAAGGAAACACAAGGAGACTGATGCCACTAAACCACAGAGTAAGTGGGAGGGGAATAAGATTCAAAAACACTGGGAAGTAGGAAGGAGACAGATTATAAAGGGCTTTGTAATGGCAAGTAAAGTGGGACTTTTTGTTGTCTTTTGTTTCAGCGTGCTTGTCAGCACTAAGGCAATCAAGTGCCTTTGAGTCTTGACTTTGTTCCAATCAAGAGTTTTTGACTGAATCGGGAGTCTTTGATGACCTGCTTGAGTCACGGGAAGGCCTAGGTCACGTAGGTTTGAGTCACATGGTTGTGATACCCTCTGACCCTGAAGAAGTATATATATACTCTGACGTTAGCATTTTACTTGGGGGCTCACTCACTGGAGGAATGTTGTGTGATTTGACCAGATGAGACCCTGGGTAACTGTTAAGAAGCCTCCTGGCTTTGAAAAACCCAAATGTTGGTGCTTCTCTCTCTGGCAACTGTGTATGTAATGCTTTGGTCAGACGGCTAGTAGCCTGTCTGTTGATTTGTGTTATTTTGCCCTGTTTATATAATTTCTGCTTGTAATTTCTGTTTGTGTTTTCTCTGAAAGTTCAGGGTGCTGACTTTTTCCCCTGAACTAAGTGAATGATATATATATATATATATACATATATATATATATATATATGTTTAATTAAAGTGAGATTTTAAACCCCTCAAAGTTGCTTTCCTTGGAAAAGCAGATCAAAGGACCTATGCTAGCAGCCTTCCTGTGTGCTGGTGTTGTTGGTCTTAAACAGCCACAGTAACAGCAAGTAGCATTGTTGTTACGGGGCTTTAAAAGTTAAACAGAGAATTTCATACTTGATTCTGGAGGTAATGGAGAGCCACTGGAGTTTATTGAACAGTGACATAGGATAGGGAAGAACATGGTCAGGCCTGTGCTTTAGAAAGATCAATCTGAGAGCTAAGTGAAGGCTAGACTGGAGTAAAGGGACTGGAGGCAAGGAGACCAAACAAAAGGTATTGCAGTAGACCAGACCTGAGGAGATGAGGGCCTGTACCAGGGTGGTGTCAGTGTCAAAGCAGAGAAAAGGAGTATATGAGGTGTTAAAAAAGTAAAATCCACAGGAATTGGTCAATGGTTGGATATGGAGGGTAAAAGAATGAAGAGTCAAGGACTACACCTAGGCTGTGAGCCTGGGTGACTGGGAAGATGGTAGAACCCTCCACAATAAGAAGAGAGTCAGAAGAGGTGAGGGTTTGGGGGAAAAGATAAAAAGTTCAGTTTTGGACAGGTTGAGTTTAAGATGTCTATGGAACATCCAGTTCAGGATGCCCAAAAGGTAACTGGTGATCAAAAGAGAGGTTAGAGCATATTTTCCAAAAGAAATATTATTATCTATGGTGGCTATGTTCTATCCTGTTATCACTATTATTAATAATTAAATAGACTTTTGTAGCCTTGCCTGGGAGCTTCACTACCATATATAGCATAATTTCTATGGGAAAATGTAAGTCAGATGTTTGTAATTTAGAGCACAAGCATAGAAAAAAATGCTTTCTAAAAAATTAATGAGCTTCTGGGAAGGACTATCATCAGATATTTGGAGCACAAACCATTAATAAACTGAATAAAGTCTCAATAAGAATAGAACAGAATTAATAAATAATAGCACAGACATGTATAACCTGTATCAGATTACTGACCATTGTAGGGAGCAGGGTGGAGAGGGAGAAAGGGATAGAATCTGGAACTCAAAACTTTTTTAATATTAAAAATTGTTTTTACATGTAATTGAGTAAAATAAAATATTATTAAAAATATATAAATAATAGCATAGTCATTATTTATAATATACTACATGTATTACATTTTTAGTATATGGTTCTATATTGACATAGTCCTTTATAATATAATTGTTATATTATTATATTTTATTTTATCACATTATATCAAATTTATATAGATTTCAATTATATAGAAATTTTTTTCTAACAATAACCCCATGAGGTATATGCTATAAATATTATTATCCCCATTTTATAGATGAGGAAACCAGAGAGATTCAGTGACTTGTCCATGTCAAATAGCTAGTAAATGTCTGAATTAAGATTTGAATGCAGTTCTCCTGAAAGTTCTCATAGAAAGATAGAAAGGAAGATCTATATTCAAATTCCACACTGGACATTCACTAGCTGGTGTGACCATAGGGAAGTCACTTAACTGCTCTGGGTCCCAGTTTCTCCATCTGTAAAATAAGGAGGCCAGGACTCATTGACCCAAAATCCCTTCTAACTCTAAATCTATGACCTCAAAGTCTGGCCCTTTTCTCCTATAACACTTTGCCCATATTCACAAATATGATAGACTATGAGGAATTCAGCAAAATGCTTAAATATTTACACAAAGATGGCAGCCCAGCTGAATCACCATGGATCTGTGTCCTTATGGCACTCCACTCATCTGTGACAGATGAAAACCACATCCTGACGTTGAAGGTATCTTTAATGCCACCGATATAAACAGGGTTGGCTGTGTCTCATTGCAATCATACATCACTTTTATGATGAGCCTAGAGAAATGAGATAGTCTATTCCAGTGAAGACATGGAAAGTACCTTCTGTGCCCTCAGTTCTGAAAGAAAACACCAACCCAGAAGATCTTCTTCCAGAAGCTGACAAGGATGCCAACAGCCTGTATCTCATACATGAACACTCCCCCACCCACACCCCTCTCAGCTGCATGGAAAGTCCCCATTCTTTCTTTGTAAATTTGTTCCGAGTCCTTAGCATTAGCCATTGCCCAAAACTTTTTTATTGCTCCTTTGTGACATGGATATCTTTATGATATTTAAAAAATCAGGTAATGTTACTTTCCAAAGTAACTTCCAAAACTACTAGCAAAGTTTAGTAGAGAAACTGGTGATTTAATAAAATGTTACTGGTTCAATTGTGATGATGAGATATGGGTTTCTATGGAGTTATGAATTTCACTTTCTCCTCTTTGTCCGCAGCTCAGCTACCCCATCCAGACTCCCTCAGGGGAAATCTATCCTTCCTACTCTCCAGTTACATAATTCAAGTCAACAATCATTTATTAAGAACTCACTACAATATAAGGATAAAAAACATAATTAAGAGATGTAAAGGGAGGGCTTTGAGAGAGAAGGCAAGGAGGTAGTAGAAAAGGATAAATTACACCAAATGAAAAGGCACAAAAACACATTTTAGTAGAGGGAAAGAAGGCAGGGAGAAGAGCAGTATTTG
>CM053625.1:48688890-48705435 GCA_028646595.1 Phalanger gymnotis | reverse complement strand
GGGCAGATGGGGATGAAGATAATCAAAAACAAACACTTTCGAAAAGAGACAGGGTCAAGGGAGAAAATTCAATAAAGGGGGATAGGTTAGGAAGAAGCAAAATATAGTTAGTCTTTCACAACATGAGTATTGTGGAAGGGTTATACATAATGTTACGCATGTGGCCCATGTTGAATTGCTTGACTTCTTAGGGAGGGTGTATGGGAAGGGAAGAGGGGAGAGAATTTGGAACTCAAGGTTTTAAAAAAAATAGATGTTCAAAAGTAAAAAAAAAAGACAATATTGTTTCTTAGACCAATCATACTCATGCCTACAACATTTGGACTTGAACAGCTGTTGATTGGCACAATTAGGCTCAGTTCTCATCATTCTTTTATTAAATAGAAAACAGACATGTTGAATATTTTCCTCTTCGCTTACTAATTTGTCCTTATGTTGTAGCATTGAGTTTTACTATCCTGCCACAATCTCAGTAACAAAAGCCGGGAATTTCTTATCTTGTTTATTGCAATATAATTTCTCCTTTTAAGATGTTTCTTTTTCCTTTCTTCCCTTCCCAAGTAATTAAAAACCAAGTGGAAGTTCCCCAGAACATTGAATGGATCCTCTCTGGAGGACTCACAGGACATAGACAAGAGCTGCAAGGGGGATGGATGTCGGTGGTTGGATTGTAAGAGGCAGTGGCGATGTGGCGGGTAGAGTGCTGAACAGGAAGTCGAGGAGATCTGAGTTCAAATCTTTACCTCAGATAATCACTAGACATGATTCTGAACAAGTCATTTAACTGATTCGAATTTGTTTCCTCATCTGTAAAATAAGAGTGAAGGATTCAATGACTTCTGTGGTACCTTCCAGCTCTATAGCTACAATCAACCCCTCACAAGTATTAATTAGGGACATATGTGCCAGGTGCTGTGCTAGGCACTTGGGGTACAAGAACAAAGAATAAAACAGTCCCTCCTCTAAAGGAAATTATGTTGCAATTTGGGAGACAACCAGTACATATAAAAATATATGCAAAATAATTCAATACGAGGTAGTTTTGGAGGGAAGTCACTGGCAACTAGACCAATACACTATTAAAGGGAGTGACCGCATTGATGTGATCACAGGGATCGATAATGTTCTAAAGTCTCTGAGTAAGAATCACAGAATCTTATGTTTGGGAGGAAGCTTACAGGTCATCTAGCCAAGAGCTGAACAGGTGTTTCACTGACAATATTGTTAATGAATGGTCATCCAGCCGGTGCTGAAAGCCCTCCAGCATCAAGGAACCTGCCACCTCCTGTGGCACATTTTACATGTAGGAAAAATGAGCTCTACTTTTTAGTTTTTCATTACATGTGTAAGTGTTAGGGTGAAGAGCAGAGAGATAAATGGTGACTAGATAACAGCAGATATTAATTTGAGTTATTGCTGTTGCACTCTACCACTGCACTGGTTATCTTGAAGGGGAAAAGCATATGTTAATTTCAATCTTTTGTTTTCAAAAATGAAAATTACAGAGATGACAACACAGCTCTGGGGAATCTCTTGGGCTTGAGAGGACATCAGAATGCTGAAATGGAAAAGAATACTAAAAACCTAGCCACCAAGGAAAGAAGTTTGAATTCAATCTACAATTAAATAAATTTTTGAGGGAATAGGGTCCCTTATTCCTAGAGATGGCTAGCCAGAGTATCACTTCACTATAAAACTTTCTGAATGTAAGGAAATATCATGTGAACAACAAGATGTTAGGGTTATTTTACTTTTAAAACTAAAAAAAAATCCAAAAAAAGGAATTATGTTACAAATAGCATCACTAAAGCTGAACACACGGGATACAAAACTAAAACAACCTACAAGTGAAAAAAATTTCTAAAACAACATCAAAGATAATAATTCTTTAATTACTAATTGATAACAATGGATAAATAGTAATTAGAGCTCCCATTTAGAAGTCCCACCTTTCCAAACCACTCCATACATAGGAAATGGTGAATTCTCACAAGTATTAAAAACTTTTAACAACCATATGAAAGATTGTTTCAAATCATTAATGAGAGAAATACATGCTCCAAAAACGCTCAAGATTACTTCACATTCAGTAAATTTTTTAAAAAAATATGTGGAAATAAATAGCCAATTTGGGGAGGGCTATGGGGAGAAAGGCATGCTAATGCATTCTTGGTGAAGTTGCTCTAACCATTCTGAAAAGCAATTTGGAATTGTTCTAGAAAATGATTAAATATCCATACCCTTTGACCCAGATAGGCAGTGTAGTATAACGAACAGAGACCTAGACTATAAGTCTAGCAAGCCTGAGTACAGTCCAGCCTCTAACATATACTGGCTGTTATCTGGGGGAAATAAGAGAAGCCTGATTCAGAAGCAGAAAAACTAATTTATATTAGTATGTCTGTATGTGTGTGTATGCACATATGTTTTCATATATAGTTGTCCCAGGGGCAGGTACAGTGAATAGAGTATTGGGCCTGGAGTCAAGAAGTTCAGATCTGGCCTCAGACACTCACTAACTGTGTGATCCTGGGCATATCACTTAACCCTTTTTGCCTCAGTTTCCTCATCTATAAAATGAGCTGGAGACAAATGGCAAACCACACCAGTATTTTCACCAAGAAAATCCCAACTGTAGAGTTAGACATAACTGAAAAACAAGTTGAGATATAAACATGTACTGTGCGTGTACACATATGTATATATAAATGTATATAGGTTAATTTCATTGAACTGCTTTTCTCTTTCTTCATCTTTGTTACATGAGATGTTGCACTGGATAGAAGAGGAGGGAAGGATATATTTGGAAATGAGTATGATGAAAAAAATAACAAACACAGGATCACATTTTTTAAAAAAATTGTAGACATAGAATTCTGGATCAGGTTCATTTCCAGACCTGTATTTCTATATATTCAGGAAAGGTGAAGAGTGGACAGCTCTAAGTGATGCATCGCCTTGGAAACAGGGAGAGAAGAAATCAGGCACAGTGTGTGAGAAGAAACCAGCTCCTGTTCCCAGGCTGAAATATTCCTCTGTGAACCCCAGGGTTTCCAAAGTTCTTCATCTTAAAGAGAAAGAAGACAATCTCATTTTAAAATCTTTTTGACTCTCGATAGGACCTATGAAGCATCAGGGGAAGGCCTTTACATGGATTTTTCAAAAGCATATAAATACCACTGACCTTCTTGACTTTGGACACTTTTGGTCCTCCTGGACTCTAAGCCATTCACCAACGTTTTCCATGCTAGAAACATGGGTTGTATGAAGTGTTCATGGAGACTAGCACCTCTGGTGTGAGGGCTTGCAGAGCCCTTTTCAGGGCTGCTCATCCACCTTTGGTGTCCACCTCCACCCAACTCTCACCTGTGGCTCCAAGAAGCTGTGGCATGTACAGTGGCCACAGCTAAGTAAAACCATCTTTGCAGTCTCTTCCACCAGCAGATTCTTCTTTCTGAGAAGAGGCTGGCAGTCATCTCTGGCATACATTGGCAAAATCAGAACTTCCTCGGATTGACTATTTTTAAATCCTCAAGGCAAAGGCATGGGCTTAGAGTGGACTACACTGTAGGGGTGAGGAACCCGCGTCCTCAAGGCCACATGTGGCCTTCTAGGTGCTTTGGTTTGGCCTTTTGACTGAGTCCAAGTTTTACAAAACAAATCTTTTTATTTAGGGGATTTGTTCTGTGAAGGTTGGTTTCAGTCAAAAGGCCTCAGTTGAGGACCTAGAGCAGGGCTGTCCAAAATGCAGTGCAATGTATGCAGCCCACCTACAAGCACAGAAATTTACCTAAATGCTTTAGTAAACTAAGCTGAGTTACCTCAGAGCTCTCACTAAAATGGCAAATCAAAATATATTGTCCATTGTTTCCATAAAAACCTAAGGTTGGACAGCCCTGACCTAGAGGGCCACGTGTGGCCTCCAGGCCGCAGGTTCCCAGCCCCCGTGCTAGAGAGATTGATTTACCCTACAGAGAGTTGTAGTTGTCATTTCATGAAACTCCCACATCTTGATGCCTTTTCAAATTTCCAAACCTAATCCCTACCACCACCACCACCAAAACTTCCCCTAACACATCTTTAAGCTAGGGAAGAAAATTTGACAATTGAGGGAAGTTTTTCATCTGTTGATCACAGTTGTTGTTTTCTAATTAACTTCCAGACACTGATATTTTCAAATATAACCCAAATCTTGTGTTTGCACAGACTCCATCAGCTTGCTCTGATGGTGCAGCTTCCCATATGGAGAAACTAGGAAGCCTGCTTCTGGGAGATGTGTATAAGAGATGCTTTGGAGAGTCTATGACACATGTGAAGACACTGTGTAACTAGTTCCAATCTGTTAACCAAGTGGTTGGGAGGGACCTTCTTCCAACTGTCTGTAGAAAGAACTGTGACCATCTCCAAAAATAGCCCAAATTAGTTTTGCTCACCTCTCTTCAGCTCATTTGGTGACTCATCTCATGGTATCTAGTGAGAGACAATAGTATAAAGGGAGAGATGTCACCATTGGACACAAACATGGTGGTACCAATGCTGTGTAGGAACTGAACTAAAATGAGCCTATACCTCCCCAGGGAACAAGGTAGCATAGGACAAAGATATAGGGGAAAATGTTTGTACTTTGTTCTTCCTGTATCTTTGAAGTAAATACTCCTTTATAAAAACTAATTTACGTTTATTGGTTAAATGGAACTGGGATACTAATAACTGGAACCTAACAGTAGGAAAGGGAATACAGTTAATGGGGGTTTGAGCCAGTGGAGATAGAAGAGAAACACTAGCCCAATCCCCCAGTATACCCTAGAACCATGAAGGAAGACACAGCCAATCTGGATCTGGGAAAAATAGCCAGAGTATACCCACTACACAAACACTGGCCACTTGTTTATTCATTTACCTCGTACTTATTCTATGCTGGCAAGAGTAATGATCACAGACGCATTGACATATGTTAAACACATGTGTAGACCTAATGAATGTCACCCTGTGTCTTCGTCCATCCCTGGTTCTGAAGCTCCTTGGGCTCTCAGTGAATTCCCTTATCTACCCAGTCTTGAAAATGATTGTGTGAGGTAAGGTGAAGAATGGGAAAGACCTAACAGTCTTCTTGATATCTGCAGTACTGTCTCTCGTACTCAATAGTCATATAATGGTAGATCTGCCACTGTTCCAAATGAAGTCAACAAGCTTCAGGACATAATTGGGCATTTTTGCAGCAGAGGAACGCTGATATCTGGTAACTCCTAATATCTGCTCTGCCATGTCTGCTGCTATGAAGCATTTCACAGCCTCCTGGAATTAATGATGCTAGACCTCAACCACCCATACATCCGGCCCCAGAATTAATGTGGCTCTCCAGAGAGCTCTCGACTGGTGCTCAGTTATGGTTTGGTCATCTAAAGAGCAAGTATTTAGGTTACACTTCAGCAGATTTGAGAAATGAGGCCTTCATCAGAGAAACTTGCTATAACAATGTTTGAAGTTACTTCATTGTCTATGGCACCTTTTAGCAAAATGTAGTTTCCATGATTATCTCTTTTAATTGAGTCAAATTAGGTCTATTAGGCCTTTTGCTTTGTCTGAAAGTGTGCTTGCTACTCCTGCCTTTCTTAATTCAGCTGAAGCATGATAAATACTGCTCCAGCCCTTTATTTTAACTCTGTGTGTGTCTTTCCGTTTCAAGTGTGTCTCTTGTAAACAACATATTGTGATTACTGGTTTCAATTCTATTCTGCTATCTGCTTCCATTTTAGGGGTGAGCTCATCCCATTCACATTCACAGTTATAATTAATAACTGTATACTTTTATCCATCCTATTTTCTTCTGTTTATCCTTATCTTTTTATCCTGTCCTTCTTCAAAAGCCTATTTTGCTTCTGACCCCTGTACCTTAGTCCACCCTCCCTTTTATCATTCCCCCACTCCATATCTCTTATCCTCTTTTTATCTTATTTCTCTATTGGGTAAGAAAGATTTCTATACCAAACTGAGTGTGTGCATGTATGTGTGTGTATAACATGTATATGCACATATATTACACATATTCTGATGAGAGTGAAGTTCAAGCATTGCCCGCCACCCCCACCATTTTCTACTCTACTGTAAAAGCTCTTCTTTGCACATCTCTTTTATGAGAAAATTTTCTTCATTTTACTTCTCCCTTGCCCATTTTCCCAGTGCATCTCTCTTTCTCACCTCCTTTTTTTGAGATTGTTCCAACATAATTGGTTCCTACTCATGGCCTCTGTCTATGTAGACTCCTAATTGCCCTAATAATAATAAAGTTTTTAGGAGTTACATGTATCATCTCAGATAGGCATGTAAACAGTTTAACCTGAATTAGTCTTTTATGATTACTCTTTCAAGTTTATCTTTTTATTCTTGAGTCTTGTATTTGAATGTCAAATTTTCTATTCAGCTCTGGTCTTTTCATCAGAAATGCTTTAAAGTCCTCTATTTCATTAAATATCAACTTTTGCACTTGAAGGATTAAACTCAGTTTTGTGAGTAGGTTTTTTTGGTTGTAATCCTAACTTCTTTGCCTTCTGGAATATCATATTCTAAACCCACCACTCTAACATGGAAGCTGCCAAATATTGTATAATCCCAACCGTGGCTCCACAATATTTGAAATGTTTGTTTCTGGCTGCTTGCCATATTTTCTCATTGACATGGGAGCTCTGGGATTTAGCTATAATATTCCTGGGAGTTTTCATTTTGGAATCTCTTTCAGGAAGTGATGGGTGATCAATTTCTATTTTACCCTCTGGATCTTTTTTTAATCATTGCTTTCAGATAGTCCAATAATTTTTAAATTATCTCTTTGTGATCTATTTTCCAAATCAGTTGTTTTTCCAATGAGACATTTTGAATCTATTTTTTCCATTTCTTTTAAGTATTTTTATTGTTTCTTAGTGTATCACAGAGTCATTAGTTTCCACTTGCCCAATTCTAATTTTTAAGGAATTATTTTCTTCAATAAGCTCTTGAACCTCTTTTTCCATTTGGCCAATTCTGCTTTTCTTCAGTAAATTTTCTTTTCTTCAATGAATTTTTGTGCCTATTTTACTATTTTGTGCCTCTTTTATCAAGCTATTAATCATTTTCATAATTTTCTTGCATCACTCATTTTTTCCTTAATTTTTCCTCTACCATTCTTATCTCTTTCTTTAATTCTAACCTGGTGGGGATGTTCTATAACAATTGTTCTTCTATATCACCTTGATAAATATCCCCTTCTAAAAGCTTTTAAGGCTGGCTCATTAAATGTCTCAAATGATAATCTTGGGAGGAAGCACACCAAGAAGAACTAAAGACAATGGCATTAAAGAGTCACCCTCGAATCCTCAGAGGTACCCCTAGAACTCTGAAGGGAAGATGTCTCCTTGCTCTGGAACCCAACACTCATCAGTAAGAAGGGGAGTTGGGATAAGGATCCTCAAAACTTGTAAGAGCTGCATAATATTTATAGGACATAGACAAGAATGGCATGAGAAAGCATGAATGGATTTCTATTCACAGTGATGGAGGTAGTTCTTGAATCCATGAGATGATAGTTACGTTGAATTACATCATACATCATACTTCATTCTCATATTAACCTTCTTCTTCACCAACCCTAATCTCTGAGTTTTTTCCAGAAGAACTATTGTTTCATATACTCCCTTCCAAATGGATCCCACTCATTTTGGCTGCAACAATGGACACTTCTCTTAATTCGCACCAGAGACAAACCCAGGCCAGGATTATATAAGCAAGAATTAATGGAGCAGTAAACAGGGAGCACTATAATCAAGAACCCTGGAATGTGGAGGAAGAGATCACAAACCTGTAATAGGTAGAGATTTCTAATGGGCCTGGTCTCTCCTTTCTGGGAAACTTCTCATCCAAAACAGGGAAGGATATTTCCATATATACAATATCTGGAAGTGTGATTTTTCTTCTTCAGAGTCCACTGCCTATCCTCACCTAATCCTTATCTCACTCATTCAATTCATTCATTCTACAGCTAATTATTAAGCCCCTATGAGCTACAGCCAGCATGGCATAAGAGAAGGAGCAATGGATTCAGATTTAGAAGAGCTGAGTTCATGTCACAGGTCTGCCATGATCTAGCTTTATCATTGGGTGAGACATATAACTTCTGTGAGCCTCAGTTTCCTAATCTGTAAAATTAAGATAATAATACTTATACTAATAAGATAATATTTACCCCAACCCCAAGAGTGGTTGAAAGGAAAATGCTTTGAAAATTATAAAGCACTACATAATTTTCTACTATTAGTCAACAATCAGCAAGCATTTATTAAGCACTTACTGTGTGCCAGGCACTGCACCAAGCACTGGGGATCCAAGGGAAGGCAAAAATATGAATCACTACCCTCAAAGAGCTCACATTCTAATGGAAGAAATTATCGTTTCTAGATGTGCAAAGCTCTGAAAGAGAAATAAAGCATTGTAAGAGTCTCTGCCTTCACGTAGCTTATAAACTAGTAAAATAAAGGTGATGCACAAAAATATTCAGCGTGATACAATGATTAAACAGTAACCATGTAATGTTTATGCAATAACAGTTCAGAATAGAATACATTTTATTTCTCTGCAATAGATCAATGTTAGACAAATTTCAGACCAGATAAAAATTAGGCATTAGGGACAAATGGCATGACCAGGATTCTCTGGCACAAGCAATTACACAAAGCAAAGATAGAAAATTGCTTCCAAAATGCAATTGCTTTTATGTGACTGTTCTCTGGCCAGGCCTTCCCTAAGCCTTTTTCATATGTTTCATTTGCTTTTTTCCCCCGTGTGTTCCCCTAAATTGGAAAGGTAACCAGTTGATCTAATAATTGGTATTTTTTTCAGATCCCTTTGTACACACACTATGTAATGGGAAAATGGAAGAAGAAATATGTGTAATCATCCTGACTTGGTATTGGGTGAATTCATATTTGATGCTCTTTGGTCAGATTGATTTTTGCAGAACACCCTGGGGGTGTTTGCAAATAGAAAAGTCCTTGTAACCCAGGCTGTTTGTTCGCATTTACAGGCAGAGGAAATTGAAAATTTTTTACTTTTTCTAGAAACAAACTCCTTTCTCTTTCCTTCCTTCCTTTCCTTGGAAGCCTGCAAGGGAGACATATCCTGGGCTTGGGATGAGGGAGGCAAAGTCAAAGATAGCCAGAACAGAGAAGCTGGTGTGAAATGGTTCTCTAGAAAGGATTACTTTCTCTGAGCATGATTGGCAAGTGTATGGTACAAGACAAATAGGAGCCGCTCGCAGTCAATAGACTCTTTGTTCTCAAGAGACTGGTCAAGATATATTCCCAACGTACATGTGGCATCCACAGCCTTTACAATTTATCCAACTTATGACAGTCAAGACTTCCATTCTGGGCCAGTCTTCCACACAGGAAGATTAAATTTTACAAATCTTAATTTAAAGAATATACTTCTTACTCCAGGAATCTCCCCTACTAGCCTGCTATAGCTACTGTCTACTTTGAAAAAGCAAATGTTATCTGAGAGGGGGTAACATGTTAGGACACTGTCAGATTGATACACAACACGTTAATGACCACCATATATCCTTCAGTCACCCACCTAGTGGAAACAAAATAAAGTCCATATTCTTTATCATGGCATTCAAGGCTTTCTATGATATGAAGGCAATCTACTTTTCTAGCTTAGTGTCCTACTATAAATGAAAGTGGATATAAAGACATGTTTTAATTATAAAGTATTATAAATTGTAAAACTGTAAAAATTAACCTTCCATTAGAACCAAAACAACATAAAATAGTTGCCCTTTCTAACATAAGCAGAGTGGTTGTTGAAAGAGGGTAGAAAGTGGACTTTTGAGGCAGAGAACAAACTTTTGTGAAAATAAAAAGAGGTAAATCAATATGTGAAGGATGTAAGACACTGCCTTTTCATGGATAAACAGATTCATTGTGAAAAGGGGCAGAAAAATAACATTTTTGCATGAAAAACTAATAAAGTTCCAGTTTGAAGAAATGGTTTTTGGGTAACATGTAAAAGAGCCATAAACTGTAGGAGAGCCAAGAAGAGACTTTAGAACACCTATTTGAGGACAAATGACTGAGGTTGCAGGGCATTGTGGTCTTTAGTTCATTAGCATGCTACTGTTCTTAGAGTTTGCAATGTTAAAACGTTTGGTAAATCAAATAGCTGATTTGAGACTACAGGATGATTACATAAGGACCATTCATTTCATAACTAACAGAAAGGTAGATTTAATGAATTTTCTCTCATAAGGGAAAGATGAGTCATTGAGCACCAAGAGGCTATGATGTAAGCCACTGAGAGTTAAGGAAGCCAGAAAGAAAAAGCATAGAACAATCATTTGCAAAAGGAGGTGAGCTGAAAAGCCAGCAGGGGCAGTTAAGAATACAGTAGGAGAGCCTTTGAAGGGAAAACTTCAGATATGGCTGTACTGAGAGACGCTGATTGGCTGGGGAAAGGCTGAAGCTCATTGAAAGATAATTGAGTTTGGTTTATTGCTCTCTAGCACCATGTACAACTAGAGAGATGAAAGCTCTCTGAGGTTCTGATTGCTCTGTGCTTCCCCTTTTGGGAGGGGAAAGACAGGCTTTGCAACTGGTTTATTAAAAGTAGAATCAAAGCTAATTGTACAATATAGCATCCTATTGAGGAAAGAGTTGGCTGGGTTTGTTTGCATTGTCCAGAGAGTCAACCTGAGAAACTTTGCAATTCTTCAGCAAAAAAAAAAAATTGCTTGTCATTATAATACCAACTTACTTCCTTAGAGCCTTAAAGAATGAGTCGTTGGTTATGAGTTAAAAGAGTTTGTCATTGTTGCATCAGTTCAAGAGTAGAAGAGAGTATTGAGGACCAGAAGGAGAGCAGTTAGCAAAAAATCAACTTCATGTGGGACAGATTATTCCTGGAGAGATCGAGAACGTCAGGGTCTATACGGCTGTGAACTGCTTCAAGAGCATAGCTGTTTTCACATGTATATCTCACTGCTAGGTTTCTGTATGTATATTCCCTCTCTCCCTAAAGGATGTTATATGCAGTGATGGGAGAGTGTAACTCAAATTTTTGTGTGGATTGTGATATATCGTTTCAGGATTTGCCTTTTATTAAACAACTGTGATATATTGATTGTCCTTGCTTTTGCCTTATTATTAAGTAAATGTTTTATGTTTTAAAGCTAATAGTGTCATTATTATAAATTACTGCTTTCACGTAGAAAGGGAAGCACACTCCTCTTTGGTGAAGGTATCGCCGCTGCAGCCGCGTGGAGTCGGCAGTCCCTGCCTCTACTCCTCCTGACTCACAGCTGTTCGCTCTCACCCAGGAATAAGTCGGTCAGGAAGCCTCTCCGCTGTCATGGCATTCAAAGACACCGGCAAGACCCTTGTGGAGCCCGAAGTGGCCATCCGCCGGATCCACATCACCCTCACAAGCCGCAATGTGAAATCACTCGAGAAAGTGTGTGCTGACCTAATTAGAGGAGCCAAAGAAAAGAACTTGAAAGTGAAGGGACCTGTTCGAATGCCCACTAAGACACTTTGGATCACAACTAGAAAAACTCCTTGGGGCAGCTAGGTGGCGCAGTGAGTAAAGCACCGGCCCTGGAGTCAGGAGGACCTGAGTTCAAATCCGCCCTTAAACATTTGGTACATGTACTAGCTGTGTGACCTTGGGCAAGTCACTTAACCCCAATTGCCCTGCCCAAAAAAAAAAAGAAAGAAAGAAAGAAAGAAAAACTACTTGCTGTGAAGGTTCAAAGACTTGGGATTGGTTCCAGATGAGAATCCACAAAAGCCTTATTGATTTGCACAGTCCTTCTGAAATTGTTAAACAGATCACTTCTATCAGCATTGAACCAGGTGTAGAAGTTGAAGTCACCATTGCAGATGCCTAACCAATCATCTCTTAATAAATTGATTGCAGCTATTAAAAAAAAAAAAAAAGAAAAAAAAGCACACCAGTGGGGTGCTCAGAAAGTACAAAAATAACTAATGGGAATGTGTCCCAAATAGGCTTATCCCTAGTACTCTGAATTTAAATTATAGCCATATGGTGGTATTCCTTCTCTGAGAACTTTGAACAGTAAATTACAATAATGACACTATTAGCTTTAAAACATAAAACATTTACTTAATAATAAGGCAAAAGCAAGGACAATCGATGTATCGCAGTTGTTCAATAAAAGGCAAATCCTGAAATAATATATCACAATCCACACAAAAATTTGAGTTACACTCTCCCATCACTGCATATAACATCCTTTAGGGAGAGAGGGAATATACATACATGTTGGGGTCCTTACCACCCCAAATCCCAGGCCTTTGTCCAGCAAAGGCCTGATCTCACAGGCAATGAATGAGGCAGGAGGCGAGATGGTGATTAGGTAAGAGAGCCAGCCAAAAAGAAAGTAGACATACCCCATAGGTGCTGGGTCCTCATCAATCACTCCACTCACATGCTACATAAATCTACTCCTTGCCTCTCAAAAAAATTTTCCTGCCTCCACCCTTTTGGTTATTCTACTCCCTTTTGCCTAGAATATCTTACCCCATCTCTGTAAGTAACCAACTTCTACCCATCCTTCAAGGCTTAGTTCAAATTTCACCTCTTCCATGGAGCATTCCCTGACTATCACAGCCCAAGGTCATCTCTCTCTACTGAGCACCTGTGGTATTTATCTATTCTTACTGTTCAATTAACACTTATTTTTTTCACTGCCATCTATTGTTCCCTTAAGCATTTTATTAAAGGGAAAGTGATGGAGAAAATGAAATTGAACAGACAGAAATATAAAATCTTCAGATTCACAAAATCACCTACGCAAGTGGGCAAAATGTGGTTAGACAAATCTGAAAAAAATTGGGGCATGAGGAGAGGTTAATGAACTGCAAGCTTAAAGAGTCAGTAGTGTGATATGGCAACTATGAAAACCAAAGTGGTCACAAGTTACATCAAGAGAAGCCCCTCATCCAGGACTAGGAATACTATCTGTATTATTCTGTATCTATATCCCCAGGGCAGTACTCTGTGATCAGACCACATTTGGAGCATTGTGTTCAGTTCTAGTTAAGACATTTTAGGGAGGCTATCGATAAGCTGAAGTGTCCAGAAGAAGATGACCACTACCATGAAGGACTTCAAGACAATGCTGCACGCTGATCAGTTGAAGGAACTGGGCATATTTTGCTCAGGAAAGAAAAATTTTAAGGAAGGCGTTCACCATTTGGAAGAAACATCAGTTACAGAATCACAGATTTAGAACTGAAAGAAATAGCCATGTAGTTCAACCCTCTTGTTTTAGAGGTGAGGAAACAGGCCTAGAGAGATTAAGAAATTTGCCCAACTTCGCACAGGTGGCAACCGGCTAGAATTTAAACCCAAGTCTTCTGACTCCACGTCCTGCATTCTCTCCACTGTAGCAGGCTGTTTCCCTTAATGTTATCCTGCTTGTCCTCACAAGGTAGAATTATGAGCTACAGGTAGAAGAGTCAGGCTGGATGTTAGAGAAATCTGTCTGACAATTAAAGTCGACCAAAGGGGGAGCAAGGAGTTCTCACTCCCTGGAAGTCGTCAAGTAGAGACTGGATGGTCACCTCTTGGGTATGTTGTATGATGGGACTCATTCAGGTACAGGCTAAACTAGATGGCCTCGGGTCCTGTGAACTTTCAATGTGTACATATCTTATGTCCCTAACTATGCTTTAAATTACTCAAGGGCAGGAACCCATGGCTAAGACTTCTTTGTCTCCATCTCAGAATCGATTCAATACTTATTGTCATTGGACAAGTAAGTTTTAGATTTCTTATTAGAGAAGGGAAGACATCTGTCCAGAGCATCCAGAGCCCTGCAAAAAATGTCCCCCAGAGCCAAGAGATGGGAAAATAAGGAAAATGACAGAGAAGACCCAAAAGCAAATTTCATGTGTGTTTTTTTTTCAATTTTACCGTAATTTCCTTGTCTTGGCCAAGTCATCAGCAAATCTCATGCTTCGGTGCAGAGCCTATCTCTGGGGGAGAGATTCAAAATGTGTAATGAGCTATGCTGGTGGCCCCAGGCAAGATAAGGAAATTCCAGTATCAAGAAGTCTTCTAAAGAGAGGAATTGGAGGTTGATGAGTAGTTGATCCACCAAACCACAAAACCAAGGGGAAGGATTGTAGCATGAGAAAATAGTTTCACTTCCTATCTTTTCCTGCAATCTTTTGTGGAGTAATGACTCTGATTGTTAAGAGAAAAGAAAAAAATGGGCACAAGTATTAATGATATAGAGAACTGCCCATTTTCTGTACCAGGGAGAGCAAACAGTGGTAACCACATTAACATACCCCAAACTCCATGGAAGGAAGAATTGAATTTTCACCCTCTTTCCAACAAAATCAGAACTATTAGTTGTATGCTTTCTGTCTGTCCCTAGAAATGAGCTAGGACATAGCCCAAAAGTGAACAACAGAAAAAAATAGGCCTAAATGATCTGCAAACTTTAAAATTGTAAAAATAAATTACTCTCAACTTTTAGACAAGAATTGTCATAAAAGTCTTCAAATTTTGCTGCCAAAACCAAACTCTGAGGCTATCATAGCCTATCTCCCCAACTCATCTGTTTTCTCCTCAAGGTCAAGGACTACCATTATCCTAGATTCATATGCAGTGACGTGCAGTAGAATGAACACTAGACTAGGATATAGGACACCTGAGGATATAGAACACCTATAGGGTTCTAGCTGTGTATCTACACCTAACTAGTTAGATCATCTTAGGTAAATAACTTCATTTCTCTGAGTCTCAGTTTCAACATCTGTAAAATGGTCATGTTTTGAGATTCTTGGTGGGGAAGAGGACCTGTGAACTTTTAAAAATATTTTGATGACTGTATTTATTTCCTTTGCAGTCCTGTGTATTGTATTTTATGTACTGAAAACATTAGTCAAAAAGGGATTCATAGGCTTCACTAGACTGCAAAAAGCGTGCAGGATACCAAATAAAAAGATGAACCCTTGGACTGTTATGATTCCGAGGCTTCTTCTAACTAAATTGCAAGTTCTGTGAAGCCAGGAATCATATCTTTTCCAAACTCTGTATCTCCTCCAGAACTTTGCACTAAACTTTACACAGTAGGCATTTAATAAATGTTCGTTGAGCAGTGACTACAAAATGCAAGCAAAAATAACACTGAAAACAAAGGTGAGTGTCCAGGATGTGCTGGATATGCCCAGGGCTACTCTAATGTCTTAAATAACTACGTATTTTGTGTCTCATTTTTAAAATTTAGCAGGTTTTTTATTTTAGTCATTTTCGTTTCCCTAATCAAGCTGGCGAATAAAAAATGTCCTTCATTGTTAAGTATTCAATAAACATTCACCTCAAAAAAATAACATAAAATTCCCTCGGTACACACTCTAAGGAAATGTGTTATGTATGTCCACTATTGAAAGGCAGCCCAACTTAGGTAAATTATAATGACCAACCTTACACTGGATAACAGATGACAAAGTCTGCTTCCTTCCTCTTGGTAATGATGTGGAGGGCTATAGATAGAATGAAATGCTATATATGCTCTCAGGAAAGATTGCTGTGTTTGGTTTGCTTAACTTATTTTCTGTTACAGGGAAGGGTTCAATGGGAATAGGGCATATTAGGAATGCAAAGAATGTAAAAACAAAAGTATGAAAACAAAATCTTATGCTAATTTATTTTACTTTTTGAAATTCTACCTCTAGGTCTGCCTCCTAGTGCCTAGAAAAGTGCACTGTGTACAGTAGATAACCAAAAAATATTTGTTGACTTTTTGGATCCATAATTGTCATTATTCCAGTGTCATAACACTATCTGCTTGCTGGACATCTTCACCTGTATATCCCATCAGCACTAAAAACTCAACATGTCTACAACAGAACAAAACACTCTCCTAAAACGCCCTTCCTCTAGACTTCCCTGTTTCTGCAAAGGACACCACCAATCGTCTAAGTGACCCAAACCTGTGACCTCAGAGTCAGCCCTGACTCTTTCCTTTCTCTCACTAGGTTGCCAAGTCTTGTCAACTTGACCTTCACGATATCCCCATATCTTCCTTTTCTTCATTTACCCTACAACTACCCCAAAGTAGGCTGTAACAAAGAGTAGTGTTTCCCTGACAAAGCTTCTTTCCTCCCATCCTCAACATGGGGAGGCTTTACCTAAAAGAAGACAAAACTGTCGCAAGGACCTAAGTAGCCGATGTGATGGCTCCCAGCTTCCCTGATCAACTTCCTTCCCTGCCCCTCTCCAAAATGTCATAGGTCCAGGACAAAGCTGCCCATGAGACTAAATTGACTCTGGCCTCCCTGACATAGCTTCCAAGTCATCTAAGGGCATTCTAAAGTCCCAAACATTAGGAGTGTAGATTCCCAGGATTTGACAGATTTCTGAAGCCCACACAAATCACCTTACTCTACTCTCCTGACCAGACTCATTTCCCTATCGAAATATTTCCTGCCCAAAGAAGCTAAGTGCCGGTGTATCCTGGTTGCATACCCTTACTGTGTT
>CM053625.1:48656932-48688390 GCA_028646595.1 Phalanger gymnotis | reverse complement strand
AATCACATACCCTTCCATTAATGATGCAACATTGGACTAGTTAAACGAGAAAGATCTTCACCACTACCCCTTTTCCTTCCTTCATGCTTTCACATTTAAATAACACAAATGTTTTCCTCACAATACTCCTGAGTAGCAGCCCCATTTTATCTTACATAACTTCTAACCAGCCTCAGCCCCCAGCTCACTGGAATACTCGTTTGCCATCAGCCTTCTCATACTGGCAACTCCTCCGCACCTGTGAAGTCTTTCTCTGATTGCTAAGTTCCTCAATGGAACCTCCATTTAAGGAAGTACTCATGCCAGCTATTCTTACTTCCAACTTGGCTAAGGCCCAGTTCCTCAAACTATTTTTCTGCTTTGCCCCTGCTGGTATCTTCCTTCCTCCCCCTGCTAGCTCCCCTTGTCTTCCCCCATTAGAACATAAGCCCCTGAGGGCAGGGACTGTCTTTCTTTTTATTGTATATCCAGGCACATAGTAAACCTAAATAAATGCTTTATGTTATTTAATCTTATCTACAGAAAAGGAAACTATTAAAGCTTAAAACTGCACTGGGATTTTTGGACCCTCTCCCCCCCCAGGAAAGCTAGGTGGTACAGTGAAGAGAATGTCACACCTGAAATCAGGAAGGCTTAAGTTCAAAATCAGGCTTAGACACTTACTAGCTGCATGACCCTGGGCAAGACACTTAACCCTGTTTGCCTCAGTTTCCTCATCTGTAATGAGCAGGAGAAGGAAATGGCAAATCCCTCCAGCGTCTTTGCCAAGAAAACCCCAAATGGGGTCTGAAATGACTGAACAACCAAAAAAAGTACTTGCACTATCTATCCCACATAGTCACTTAAAGAATCAAGTGAAGGTTTGTGCCAAGTATTTTGTACGTTCTATACATACACAATGATATGCAAATATGTGGATAGAAACTCTTATCATTAGGTCACATAAACTGATAAACGAGGGTCTATCTTCTGATCACCCTGTTGTCTCTTCTAAACGGTTAGTATCCTTACAACAGAACACACACAATGCAATCTACACTCACTGCTCAAACCTTTGCAATCTGACTTCTGACCTCATCGTTCAACTGCAACTGCCCTCTCCAAAGTGATTGATGATGTCTTAATTGCCAAATAAGATGGACTTTTCTAAGTCCTCAACCTTCTCAACCAACTGTTGACCACTAGATGGCGCAATGAAAAGAGCGAGTGGGACCTGAGTAAGGAAGACCTGAATTCAAATCCAACCTCAGATACTTAGCAGCTGTGTGACTCTGGACAAGTCACTAAACCTTGGTTTGCCTCAGATTCCTCAACTGCAAAATAATAATAAATAACCTCCCAGGGTTGTTGTTAGGATCAAATGAGGTAAGATTTATAACCTGCTTAATATAGCTCCTGGCACATAGTAAATGCTATAAAAATGAGAGTTATTGTTATCATCTTCTCTGTTGTTATTATTTTCACCAACCACAGTACTAACTCCTCTCTGGCGTTCTGCGATGTCGCTTTCTCCTAGTTTCCCTCGTACCTGTCTGACCACTCCTTCTCAGTCTCCTTTGCTGGCTTATCATCCAGGTCACACCCTCTACCTAACTGTCTCTGTCCTTGGCTTTGTGCATGTCAAAACCATGCCTCAGCTCTTGGCTCATCCTGAAACTTCCCTCAGTACCAGTGAGGCCTCCTCACCAACCACGCCTCTACCGGCCAGCCAGCCCCCTTCTCCTATTCATGAGTTCCTCCTCAGAGCTCTATTTTATGAAAACTGGTCTGCTTGTATTCCCCTCTAAGCTCTGCTCCTGACTTTTTCCCCCATGAATTCTGTACATTAGGCACTGAATGAGGAAGCCGTAGCAAATGAGAGCATTTGAAGCAGCTGATCATTCAAATCTTTCGCCCAATCTAGGTGTTCCATAGATTTAAATGATTTTAAAATAACTCATCCACTGTCTATCCATCTCTAGGAATGTTTGTAGATAAAACAGCTTGGGTAGGTCATAAAATCCTAGAATTTAGAGACCTCAAAGTTTATCTCATCCAAACCTACCTAAAGCATGAATCCCCCGACAGTATTTGCTGAAAGTTACTATCCAGACTCTACCTAAATACTTACTGTGATAAGGAGTTTATTACATCCTGGGGTCATTTATTTTGATAAAGCTCCAATTATTAAAAATTCTTCCTTATACTAAGCTAAAATCTTCTTCCACTCATTGGTCCTAATTTTGTGCTCTGAAGCCCTAAAGGAAAAAAAAAAATTATCTTCTATATGTAGTCCTTCATCTGCTGGAAGAAAATGATCCTATCTCCCCAAAGTATTCTTTCTCCAGGACAAATATCCCCAGATCCTTTGACTTTGTCCTAGAGCATAGTTCCAAGCCCTTAATCACTGTGGAGCTTCTAGAGGTTCTCCACATTGTCTTGCCTGTTCTCCAATAAGAAAGAAAAAACAGTTTCAAGAACTGGAGAGATAGGCATAATGAGCACTTGGGAAACCGTGCTCTAGTGCTTCACCATCCATCTTCTCTCCAGTTCTCCATGCTCACAACACTGTGCTTATTGTCATAGAGAGCCATTTCATATTAAGTCATCTCTACCTCTCATCACCCTCCTTGTCCCAAGGGTGGGAGTTTTCATTTTTCCCACCTCTCATGAATCTACTTTAAAAGAAGTTATGGGGCAGCTGGGTGATGCAGTGAATAGAGCACCAGCCCTGGAGTTACAAGCACCTGAGTTCAAATCCAACCTCAGACACTTGACACATTTACTAGGTGTGTGACCTTGGGCAAGTCACTTAACCCCAACTGACCTCCCTTCTTCCCTCAAAAAAATTTTTTTTAATTAAAAGAAGTTTAAACTCCATTGCCACCTCTTTGGCTATAGTTGCAACACAATTCTTCATGTAAGAGTCATCAGAAAAACCAAGGAGGAAAGATCCATATTGATAGAGAATTGTTTTATTGCCCTATTGTGCTAGCTTTCCATTTTGTGTTCATCGGAATTTACTTTGAACCCTTTCAATTCTACATCCAAAATTGTTTACAGAATCCTAACAGCATCCTCCATTTGCTATATACCTCTACCTTCAGATAATACCAAGCACATTGTCCATCTCATAGTGGCCACTTATTAAATGTTTAATGATTTAAATTCATATCCTAAAATTCAGCAATTCAACAAACATTTATTCGCCATGGTCATAACATTTCGAGATAATAGGTACCTCAGCAATAATCTAATCAAACTCTTATCATTTTACAAGTGAAGAAACTGAGGCCTAGTGAGGTACTCAAAATCACAAATGGAGGAGGTAGAATCAAGATGGCAGAGTAGCAATAAGTATAGCCCCATCCCCCCTATTTCTCCTCTATAGAGATCTAGAAAATGCAGCATACCAAATCCTGAAGGGGAAATACAAGAAAAAAAAATCATGAGTCATTTTCCAGCCTAGGTTGGTATAAGGAAATAAACAAAGAGGTCTGCAGACACTGAGAACAATGCCTAGCCAGCTACAATCTGTGCAGAACATTCTAACGTCCAGGGAGGATCAGACTGTGCACCAGAACAGAGAGAGGTCCCTGAATGAGTGCTTGGATGTGGCACTAGGTGCCATCTGACAATTCTGTCATCCATTACCTGGGTTCAGATCACAGATCAAGGAGGGGGACTAAGAACAGGATTTCCACCAAAGGGTGGCAGAGAGGAGGGGTTATGGTCATGGGCCCTAGCTATGTAATGAGCCAGAAATAAGTACAGAAACAAAGAGTAACTCTATGGCTCTGATCCCAGGAGCAGAGCAAGGACTCACTTTTAGCCTCCAACCCAAGCTGAAGCCTGCAGTGTAATTACCAGGGCAGGAATCCCTAACCTGAAGTTCAGTCACTCTGAATTGGCAGAGCCTCCCAACTGAAGCTGCTAGCTGAATTCATTAATCTACTGAAACTTCAAACCAAAGACAAGCCAGCAGAGATCTTGCTCACACCCGACCTGGTTCTGGAACCTTCATAGTTCAGACCAGGACAATATGGACATTTTGTCCCAGACCGCATAATTTTAGAAGCCCTGAAAGCTTACAGGTCCCCAGCCTAAGCTGTTCCTGGAATCCTGGAAAAACAATATTCACTACCCCCAAGAAAACAACATAAGAACCCAAGAGTATCTCTCCCCCAAGAAGTTCACAGAGAACAGCCCTTTGGATCAGTCCAAAGCCAAGGAATAGGCTGGAACACTGGGCAAACAAAGAACCCCACCATAAAGAATATTGTGGTGACAGGAAAGCTCAAGGCATAAACCCAGAAGAAATGAATGACTCAAATACATCTACAGCCAAAGTCTCAAAGAAAAATACAGCTTGGACACAAATCCAACCAGAATTCCCAGAAGAGTGAAAAACAATTTAAAAAACAAAATTAAAGCAGTAGAGGAAAATATTGGAAAAGAAATGAGACCTAGGGAAGAAAGATAATTATAGCTCACAATAAGAGGTACAAAATATCACTCAAGAAAATAACTTCCCCCAAATTTAAATTGTCTAACTAGAAGAGCAAATGAAAACTCCCAGGAATATTAAAGATAAAATCCATAGCTCCCAAGTCAAAGAAAAAATACCACAAGCAGCCAGGAGAAAAAAAATAATTCAGATACTAAGGAGACACAGTCAGGATTATACATAATTTAGCAGCCCCCAACATAAAGAAGCCACAAATAAATGAAGATGATACTCTAGAAGGCAAACTGTCTAGGGTTATACCCAAGAATAACTTAGCCAGGAAAACTAAATATAATTCTATGGGGGATGGAGGTATTGAGGGAGAAAATACCTTTCAAACATTCCTGATAAAAATCACAGGGGTCAAGAGAAACTTTAAAAGCATAAGCAAGCAATCATAAGGGACTAAACAAAGTTGAACTGTTTACATTCTTATATGGGGAGATGATGCATACGGCCCCTCAGAACTCTAAGAAGTCATTGTGGGAGTCTAATTAGACAAGGTCCTGTGGGTAATTCTGTTATGTTTTGATGCTCTTAAAAGAGAGTGGAAAGGGTGGGGAAGAAGAATACACTAGGAAAGAGGAAAGGAGAGGAAGGATGAGGAAAATTACCTCATATAAATGGATTGCTCAAGTAGAAGTCTATACAACAAGGAGAAGAGAGGGGAAGGAAGAGGGGGGAGGGGAAGGGAGAAGGGGCAGCAGCAGGCAACACTCGAGCCTTACTCTTAACTGAACTGGTCAAAAGAGAGAATATACAGATACTCATAGCTGGTACAAAAATACATTTTATCCAAAAGGGAGGTAGGAGGGAAAGAAGTTCAGGGAAAATGGAGAAATAAGAAGTAGGATAAGTTAAAGGAGCTATTAGAAGCAAAGCAAATGTTTAAGGAGGGAGTGGGAAATAAATAGAAGAAAGAAGCGTAAGAGAATAGGATGGAGAGAAGTTCACAGCCTCCCATCATAATTGTGGATGCAAATGGAATCAACTCACTCATAAAATGAAAGAGGAGAGCGGAACATTTTAGAAATCTGAAGCCAGTAATATGTTGCTTACAAGAAACATACTTGAAATAGGAAGATATATATACTTAGAATAAGGAGTTAGAACAGAATCTCATGCTTCAGCTAATGTTTGAAAAAAGCAGAGATAGCAATCACGATCTTGGACAAAGCAACAACAAAAAAATAGACCTAATTAAAAGAGAATGCATTCTGGGAAGATGGTGGAGTAGGTCATAAATTTCCAGGCTCTCCAGATTCCTTCCACAAACAGACAGAAAATCACCACAAAATGAACACAGAGCAGCAAAAATAGAAGGGTAAAGCAGTTGTCCTCCTATGACATCTTGAGAAAACCTCAGAGAAGACTCCAGGACCTGAGGTTTGGTCTGAGTGAAGTATGAACATCTCTAGGCTGAATTCATGGAATCAACAGTGGACCCTGAGGGAAGCAGACTAGGGCTCAAGAAATTTCACCTCAGGAACTTTCTCCTCATGAGCTTTTACCTCACAGACTTTCCTCTAAAGAACAGCAGATGGCTGAGGGGGGAAGATTGAAGGATCCCCTGTTGTTTCCAGAAGTCAGGCCTAGCAGTGCCAGATATGATCCAGGGTTGTGGCTGTGGGCAAGGAGGGGCAAGCACAAGCCCAATGGGTGTGGTACCACAGGGAGCAAGAACATATTTGGGACAGCGAGGCTGGGGCTTTGGGGAGGAAGTTAAGAGTCCCTGAGTTTGAGCCCCCAGATTGAATACAGAAGAAAAAAACCAGTTAGAAGGACCTGCAACCTAGGACAACATTACCCACAATGTGGGATTAAAACATGATGATAATAATATTAAGCTGCCAAAGATAAAATCGACAAATTAAAAATAAAAATGAGTAAGCAAAGGAGAAAGAGTCCAACCATTGATAGCTACTTTGGTGTAAAAGATCTGTATTCATATTCAGAGAAAGATAGTGAGTTAAAATAGCCACTTCTACCCTAAAGAGCAACATCAACTGGTCACAAGTCCAGAAAGAAATCTTGGAAGACTTCAAAAAGGAATTCAGAAATCAAATAAGAGAGAATGAGGAAAAATTAGAAGAAAAAAAAATAAAAGCAACCCAAGAAAATTTTGTAAAGAAAGTTAACCAATTAGAAAAAGAGATGCAAAATCTTAAGGTAGAAAACAACTCCTTGAAAACTAGAATTTGGCAAGTGGAATCTAATGATATTATAAGACACCAAGCTATAATAAAACTAGAAAAAATAGAAGAGAATCTGAAATATCTCATTAGAAAATCTAATCAGAAGATCTGGAGAATAGATCAAGGAGAGACCGCATAAGAATTGTTGGATTACCTGAAAGTTATGATCAAAAAAAAATCCGGATACAATATTACAAGAAATTATTAAGAAAAATTTCTCTGAAGTTCTAGAATAAGAAGGTAAAGCAGAAATAGAAAGAATCTACTGATCACCACCTGAAAGAGATCCTAGGAAGAAAACTTACAAGAATATCATAGCCAAATTTCAAAATTTCCAGGTTAAAAAGAAAATTTTGCAAGCGACAAGAAAATAAAACAATTTAAACATGGCAAAAAAACAATCAGGATTTCACAAATCCTAGAAGCTTCTACACTAAAATACCATAGGTCATAGAACATTGCATTTTGAAAAGCAAAGGAGATGGAGTTGCATCCAAGAATAACTTATCCAGCAAAGATGAGTATAACCCAGAATGGGAAAAAAAAAATGGACATTTGGTGAACTGAAAGACTTTCAACAAAAAGACCAGAACTCAATGGAAAATTTGATATAAAATACTCAGAAGAAATATAAAGAAATCATTAAAGACTAGTTATAAGGCACTCATTAAGGTCAAACTATTTACTTATGATAAATGAAAATCTTATCAGTATTCTTAAAACTGTTATGATTACTAAGGTAGTTTGAAAGAAAGGTTGTGGCTGAGTTGTGTATGATGGGGTGATTCTAAAAACCAAAATTGGGTAGGAAAAGGTAAAAAGGAACAACTATCTCATAAAAACGGGGCATGAAAGAAAGAACTAGCACAGAGGAAACAGGTTAGAGTGGAGGGCTGGTAATGTTGGAACCTTACTTTCATTTGGGATGAAGACGAAACAAAGTATACATCTGAAGAGGTTTAGAAGTCTTCTGAACTTCTAGAGAGGTGAGAAAACTGGGGGAAGGTTGGCGGAGAGACTTTTAAAAGGAATAAGATTATATATTGATTATAATTAAAAATAAGATTATATATAATAATATATAGTAATATAATAATAAGATTATATGGAGAGAATAAGATTAGAAGGGTGGGGGAGAAGATAAAGGAGGGAATTTTAGGAGAGGTGGATAAAACAAGGAATAAGAGGGTAAGGGGAAAAGATAAGGTAACAGGGATAGGATAAAAAGAGAAGCTAAGAAGGAAAATAGTAAAAATAAGATGGAGGGAAATTCACAAATAGTAATTAGAACTTTGTCAAATCTATAAGAATTTGAGTCATTCCCCAACTGAGAAATGGTCAAAGGATATGAACAGGCAGTTTTCCAATGAAGAAATCAAAACAATTTATAGTCATATAAAAATGCTTTAAGTCATTATTGATTAGAGAAATGCAAATTGAAACAACCTTGAGATATAAGTTTACACCTACCAGATTGGCTAAAATGATAGAAGGGAAAAGTGATAAATGTTGGAAAGGATGTGGAAAAATTGAGACACTAATTCATTGTTTGTGGAATTATGCCCAAAGAGACATAAGTGAACATTGTTTTAAGAATGACTTTGAGCCAATAAGTTATTTTGTCTATTATAAATAGCCAAATTAACCATAAAGGACATATGAAGAAAGATGCTATCTGCATCCAGAGAAAAGACAAATAAATAGATGTATGAAATAATTTTACATATATATACCTATTTGTGTCTAATGGGATGGGCAAAGGTGGGGGGATGAGAAGGGAAGAAAATAAATTCACATGATAGTTTTGTTATATGGTTGAAAGGAATAGCAAGTTGTGCATAGTAGATTTGCAGTTGCAAGTACAATTGTCCTTTTTATTGTACTACATTATGGAAATGTTTGTTTTATTCCATAAATTTTTTAAAAGATAAATAGAAACTATATTTTGCTGAAAGTTACCTTAGACAATGGATTAATATCAATACTAAATAAATGTGCACCAAATGGCATAGTATGTAAATTCTTAAAGGAAAAGTTAAATTATTTGCAGGAAGAAATAGACAGTAAAATTATAATAGTGGGGGACACAAATTTACTAATGTTGAGACCTTGATAGAGCTATTTAAAAATAAACCAAAATTAAATTAAAAACATGAATAGAAATTTAGAAAATGTGGATGTAATATGCTTCTGCAGGATATTAAATGGGAATAAAAAGAAATGTGCCTATTTCTAAGCTATATATAGCACCTCACAAAATTAACCATATATTAAAGAATCAACACCTCACAAACAAATGAAGAAAAGAAGAAATATCAAATGTGTCTTTTATTGACCACAATGCAATTAAAATTATGTTTAGTAAAGGGCTTTTGAAGCAAATATTAAAAATTAATTGGAAACTAAATAATTCAATCCTAAAGAATGGGTTGGTCAAAGAATAAATCACAGAAACCATCAATAATTTCATTAAAGATAACGACAAAAATGAGACAACATACCAAAATTTGTGGGAGCACCCAAAGCAATATTTAAGGAATATTTTATACTTATAAATACTTTCAATAACAAAAAAGAGAGAGAGGGCAACTAATGAATTGGGCATACAACTAAAAACAAATGAGAAAACCAGCAAATTAAAATACTTCAATTAAACACCAAAATAGAAACCCCAAAAATCAAAGGAGAAATCAAAAAAGTTAAAAGCCAAAAAGAATGAATTAATAGATAAATCTAGGAGTTTGCTTTGGGAGTGAGAATAACAAAATAGATAAGCTATAAACTAACATGATATTTTTAAAATAAAATCCAATTGCCATTATCAAAAATGAAAAAGGTAAATTCACAAACAATGAAGAAATCATTAGGAGTTATTTCAGCCAAATATATGCCAATAAAATTGAAAATCCAAGTGAATATTCACCAAAAAATATAAATTTCCCAGAATAACACACAAGAAATAGATATCTTACCAAAAAAAAATTCCATAAGCTGTAAACACCTAAAAAAATAGGACCAAATGGATTTATAAGCAAATTCTACCAAACATTTAAAAAAACAATTCCAATACTACATAAACTATTTGAAAAACTAAGAAAAGAGAAGGCCCTGCCAAATTCCTTCTATGACACAAATATAATCTTGATGAGCAAACCAGAGTCAAAACAAAGAAAACTATAGACTCATTTCTTTACTGAATATTGATGCAAAAATGTATAAATGTATAAATAAAATATTAGTAAGGAGATTACAGCCATATAACACAAAAATTATACCATATGACTAAGTTGGATTTATATAAGGAATGCAGAATTAGTTCCATATTAGGAAAACTATAAACACAATCAACTACACTAATAACAAAAATGATTATGTGATCATATGATTATATCAATAGATATAGAAAAAAATTTGATAGAATACAAAACTCATTCCTGTTTTTAAAAAACACTAGAAAGCATAGGAAGAAATAGGATTACCTTAAATGATAAATAGTGTCTATTTAAAACCAAGAGCCAGAATTATCTGCAATGGAGATAAGCTAGAGGTCTTTCCAATAAGCAGGTAAAATAAGGATGTTTATTAACACCATTACTATGCAATTTAGTGCTAGGAAAGTTAATTATAACAATAAGAAAGGAAAACAAAATTGAAGAAATAAGCACAGGCAAAAAGTAAACTAAATTAGATCTTTTTGCACATAATAGCTTACTTAGAAACCTCTAGGGAATCAATTAAAAAATAAATTAACAGCTGCAATATTACAGGATATATAATAAACCATGTAAATCATCAGTCAAGACACACGTAGGTACTTTATGTACATAATTACAAAACACTCTTTACACAAAGATAAATCTAAATAATTGGTAAAATATTAATAGTTCATGGATAGGCTGTACCAATATAATAAAAATGACAATGCTATCATATCAATTTACATATCCAGTGCTATACCAATCAAACTACCAAAGGATTACTTTATAAGATGAGAAAAAATAATAACAAAACCCATCAAGAGTTACAAAAGGTCAAGAATATAAAGGTAACTAATGAAAAAAAAAAGCGTAGAAGAAATTGACCTAGCAATACCTGATCTCAAACTGTTAATCATCTCAAAGCTATAATCAACAAAATAATTTGATACTAAGAAACTGAGAGTTTGATCAGAGGAAGAAATGAGGCATACAATATACAGAAGCAAATGAGTGCAGTACACTAGTGTTTGATAAACCCAATAATTTCAACTATTAAGGCAAGACCTCACTATTTGATTTGTTTTTTAAAAAAAAGTTTGGGAAAACTAGAAAGTAGTCTGACAGAAACTAGGTATAGGCCAATGTCTCACAGCATATAGAAAGACAACCTCTTTCAAATGTGCCCATTTCTAATGGGCACATGATTTAGACATCAAGGGTGACATCATAAACAAACTAGAAGAATATGATAGAAATTATCCGTCTGATCTATGGATAAGAAAAGAGTTCATGACCAAACAAGAGATAGAGAGTCACTAGAAGTCAAATGAACAATTGTGATTAAATAAAATGTAAAAGTTGATGCAAAAACAAAACCAATTCAGCTAAAATTAGAAGAGAAGCAAGGAATTGGCGGGGGGGGGGGGGGGGGGGGGGGGAGAGAGAGACAGAAATCTTAGCAGCAAGTTTCTGTACTAAAGATCTCATTTCTAAGATGTATAAGGAACTGATTCAAATTCATAAGAATAAGAGTCATTCTCTAATTGATAATAGACAAAGGGACATAAATAGATAGTTTTCAAAGGAAGAAATCGAAGTTATCAGTAGCCATGTGAAAAAAATGCTCTAAATCACTATTATTAGAAAAATACAAATTGTAACAACTATATGCCACACCTCAGATTAGCTAAAATGACAAAAAAGGAAAATGACGAATTCTGGAGAAGCTGTCAAAAAGCAAATATAGTAATATACTCTTGGTAGTATTGCGAACTGGTCAAGCCATTCTGGAAAACAATTCATAATTATGCCTAAAAAGCTATTAACTGTTTATACCATTGACCTAGCAATATCATTACTAGGTCTATAACCCCAAAGAGATCAAAGAAAAAGGAAAAGGGACATATTACAAAAATATTTATAGTTCTTTTTATGGTAATAAGAATTTGAAACTGAAAGGGTGCCCATCTGTTGGGAAATGGCTGAAAAAGTTATGTTATATGAATGTGCTGGACTACAAAAGTGATGTAAGAAGTGACAAAGTAGATGGCTTCAAAGAAACCTGGAATGATTAGTATGAACTGATGCAAAATGAAGTGAGCAGAACCAGGAAAACTATTTACATAATAATGACAATGTTGTAAGTACAAACAACTTTGAAAGACTTAAGAACTCTAATCAGCAATCACAATTCCGAAGGACTTATAATGAAACATATTGCCCATTTCTGGATAAAGAGATGATGGACTCATACTTAGATTAACGGCATATGTTGCTTGTTTAGGGGTTTTTTTTTGGGGGGGGGGGTGAGGGAGTTGTTTTGTTTTTTTGTCTGAGTTTTCGGACATGCCCATTGTAGGGATTTGTTTTGCTTGAAATATATTTGTTTTTCTTGCTTTCCCAATGTGTGATAGGTAGGGAGGAGGGGAGAATAGGAGGGAGAGAATTGGGGCCAGAAAACAAAATAATTCTTTTTAAGTCACACATGTAATAAAAAGCAGAGAGTCAGGATTTGAAATTGGGTATTCTGATTCCAAATCTAATGGAGGGGTGAGGGAGGTTCCACTACACCTCATTAAGACCCTACATACCTTACATAAAGGCCCTATGTTAAGTGTTATGGAAAATGTAAAGATGAATAAATATGATATGCTGAGCTAAACAAGCTTATAAACTGTCAGGGGAGATAAAAATATGTGCAAATAGCTCTAATATAAGGTAGAAATATGAAAGCACATTAAGAGAGGCACAAAATACTGTTAATTCAGAAGGAGGAAAGAATATTCCAAGGATCTTGGAAGATTTCACAAGGAACACAGAAGTTGAGCTAAGCTTTGAAGTTAGGAAGAAAGAAATAAGGCATGTAAATCTAGACCTTCCTTTCTTGCTGCTTCCCCAAGTAAGGCAGAGGTTTATTTAAAAGCCTTATTGGGGGGTTCTTCCCTTTTGAGAAGAAAGTCCTTGCATGGGTAGTTTCGTGGCACTTGGTTACTACTTGACTCCATTGCCCAGGTTTCCTTCACTTCAAGGATACAGTAGAATCTCCAACAAGGGAGTCGGTTCAGGAAATGTACATCAAGCCGAGCTCATTAGTAGCAACATTTCATACCCCCTAAACAGCCTGAATTCTACCCCTAATAGGGCCATGTTGTCCAACTACAAGATTACCCAACCTAAGAGATCTCCTATATGTCATATCAATTAAATTATCTGAAACCACCTTCCTCTTAGAGCTCCCCCGTCCCAGAAGGACCATCCATACTTGAACTGTGACAGAGATGTGAGCCCACTGCACCTTTAGAGATAGATGCTAATTCCCTATCAGGTGCATCTAAGGGTGGAGTCAGCATATTGCATGACATTGGAGAGATGATCATTGCCCCTTGAAAAGCCTGAGACCCTGCTAGTCACTGCCTGAAGTTTCTGAACTTGCTTATTCTGTAATCCACTTCCATCCCCCATCAGAGTGACTTGGAAAAGAGGAGCAATTTCCATAGTATGCATGTTACTGTCTGAACTACATCCAGAACTCATACCAATGCTTACAATAGCTGTCAGTTGCAATACCCCTGCCAGGGGAAGTCTGCTTCTGCAGCCTCTTTAATGTATTAACTTGTAGTCAGAGACATTTAAGAATGGATAGGAGGATTGTCACCGAAGCCAATAGAATTTGGGCTCTCAAACATACAATAAGGTGATAGGGCGGCATTGTAGAAAAAATATCAAAACTTCAGCTGTAACTATTTCTAAAATACCTTCTCATAGGCTACATTCAACCTTCATCAAAACATTGATCCCTTGAAATGCCAGGACCATGCCAATTGCTACCACAAAACACCAGATTACCAGAGAAGAAACCTATACACCCATACAACCTTTCCCCACCACCACCCAGGGGCTTCTTGGGAGGCAGAACCCATCACACTGATGAAGAATCACATTCACATCAGGGAAGCTTTTCAGGAAACACAAACTGTAATGGATTTGCTTCCTATACTCTAGGAGCTCACGTGGATCTTACTCTTATCTCATGTACAGTCTAGACATAAGAAACATAAATGCGCCAACCTAATTAAATCTACTGGCCCCGGCAATGGCCCTTCTTTGTCTTTAAATTTCCTCTGTAACTCCATCCCTTCACAGCTGCAATAAAATACAGCCCAGAAGGCTCCACCACCACTGGTGCTGAAACAACAAGCTATTACAAGCCACACCATGACCAGCCTGTGAGAAATTGAATTTGAGAAATGGTAAATGACTTTGCCCAAATTCATACGGATAGCAAATAGGAGAACAGGGATTCAAACAAGCACAATCGCATGGAATAGAAAGTAATACAGTCTGGTAGAAGTTTAGGGCTTATGAAAGGGCATAGAAGGTAAAGTTGTAAAGGTAACCTGGAATCAAGGACCTTGACCACAATGCAAATTAGATCAGCCCTTATTAGATCAGTACAGTGCAAAAGCATGCTAAACAGTCAAAGGACCTGGTTCTATCATTACAAGCCGTGTGACCTTGGGCAAGTTGATTAATCTCTCTGTGCCTCAGTTTCCTTATCTGTAGAATAAGGGGATTAGACTAGACTATCTCTAAGGTAATCAAGTTCTTCCCTTCTAGTTCTAAATCTAGGGTCTCATGATAAGTAGTGAGGAATCAGTTTTTTGAGCAAAGGAATGACCAGTTTACTTATGGAAAAATAACCTTGGATTGGATAAATTAGGGTAGAGAAGCTAGAAGCAGAAAGACCAGTTGGGAGCTAATTCAATCCCTATGGAAATATGTAATAAGGGCCTGATCTAGGATGGTGGCAATGGGAATGGTGAGGAGGAGACAAATGAGAAAGACAGGGCTGAGGGAGGAGCAGGACTTAACTGATTGGGCACAGGAGTCATAAGTCAAACTTCTTTCTTGATGACAAGTTCAAGCTTCTCACATGGAGAGGTGGCCTTTCTCCTTACCAAGGCAAACCCCTTTATGTGCATAAGTGATCCCATTCCAACCCATCTCCTCTAACAAATTGCTTCCTCTGTTATACCAACTCTCTCATTTATCTTCAGTCTCTCCTTGTTTACTGGCTACTTCCCAAGTGCCTACAAACATGCCGAGTCTCTCTCACCCTCAAAAACCCTCACTTGTTCCATCCATCCCCACTAGCTATTGTTCCATTTCTTTCCTTCATTTTGTGGCTAAATTCCTAATAATTTATCTCTCTAAAATTACCAAAGATCTTCCTTCCTTCCTTCCTTCCTTCCTTCCTTCCTTCCTTCCTTCCTTCTTTCCTTCCTTCCTTCTTTCCTTCCTTCCTTCCTCCCTCCCTCCCTCCCTCCAGGATCACACAGCTAAGTAATATTGGAGACAGGGATAATGAGTTCAGTTTTGGACATATTGAATTTAAGATGTCCAAGAACAGTTGGAGATGAGAGCCTGGAGTGGGTAGAGAGGTTAGGGCTGGATAAGAAAATTTGAAAATAAGGATAGAAACGATAATTGAATGCATGGGAGTTGATGAGATCACCATTCAAAACAGTTTAGAGAGAGAAGAGAAGAGGCCTCAGGACAGAGTCCTGGGGGACTCCTACCATTAATGGGCATCACTGGGACAAAGATCCAGCAAAAGAAACTAAGGAGCACCCCTCCTACTAGTGGCTTTCTGCCACTAGCTCTTCCTCATTATCTTTCCCTCTAACCCTTCTTCCCCTCTTCTGAACTTCTATAACTTTTGAAGATACCACCATCCTCTCATTCACCTGGGCTGACAACCTAGGCATAATCCTCAGTTAATCATTCTTTCTCTAACCTCCTCTACCCCCCAATAGCCACTCTGCTGCCAAGTTAAATCAAATTTAGCTAAGAATTGGAAACCAAGTAGATGCCCATGAGTTGGGAAATGGCTAAAAAACTTGTGGTACATGAATTAATGGAATATTACTGCCCTGTAAGAAATCATGTGTGTGATGAATACAGAGAAACAAGGAAAGATCTATATGAACGGATGCAGACCAAAGCAAGAAGAGCCAAGGAAACAACATCCATCATGACCACAATAACGTAAATGGAAACACCAAAAAATCAAAAGTAAATGCAACAAAAATATAAAGACCAAGCAGGACTCAAATGAAGAGACAGAAGAAAACACGCACTAACTAACCTTTCATGCAGGTAGGAAGTCCACAGGTATTACACATTGCACATGTTTTCAGACCTTTTTGATCAGTTGTACTGACTTTTTCCCTCTCTTAAAAAATACTATTTGTCATATGGGATGGCTTTCCAGCAAAGGGGGGGGGGGGGAATAAGGAATACTTGGGATAACTGTGCTGATGTAAAAAACAGAAAATATCAATAGAAACTTTTTTTAAAAAAGTAAATCAAACTCCCTTCAGTTCACCAGCTATGTACCAGGAAGAAGTCTTTACCATAACACCTTGAGTCTGAAGCCTTTAAGAACCAACGCTGAAGAACAATCAGCAACAAATGAAGCAGATTTTCACAATTTTTTTTTTTGCATCTAATTCCTATCCTTTTCCAAGTTCTAATTCCTTTCCCCAGTACCTACCAAATGTTGCTTTCCTAATCTGGTCAGCCTCTACTTCAGCACACAAAAGCTCTCCTGAGGTCCAATGGGGAGAAGTCTTTAGAAAGCTGGTAGCAAAAATCCAGAACTTAGGGCAGTCATGGTATGATGGGAAAAGAGTTAGCTCCGTCACTAGGAAGATCTAGGTCCAAGCGCCCCCTCTGACATCTTCCGGCTACATCACCTTGGACAAGTCGCTTAATGTCTCAGGGCTCCAGGCAGCTCTCAAACTATAAATGACCAATGAGTTGCCAATCTGCATCTGTGGAGGTAGTTTCTATTCTAGGAGTTTCCCTACACTGATGAAATCACAAGGCTGGCAAACAAACAAACAAATAAGTACGTATTTATATTTCACTTTATATTACATATAAAGGTAATATTGAAATGGGCAAAAAGTCTTGTTCAGAAACCTTTCCCCCAACCCTGGAGGTCACTGTATCCATGTTCTACCCTCTATATGTGCCAGATAAACCCTAAACGTGCCAAATATGTCATTCTCCCCTCCTCAGAGCACTTTTTTGCCTTCCACAAGTCCCCACCCTCCTAACAAAGGAAGAGAAACCAGGGAAGAGATGAAGGGAAGCATCTCCAACCCTGAGCACAAGGCTTGTTACATCTCTAATTTCATGTCCAAGGCCGATAGGCTGCAGTAGGCAAGGTCAGTGAAGCTCTTGCAGCTGCTTCCAATATTGACGTGATTAACAGTGATTACTTCAGAAATCAATGAGGGGAGATTGCTGGCTTTATCTGAAGAGCATGCCCTGCATCTGCTGAAGCAGGGAGGACAATTCAGCTGACTTGCAGAGTTTTTGTTTGCTTGGTTTCCCTCCCCCTCTCCTGCCCCCCCCCTTGGGTACATCGTCCTTCTGGGCCCCATACAGCCCAAACCTCCGCTCAGACTTGATAATTTTTTTTTGGTATAATAACCTGAACAAAGGCACAGCTGATCACTTGTGATCATTTGCAGGCAGAGCAACTTATTTTTAGCCATCTTGTGACTGTGTTTGCTGCTTCTGTGTGGCAATAACTATAGGGAAATTAAATACTATGAGGAAGTACCACAGCAGGACAACAGGAAAGCCAACTGTTGGAGGGTGAGAAGTCATTTCAAAGGGTCTTTTGGGGTCATGGGAAATTCTAGAGAGGATCAAATACATCCAATGATCAGTCAACAAACATTTTCTGATTGCCTACATGCATAAGGCAACATACCAAATGCTGGAAAGGATAGCAAAAAATGCAATGTAATTCAGTTCAACAAACATTTATTAAGTAACTATCATGTACAAAGACAAAAAAAAAGCAAGAAAGTATTTTCAAAAAATGAGCTTACATAATACTGTGGAAATATCACATATACCATATATACAAAGAGAAATATAAATACAGATAATGTGGAAAGGTATAGATATACACATAAGAGTATATGAAGTATACATATGCACATCTTTATATGTGAATACAGATATACTTTAAATATAATATTTAGCATATATACTTACAATCTGTAACATGTATATATTATGTTTATGATATATGTAGTTGTTCAATTATTTCCCACTCTATGTGACCCCATTTTGGGGTTTTCTTGGCAAAGATACGGGAGCGGTTTGCCATTTCCTTCTCTAGCTCATTTTACAGATGAGGAAACTGAGGCAAAAAGGGTTAAGTGACTTGCCCAGGGTCACATAGCTAGTAAATATCTGAATCTAGATTTGAACTCAGGTCTTCCTGACTTTAGATCAGGTACTCTAGCCCACTGTACCACCTACTGCCTGTATAGTAGATATATATATATATGTATATAGTATATATGTACATATACACATACACACACATAAATATACAGACACATATATACTTTACATATAATTTATAGAGTCATGGATTTTTGCTGAAGAGTACATTAAAGGTCACCTCATCCAACTCAACTTTTATGGAGGGAAGAAGGGAACAATCATTTATTAAATATCTGCTATGTGCCAGACACTGTGCTGAGCACCTGAAAAACATTATCTCGTTCTACCATCTAGCTGTACAAGTGAGAAACTGAGATGTCATATTATATTACCTTGAAATCTGATATAAAGGAACCTTAGGAGAAGAAAATAGATTAGGGCCCTTTATTTAGATTAATACAACTGATGGTATGACACGGTGGATACAGTCCCCAGTCTGGAGTCCTTTCTGAGGCCCTGAGAGATAAAGTGATTCGGCCAAGGTCCTAGAGGTATCCATGGCAGACACGGCAGACATCCAAGACCTCCGACTAGGAGCTGCCCTTCCTAATTTGAGGGAAAGGAGATTACTAACAACCTGAGAGGTGGAAGGAATGGAAACACAGAGGATGTGGCATCCCAGAGGCCGTGAAGGATTTACAGTCAGAGGCAGAGGTGAAGAGGGAATGGATTCCACAGTGGAGTGCGACAGAGACGACCACGGGTCAGTGCAGGACGCCGCTATCAGCCCCATTTGGCTGGAGGACAGAATGAGAGGACAGTAGTGAAAGACAGGGCTGGGAAAAGGCATTGGAGCTGGAGTGTGGATGGTCTTAAATACCAGACTGGGGAGTTTATATTTGATTCTGGAGGTAGGAGGGAACTGATGAGCCTGTGAGGAACCTAGCATAATGAAAAAAAAAGAGCCAAAGTGGGAGGCAGTCAGGAGACGTCACCTCTAGTCCTAGGTCTGCCTCTAACTGATCCATCAGGGAGTGTTTATGAAGCACTTCTTGTGTGCCAGGAATTGTGTTAGGTACTGGGGATAACAGACAAAGAAAGGGAACCTCCTCTGCTCTCAAGAAGTTAGCATTTGTTAAAAAAAAAAAGCCATGTACATATGTAAGAATAAACAAAATAAATACAAGGTAAATGGAGAGAAGGGGTGAGGGGCCTAGCATCTGGAGGGATCAGAAAAGGCCTTAAATAGAAGGTGGCACTTAAAACCAGGGTATTCAAAGAGGATCAGGGTCAAGAGGGAATGGACTTAAGGCACAGGGACCAGCAAATATAAAGATGCAGAGATGGGAAATGAAGTTCTATATAGGTGTGGAACAGCAAGAAGAAAGGTTTGGTTGGACAATAGAGTACATATAGGGAATAATATATAATAAGCCTGAAAGATAAAATGGATTCAAGTCATGTAAGGTTTTTAAGATTCTTAAGCTGGGATTCACAGATAGATTTCAAAGGATCTATGAACCTGGATGGAGTAAAAAATTTACATTTCTATTTTCACCAACCTATAGCTCAAATTCTTTTAAAATATTGTTTTAAGAAGGGGTTCATGGGCTTTAGGATGCCAAAAGTTTCCATGACACACGAAATAAGGTGAAGAACCCCTGTCCTAGAAGTAATAGAAAACCATTGGAGTTTATTGACCAAGTGAGAGACATTGTCAGACCTAATGCTTTAGGAAAATAACTTTGGTAGCTATGTGGAAGAATGATTAGAGACCAGAGACTTGAAGCAGAGAGGGTATTGCAATAGTCCAGGGGAGAAGTAATGAGGCTCTGAACGAAGGTAATGACTAAGTGAGTAGAGAGAAAAGGAATGATTGTGAAGATGTTATGGCAATGACCTTGGGCAAGGGAGACCTTTTGGCCTGATCGATGACAGTCAGGAGGTCTGACTTTACACCCTCAGCCTTACTGATGGTGCCACCATTGAGTTGTGCAACTTTGGGAAGGTTACTTCACTTGTCTGGGTTTTGTTTTCCTTATCTGCAAAAACAAATTGGGATAGGGTACACTAGGTATCTCAAAAACATCTTACGACCTAATTCTATGAGTCTAAAATCTGTTCTCAGTCCATGAGAGGTTCAAACCCCCCACCCAGGGGGAAGCATCAGGCTAAAGCATCCGTCTTCTTCCCAGAAGCGCTCAAGCCCCTGAGTGAGAATTATCAGTTACATGTTTGTAAATAGTATCACACTTAATGAGCATCTGGTTTCACTTCATGTCAGCAGTCTCAGAAGCTGCACCACTCTGATTTCTTTCATTTTAATGACTAGGCAGTCCTTATTCTGTCAGGGTGGCCCAGCCAGGTCTGGAAAAGTGACAGGTTGGATTCTGTCAGTGGTGGACCCATCAGTAGAGCTAAAGGAATGTCAGGCCTCCTATCCCTGCTTTTAAAGGACATCATAGATTTAGAGTTGAGAGATACCTCAGAATTCATCTAATCAAATCCTCTCATTTTACAGATGAGGAAATAGAGGGATAGAAAGGTTTGAAACTTTGTCCATGGTCACACGGGGAATAAGTGGCACTTCTAACTCCAAATCTGGTCCCTTTTCCACTTATACCACACAAAACTAGTTCTGTGTCTTTTCTACTGTCCCACAAGGATTCCTTTGTTATGTGCTGATCACTCAGGACACCACCCCACCAAGAAAACTGATGAAAAAGCAAGGTCACAGTAGTGGAAATAGGCATTGGGTCAGGGATTTCATGGAAAAAGAAGTCCAGCTTGATGATTGCAAAGTATTTCTCAGACTGACTTGCTTCTCCAAGAACATATCTAAATCTCTCATCTCTAACATAAATGGGTTGTCTAATAATCACCTGTAGGTAGTGGTTGATTTGCGGGGAAAAAAGATAAGCCACTCTACCTTAAAAATATCTCCTCCATTTGCAGTACTCTGTCATTGGGAATTCACTTTTTGAATTATGCCTAGCTCCTTGGGAACCCCCCTGCCAAAATGAGAGATCGCCCTACAAAATTACCTGAACTTAAGCTGAGATCTGTAATAGATATCTTAGCAGAGATTAACTAAATCAGGTTTCTTCCCAAAAGAATAGCTAGCCAAAAAGGAATGAGAGTCTGGGAAAGGGTGAGGGAAAAGAGTCATAGGGGGATATAAAAAAACAGAGGCAGCATGTGGGCACCCAGTAGAGGAGAGGAATCCTAAAGCAGGATACAGGAATGTGCCAAAGGCCAACACGGCTCACTTGTTAGTATGATGCCTTCTTCATCCAGCACCACCGTATAACTGCATCAGTAATATGGAGTAGGAGTTCATATGCTAACCATTCAGAGTTACAGAATCCTAGGATGTCAGACGTGGAGGGATTCTGAGGGACCATTCAATCCTTCTCCCTCACTTGACAGATGAGGAAAGTGATGTGCCCAAGGTCCCCCGGCTGAGCTCTGTCAAACCCAGGCCCTGAGACACCAAGCACAGGGCTCCTTCCACCCCCAACCCTCACACGGTGGCACGCCCATCGCCTGTCTGCTCTCGGATACCTCCCCTGGCACTAGCTTTATTGTATTTATTGTTATGAAAAATAAAATCCTTGTAAGACGGCATCATGGATATGAATCAAGATGGTGGAAAAAGTTTGTGCTTTGAGGACTAGACACACTCTGCCCGCTCCAAACCCTGTCAGGACGTGACGGTGTTTGCTCAGCTTTAATTACCTCTGTTTTTCATTTATATTCTTGCCCTAAGGAAAGGGCTTAGACAGTTTGCTGTTGTGCTCCTGCCCTCTGGTGGCAAGAGCCCATCGGTGCAGGCAGCTTCATCTGCAAATAGTTGTTGGAGCAAAAAGCCCAGAAACTTACCAAGGTCAATTAAGACTCCAGAGGAGAGGAAAGTCTTACTGCTTAGGAAGCAGGAAGAAAAAGCTCACCTTCTCTGAACCCAGCAGGCACTGCTATATGGCAAACAATCCCAGGGGACTGGGCTGGTTGGCTCCACCTCAGACCCTAAATGAAGACAGACCCACAAGGACCCCTGGGTGAGGGGCCAATCTTCTGTGAAGGGAAGTTGGGAGGAGCAAGACTGAGAGAATGACATAAACCCCGGGGATCCAAAGGAGCCTGGATACAGTCGAACAAACCCAGCCCCTGAGTCCAAAGCTCAGGGGAACATAGGATAGCTCCTGTGGGGAAAGGGGTGGATGTCTAAGGGCCTGAGAGGGAAAAGTAGAGAGAAGCAAGGTCCTAGAATTTTTTCCCAGGGACCCAGGATCTTAGGAATGTAACACAAAGGTTTTGGGGAGATATCCCCCCATCTAACCTCTAATGAACATAATTTATCATTTCTTTCCCCAAAATCGAAACTATTGTCCTTGAGGGGCAATGCTTCATAACTCCTGCCTCCTTAAGATTCCTGTCTTCTCAAAAGTCTGCCTCCTGCAACAAGAAAAGCTCCTGGGGAGATGCTCTTAGCCTTCAGAACCTCCTCATTTGAATGTCACACTGGTTCTGACGTTTCAAAGATTTACAGCTAGAAGCAACCTCGGAGGTCATCTAGCCTATCTCTTCATTTTACAAGTGAAAAAACTAAAAGAAGTCGTGACTCGCCTCAGGTCACGCAGGTGGCAAGTATCAGAACTGTGATTTGAACCCGGTCTTCTGAGGCCAAATCCAACACACTTTCTACTATATTTTGCTCCCTCTAAGGTTGAATAAGTACTCTAACTTTGCTGTGCAGCGTCAGTCCAGCCTCTGTGTCCCTGACTTCCTCGTGGTAAAATAGAGGGTATCATTTTCACTATAGGAAGAATCATTCTAATTTAATATAATGTCGCCTCAAATGTTTAATCTTACAAAGCTTGGTTGGTCAGGAAGCACACCTTTATTACTTTTATTTTACTTTTGATTATAACATTTGTTGATTTCATTATTAATAGGCTTTAGCTTTTATTTCTTCCAGGGTATCAGGATGCTGCGAACTCTGAGTGCAAAGGAGTCATGAACTCTGAAACAGACTGGGAGGGAGGACAGAGAAGAACCAAGGAAGTGCCACCAAGGACAAGTTGCAGTTGACTCCATGACACAGTTTTCTTTGGCCAAACTCTTTGTATTTTCTGTGTCCGATGCCTTAAGCAGCTCACAGTCAAATACATTGCCTAAAATTCTCCCCGAGGTCACATCCACCACAGGGGAACATAAACACACAAGGAAAGTCACCCAGAAATGAATGCCACACCACCAAAACCACAATAAACTCTCACCTGGCTAACTGGCTCTCCTTCCTGTTAAGACACACTATCTTGCAACTTTCTTACTAATAGGCTGGCCTAGACATCAGTCCAGAAACTTTAGCTCTCCCTGCTTTTAACTACTACCTACACATAGCCTCAGAGTAGAAGACAGACTAATGCTCTCATTAGAGCTGTTGGAAGCAGTTCCTGCCTTCCTCCTCCTCCAGCCCTACCTCGTAGATTGTGCTAACTTAGAAAAAGTCAGCCTCTGTGCAGAGAGCAAGAGGAGAGTGAGAGGCAGCCCAGGGTAGAGGAGAAAGCATTCTACTGAAAGCCAGGAGACCTAAGTGCAAGTCCAGGCTCTGGCACTAGCTCTGTGTGTGATTTGGCCAATCCCCTTCCCCACTCCCAGGCCTCAGCTGCCTCATCTTTAAAAATGAGGGCATGGGATCAAATGATCTCTGAGGTCCCTTTCAGTCCTGACACTCTATGATCTAAGTACCTCGAATCTTGTATTGAGAGGATTGCTGGGAAATTCACCCAGAGGCACCCCTCCCTTGACAGGGGGCCCCAACCCAGAACCCCGGAGGACAGCTAAGTGGGAGGGAAAGAACTTGAGTGCATATAGAGAACTGAGGTGCTTAATGGAGATGCAGAATCACAGAATGTTAGAGCTGGAGGAAGGGAGACCGGCAGCATTCCTAGAGTGCCAGCATTGAGCCTGACCGCACCAAACCCCAGGGCAGAAAACTCATGACATTTCGATAATGCTACTCAAATGGAACATTTCTATTTCCCCCCAAAAAATGGACACTGTTGGCAAAATTCATAAAGATCTTATTAAACTTTCCCTTTTACTGCTGCTTTATCTCTTCTGGTGAAATACAGCAGCCTGCAGGTTGCCATGGTGACAGCTGAATTTTTAAATAACAGTCCTCTAGTAGCCGGGCTGCAGGCAGTACCAGCCCCAGGCAGAAAGTAGGGGCAGAGGCTGGAGAGGAAAAAAGGAAGCTCTCGATTTGCCCCAATATGCTGCAACTTTCCCAACTCAGTTTCATTTCGAAAGGACAATGTTCCATTTTGAGCATGAGACTTCTAGATCCCTGACTAGAGTAGCCTTCTGACAAAGACAGCCAGGTCCTATGGAAAGAGATTGCACTAGAGGGAGGACTCTGAGGCTCCGGTGCAGGCTCTGCCCCTAACTGTGCCCTTAGGAAAATAACTTACTTCGGGCTCTCTGATTTCCATATTCTTCATCTGTGAAATGGGCGGGGTTTGAATATTAAATTGCCTACTATGTCTGGGGGGGAGAAAGGGAAGGAAGAGAAGGAAAGAATTTGGAACTCAAAATTTTAAAAAGCAAATGTTAAAAATGTTTTTACGTGCAATTGGGAAAAAATAAAATATTCAAAAATATGGAAGTGTTGGACTATGTGACTTCTAGGATCCCTCCCAGGTTTAACATCCTATAAGTCTAGCAGACAATATGGCGGAAGGGAAAGCACTCAGTTTGGAGTCAGGAAGCCTGTTTTCTAATCCCGTCTGTATCATTTACTATCTGGGTGACCTTGGGCTGGCTGACTACTCAGCCTCTTACGTAGTCAGTTTCTCCTTCTGCTAAATGAGAAATTTAGAGTAAGTAGTGGTAGTATGAATAGAAATAATAGCTAGCATTTATATAACATTTTAAGGTTGGCAAAGCATTTTACAAATACGTGATCTCATTTTATCTTCACAACAACCCTGGGAGGTGGGTTCTATTCTTATCCTCATTTTACAGGTGAGGGAACTGAGGCAGAGGTTAAGTGATTTGCCTAGATAAGTAAGTTAATAAGTGTCTAAAAAGTCACCTTCCACTTCCAAATCTATGATCTTATGGCTCAAAGTGAGTTGCTCCTGACTAAGCCCCTTCCCCAAGTAAACTTCTAAGGCCCTTCTTCTAGGACGGGAGAGAAGGCAGCCCTTAGGAGAGTAAAGAACGCTTCCTTAATCCTCAGGGCTTCCAAAGTAGGGAAGGAAGGAATACAGGAGATGAGAACCGGCAAAGCAGAGAGATGATATTCTATGGTGGGGGACAAAGAAATTCATTTGAACAAAGAAAATCCTTGTGCAGTCTGGAAAATAGATGACCACAGACGGCCATTTCCTTTGCCCAGTGTGTACACGGAATACCAGACTCCTTGAGTTGCAAAAAACCCGAAGAGGCCTCTTGGCTCAGCCGTTAGGCAAAAGCAGAGATCCATGCAGTGATTGTCAGTTGCGGGGCTCTCTTTATTTAAAAAGGAGGGGAGCACTCACCCCCTCCGGTCATACACTGACGAATGGTTTCTCTCAGCTGTGAACAGGGTATGTATGATAACTGAACCTGAAACAGACTTGGCATTTCTCTAGAAGTCAGAAGAGCATTGGCCCCAAGGGAGAGCAGAAGGGGAAAAGGAACCTCCATTTCTGTGAGTATGAACCGCATTACCCACCCTCCTCCTTTCTGGTCAGGGCACTGAAGGCCCAGAAACTAACTAATCCAGCAGCCGTTTGGTCTAGGATTTCCTCATCAGCATTCACGAGCAGCACTGAGCACAGCAGGAAGGAGATATTGCAGAGGCTTAAGGAAGAGATAAAAGCAGAGCCCTGGAAGAGAGAGAGACAGAACAGTGGTTAACAGCAACCCCCTTCCCTCCTGCCTTCATTCCCAGTGCACAAGACAAGAATTCAAAGACCCCAGGCCTCGTAGGAGAAAAATTGGGAGGTAGGGGGAGAGGGGCTTAGGGTGATGACCTAGTCTTGCCTAATCCTGCCCCTTTCTACAGACTCAGGCCCCTAATACAATAGTGAGGTTAGGGGATTAGGATTACATCTTTCTCCTTCCTAGGAAACTCCAACACACACACACACACACACACACACACACACACACACACCATTTGTTCCTAATACAGAGAAAGGGTCCCAGACTAGGAGTTCTAGTCCTAATTCTACTGCTGTGTATGTAACCCTGAAAAAAATCCCTGTCCCTCTCTGGGCCTCATTTTCTTTATCTGCAAACCTCAGAACGTGCATTGTTACTATTCAGTCACATCCAACTTCTTCATGACCCCGTGTTGGGATTTTCTTGGCAGAGATATTGCAGTGGCTTGCCATGTTCTTTTCTAGCTCATTTTACAGATGAGGAAACTGAGGCAAACAGGTTTAGGTGACTTGTCCAGGGTCACATAGCTAATAAGTGACTAAGGTCGTATTTGAATTCAAGGCCTTCCTGACACTAGGCTCAGTGCTCTGTGCACTATGGCACCACCTAGCTGCCTACCTGTAATGATAATCAGTGCCAAATGGCAGGGATTCCAGAGAGACCCAAAGGAAGAAAACAAAAAAATATTAAGAAAGTCTCATATTCATCCAATCAGCCTACAAATTTTATATATTGTCCCAAAAGATACATTGAGGAGGCTTGGAGTAACAGGGAGATTGCTGTGCCCTGGGTCTAAATCTCATCTCTGACATTTACCAGCTCTGTGACTTAGGAAGGTCAATTTCCTCGTCTGTGAAATGGGGACAGTGATAGCACCTACGTGACAATGCTGCTGTAAAGATGAAATGAGATCATAAATGTTGAGTGTTTTTAAAATCTTAAAGTACAATATAAATGCTAGATATTATTATTAACTCAGAACAGCTCAAACAACCCCCTGATACTCATCTACTAAAGGATTTCTTACAGATCATTAGCATTCTTCAAGGCAACAACTAAGCTAGGGGTTCCCACTTTCAGACAACTCCCAGGCTAAACATTTTCTATTTGTAACATCTCTCTATTTTTTCCTTTTGAGGCCTGCCAACAGTTCTTAATGTTCACTGTCCCCGATTGTTTCAACAAAACAGAACGAGCTCCCAGAACTTATTTTTAGCGATTTCCCATTTTTGCCTCTTCTTCATTCCTTATCACCTCACCACCACCACCACCACAAGTCCAAAGGGAATGAACAGCTTCCAATCCCAAGAATTCATGTGGATGCTCTTCCCTTTGTCCAAAATTAGTAGCCCAATGCTGTTCTGTGTTCCTGTGATTTGTGAGCATTTCCAAAAGTACATGGCTACTGGAAGAGGCACCCATGGCAGAAAAATCCAACTAAACTACACCTGAAATAATCTTAATTTTAAAATGAGTCGGGGCATGGAAAGTGAGGAGAAAGGAGAGTACTAAGGATAATCTGTCTTGGGCTGTCCATCCTAGGAATTGGGCCATACAGAGAGTATTACAAAAGTATACTTTGCCATCAGCTGGTTCCTCTAGGTATGGAACTGAATGGACAACAGGTGTTAATTAAGTCTGGACATTCTTCTTCCAAACTCAAGTCTTACCTATATAGAAGCTTACATCAAATCAACCTTAGTATTTAATATTAAGATTCTTTCAGAGCTTATTAAAATCAAGAGCCTTTCCTCAGTCTTCATGTCTCCCTCTAGAAGTGACAGAGGTTAACTGTTGGCAAAATTGTAAAATAGGTTAACTTTGATACTCCTTCATTGCTTTTTTCATCCAGTCACCAACTCCCCTGGTATTTTTATGTTGTCCCTTCCGAAAGGGTTCATCTTTAATCCTCCTAGGCCTAGAGCCATGCTCCAGACTTTTCTAACCCTGTGACTTCCCACCAAAATGGAATGGGACATTACATACCCCACATTTGCACAAACTGCCTCAATGCCTGAAATATACTCCCTCCTCCTCACTACCTTTGGGAATCTTCTTCTAGCCTGGGTTCAGTTTCTTCCTCTTTATAAGATTTCTTTCATCTCTCCCAGTTGTTAATGTACTTCCAATATATTATATTTATTTATCTGAATAATTTCTCCTACCCCCAGTAGCATATAAGCTTCTTGGGGCCAGGAACTGTTTAATTGTTGTCTTTGTTCCCAGCCTAATGTCCTTAACCTTTCACATAATAAACCCTTAATAAATGTTACAGTACATTGTATTTCATTACCTTACATTGGATTGAATGATGACAATCAATAAATATTCAGTACCTACTGTGCTAAGTGCTGGTTAACAGACTGGTGCTATGTTGTTGTTCAGTCATGTCCACTAATTCTTCCTGACCCCTTTGGCAGTTTTCTTGGCAAGGATACTGGAGCAGCTTGTCATTTCCTTCTCTAGCTCATCTGACAGATGAGGAAACTGAGGCAAATAGGGTTAGTTGACTTGACCAGGGTCACACAGCTAGTAAGTGTCTGTGGCCAGATTTGAACTCAGAGAGATAAATCTTCCTGACTACAGACCTATGAGCTCTATCAACTGCACCACCTAGCTGCCCTTTTGGTTCTATGACTCCTTAGCTAATTTTTAAATGAATTTTAATTAAGATTTAAATAGGTGTGTGTGTGACCTTGGGCGAGTCACTTAATCCTAATTGCCCTGCCTTCCCCCCTGCAAAAATAAATAAATAGATAGATAAATAAATGAATAAATAAATAAATGGGTAGCAATGACTAAAAGATTCTGTCTCAAAAAGAATTTTTAACAGAGGCCCTTAAAGCCTTCATGCATAGGAGTATAGAAATTTTAGACAGGAAGGCAGGCCAGTAGGCAAGATATTTAAAGGTAAATGAGTATAACATCACATCAGATTGTTTTCAGGTTTTTTAAATGGGTGCCTTAAGCCACAGAATCATAGAAATGGAATAGAGTTCTTGAGAAAGTTCAGTATCTCACTCATCTTAGATGAATAAGTGGGTGTTTGTCCTACTTTTTAAAGCTCTCCAGGTCCAGAGAGTCTAACACTTTCTGAAGTTTAGTCGCTTTGATTTTCAGAGTGTCTAACTTCCTGGATCCAGATGAACTGAATTCTTTCACCACAATTTAAACCTATATTATTATGTAGTTCTGGTATTCACTGTGGTCCTGAAACCAACTGAACAAAAAAATTTGAGGTCTTCAGCATTGACAGTTTAAATGATATTGAAAATGTGTATGTCCAACAATTGGAGAATTGCCAAAAAAAAATAAACTTTGGTCTATTTACATACTGGAATAATAGGGTAGCATTGAAAATCAATGAAGTGGGTATTTCTCCAATGGTATTTCATCTCTATGTCAGCCTAAACAAAACTGTAATGAGGGGAAAAGAGTCATGAGACACCAGAATGTCCCGAACTCTTTATATAGGTATAGACAACTCATTGTTACTTATTTCCTTTTCCTTTGTCCCTGCAAAGAACTTCTGGTCTGCCATTAAGGGGATACAGTGGGAAGAAAGTCACTCCAAAAAGACTCAGACTCTATGATCACCACGTGGATGAATGGCAGATTTTGGAAGTCAGGCTCCTGGGTTGTCATGGGAAAGACATTGGGCAGTGAGCCTCTTTGGTTCAGCTAAGGCTTTAAAACCAGGTTGCTAGGTGACAGAGCCTTCACCTCTATCTTCAGGTCCTGGGGCCAGAAACAGAAGAGCCATGACCAGTGCTGAGGCCAGTGCTAAGGATCTAAGAGCAGAAGCAGCTGCTGTGACAAGAAGAGGTCCAAAGCACCAGAGACTATAAGCTACTGCAAAGCCCGGCATACTGGTGAGCCAGACAGGTAGGAAAAACAACCACTCTCTCTGTACACCTTTTCAGACTTCCTTGTTTACATTCTAGATCCAGAGCTTGGGGCCCCAACACACCAAACTTCCTCTCTCTCTGATCTGTGGGTGAATGCTCTTTGAAAATCCCCAAGGGCAAACAAGAGCGTGGAAAGAACTTGGGAGAAGTTTGGAGTGTCAGGCAGAGGATTCCATGTGGGAGAGCTTAACAAGTTTTTCTTTAATTTTAGCTATGGTATGTCTAGTAAACTACGTGGTCACAGTCTGTCGACTGTCTATGTTCTATGAAGGAGATGGGAGAAGAGGTGTTCTACAGAAAGAGGAGAACTTTTAAGTGCTGGGTAGAGAATGAAACAACAGTTTTTGTATTTTTTAAAATTCTGAGTAACATCTCATACTATCCCGTAGTCTAAATTCAGAGCTCAGTCAGCATGGATTTTAACTTGAAACCACACAGCAAAGCTATGTAGGAGGTTCATATGATGCATTTCAATGAGACTATGAGATCACTTGGCCAGTGGTTTTAGAACAGGGCCACTTGGTGGACCACCCGGATTTTATCATCTCCCTTCCTGAATATATAGTAATTTCTTTCTAAAGTTTTAAGAAAGCAGTACACAAGCTGAATTAGATTGACGCCACCAGTACTACAGGGCCCCATGTTACATGAGGCACCTACCAAGTATACAAGTGTTACAACGATAACTATGAAGCACAATAATAATTCACATCATATGTTTTAAGGTTTGCAGAATGTTTTACACCTTATCATTTTAATCCTCACAATAACCATGTGAGTTAGGATAATATGTGAGAAAGGTTAAGTGACTTTCCCAAGGTCACACAGGTTGTTTGTGTCTGAGGTGAGGTTTGAACCAAGGTCTTTGTGACTCTAGGACCAACTCTCTAACCACTACATCATGCAGCCTCGAGTAGGAGAAAAGGAAATATCGAGGAGGGGGCATCTATACAAAGTGATACAGATATAGAACCGCATGCATACTGACTATAACTATTTTTTTAAGGAAAGGAAGGAAAGAGGGGAGGAGAGGGTAGGGGAAAGGCGAAAAGAGAGGAGAACCATCAAACCAGAATCTTTGTGGTTTTTTAGCTTTTGATTCTGTCTTAGTAAAGGCTAGAATCTAAGTAAAATGTGCTTTGTTTTGTAGGCTCCTTTGCTTTTTTTTTTATAGATGGTTATTAAGTATACAATTTAATTTTTTCTTCATTTAAAAAATTTAACTTCTATTTAGCCAATCTATTTGACCATTTTACAGTGACTTTCTAGCTGTCCATCTGAGCCATGCATACATTTCTTTGTCAGCGTAAGCTAACGTGAACAAATTCTGCAGCCCTTTGGCTGACATTTTAATGACTAAGATTGTTTCAGAGACTTAGTCTATTTAGCTTATTCCGTATTCCCTGACTGTTCCAAGAATCATGTACTTTTAGACACAGCCATAAAACACAGAAGCACAACACAGCTTTGGGTTATAAACC
>CM053625.1:48640477-48656432 GCA_028646595.1 Phalanger gymnotis | reverse complement strand
TGGGTTGAGAAGTCTGGTAACTGCTGCAACTCACTGATTCAGGGAGCTAGGGCACGCTCTGCCCGGCTCCTGGTCTGGGTTGGTCCGTGCTGCCCACGCTGGGCTCTGCTCCACGCAGCTCCCCTCCCCTCTGCTCCCAGCTCTGTGGGGGATAGACCTTACCCACAGACTATCCAGGCTGTCCTGGGCTAGAGCCCTGCTTCCCTCTGCTACCCTGTGGGTTCTGTAGTTCTAGAATTGGTTCAAAGCCATTTTTTGTAGTTTTTTGGAGGAACTTGGCAGGGAGCTCATGCTAGTCCCTGCTTTCCAGCCGCCATCTTGGCTCCAGCCCCCTGGCCATGTTTCTATTCAGCACATTTGCTGGGTTTCTCTAGTTGTGTGAGACAGAGTAGGTATACTTTTGGTAAAACAAATTCTCTATTAAACATGAGTTTAATAGGAATCTTTTTGTAAATTCTTTTGTAAAGTGAATAACCTCCCATCCCTCCTCACCCATATCCTATTTTATTTTTTTGGAAATACAGATTTCATTTATTAGGCTAGATTCAAAATAAGCTTGGGTCTAAGACTATCTATATATAAGATGGCAAAGAGATAGTTGAGAAAATGTGCCTTCTTCCCCTCTTTACAGAAGTGAGGGACGATGGGCAAGGAAGATTGTGCACATTGTCAGTTGAGATGAATGTGGTGATTGGTTTGGCTGAACCACTCTCTTTCTTGTGAAATTTGTAGATCTTGGTCAGAATCTACAACTCTTCTCCCTGGCCCCAGATCAAAGTATTTGATTCTTAGGAGTCTCTTGCTCATCTCATCACTGCATAGGCTGGTCACAGCTGACTGCTTCAACTCAAAGTTAAGGTTCTGGAATGACTCATGGGGTAAACACGTAGAAACAGCTTCAGTGAGCGAAGGGAGGAAGCAGCTAAGGTGTGAGAGTGACTGAGGAGATCTTATTCCAAGCACCTTACCGTAGATCAGAATGACAACAAAACTATAGACCTCTTCTCCCTGCCATCATTGCTTAATTGCCATTAGCTCATACCCACACTGCTTAATAACATTAGAGGCAGTGTGATAAAGTGTATAGAGTGATGGACCAAAAGTCAAGAAAACCTGATTTTGAATTTCACCTCTGATGTTTACTAATACTCGGGAAGACCTGATTTCAAATTCAGCCTTAGATATTTACTAGGTGTGTGACCCTGAGAAGGTCACTTAGCCTCTGTTTGCCTCAGTTTCCTCATCTGTAAAATGAGGATGATAATAATGCCTCCACCCTCCCAGGGTTGTTGCAAGGATCAAATGAGATAACAATTATAAAGCACTTAGCACAGTAAACGCTATATAAATGTTAGCTATTCTGTGACCTTGGTCAAGCTTAACCTCTCTCTGGGCCTCAGATTCCTTATCTGTAAAATGAAGGGTTAGACTCTCTGATCTTGCCAGCTCTTAATCTATAATCTTATGACTTAAGATAAAACATTATGTTGCATTTGTATAATACTTTATTTATTTCAAAGTACTTTCTTTCACCTGCATTATCTTATTTGTTCTTCATAATACTCTGGCATAATACCTCTATATTTCAGAAGATCTATAACTTCATCATTGAGGACATGCCCTTCACCAATACAGATTGTTATCTCTCCACTACTCTCCTATACTTTAGTAGATAGAATGAGTTGTCCCAGGCAAAAAAAAAAAGTCATTACTTGGTTGTCAACGTTCTGGTGAGAAAACTACACACTTAGCAAGTCTGGTCCCCAGTCAATGCATAGAGTTTGTCAATGGGTTCAAAGTCAAGCCTTTCCAAGTCATAGAATTTCCCCAAACTTGTCCTCCACTGGTACTGCTTTTGAGCACCTAGAATTACCTCCACACTCCAACAGGTAACACTTAAGTGGAGATCTGGTTTCATTTCACGGGTGAGAAATTAAAATACAAAAAATTTAAATGACATGCCTAAGATCATACTACCAGTTCATAATGTAGCCAAGTACAGGACCAGGACTCGACTCCTAGTTCATTGCTCTTTCCATTAGAAAATGTCCTCCATTGTTTGCTCCTGTAGAGTCTGTCTCCTTGTTTCTGATCTGCAAAGATCCCCACAGAACCACGTTCCAGGCTTCATATTTCACCCTTTGTCTACGACGGCAGAGATATCCCAGCTGAAGAACTGAGTTTCATAGGTCTGATACAAAGACAACCCATGGAATTCAGTTCTCAAAGCTGAAGATACAGGTTCTCTAGAATCTGCCTCCCATCTTCTTGCTTCGAAGTCTGGTGCCTTTCCTATGTGCTTGCTGTAAGATACAATAAAGAAATCTCAGGTGAACCCAAGAACAGCTACCTTCGGATGCTGACCTTACCAACACTCTGGTTCTTCCATGAAAGCCCATGAGTCAGAAGTATTCGTGGGGGCTCAAGGGATTTGGAGGTGGCTTTAGGAGTGAGAGTCTAGAATTATGGCATTTAGGTCATTTTACAGATTAAGAATCTGGCTCCCTACCACCTATGTAAGACTTATTTCACATCACATACTCTCTTTCCCCAGCTTCTATGTTCCAGCTAAATCGGCCTATTGGTTCTATCCCATCCATGACAATTCATCTCCCACATCTATGCTTTTGCACAGTGACCTCCATGCCTGGAATGCCCTCCCTCCTCATCTCCCATCCAGAGAATCCTTGGCTCTTTCAAAGCTCAGCTCAAATATACCCTCCTATAGGTAACTTATCATGATTCCTCCTATTTGCTAGTGCCCTCCCCTTATTGCCTTATATTCATTGTGCATATATTCTGTATTTCATTTTCTGTGTACATGCTTCCCCACAACAGAATGGAAGCTTCTTGAGAACAGAGTCTGCCATTCTTTCCACTGTACCACATTGCTTTAATTCTCTGGTTCTTCTAGAACTCTTCAGAAGCAAGACAACACTAAGGGAAAGGGCCTTTAAACCACAACCTTTAAACCAACATCTAACATTGTTATTACGCCAGTACCTACTTATCATTCAATTCTAGACATGGTTAACATGTGCTGCTGTCCCCATACCCACAGCTCAAGATGAGATTTTATGTCTTAATAAATTCTTGTTGGCTGATTTTTAGCACACTTTCTTCCAAGGATCTTAGAGTATGTTGTAAGCATTTTGACTCTCACCACTTCCTTAAGCCATAAGGAAGTCCATTGGGAAAAAAAATAAGTCATTGTCAAAAAAAAAAAGTATCAGCCTCTCCTTTTTTCATACCTCCTCCTCTCCATCCATTCAATCCATCCTCAGGAACAGTCAACAGATAGTGGAGGAGGAGTGAATCTGGAATGCTTGGCATCCAGTTAGGGCTGTGTCCAGACTTTTTTAAGTCAGTATTAATTAAGAATCCATTTGCCAATTCCCACAATTAAAACCAACATTGAACCAATAAATTTCAATTTACCGTATTATTGTCATGGCTAGCTTAAACACATACCAGAGATGCTGAAACAAATATCAAGGCTTAGGTGTGGCTAACCTCCGCTGACATGGAGGCCAATAGAATAGAAATCTAAAAATAGAGGAGTAGAGCTCACAAATGAGGTCGGTAGAGAAACATCAACTTGGGAGACATCTGCTTAGGAGTGATAAAGGTGCAGTGGTGGGCTGAGGACAGAATCTTATAGAGACCATTTAGAAACTATTATACAGAGAGGAGACTGAGGAGTGGGCCAAGAAAACAAAGAAGGAATGGTGAGCAAAGCAGAGAAGTAGATGAGTGTAATATCTCAGAATCCAAGAGACAAATAAGTATGCAGAAGGAAGGGATGATCAATTATTATAATATCTAATATTTATATGGTGACTTAAGGTTTACAAAAATTATGCCTGCATTATCTCATCTGATTCTCACAAGAACCCTGTAACATAATTAATATAGGTAGATGACGAAATAGGATCAAAATGGCTAAAGGTCACATGCCTGGAAATACATGAGCTAGGATTCAAACCTAGAATTTTCCTAACTCCACATCCAGCTCACTCTCCACTATGTCACCCTGCCTCTGTGGATGCCTCTGATCAACAGTCTCAGATACTTGCCAAGAAAAGCAGAAGAATGAAGCCTGGGGTTGGGGAGTGGCGGGGGGCAGCAATTGGATTTGGTGATTAGGTCATTAGTAACCTGGGAGAACAGTTTTAGTAGAGTGGTAAAAGGATGGAGAAGGAAACAGCAAACCACTCCACTATCTCCCCCACGGACAGTATGATCCATGGGGTCATTAAGAGTCAGACACGACTGAACAACTGAATGCCTGAACAACAAGAAGATTGGAAACCAACTGCAAGGGATTGAAGGGAAGATGGGTGATGGAGAAGTCGAGGCAATGTGTATAGACTTTTTTCAGGAAATTTTAGGTACTATGATATAGTGGAGAGAACTGGCCTTGGAATCAAGAAGACCTGGGTTCAAGTCCTGCCTCTTACAAACGCTGTCTGTTTGTGTGCTGCTAAGCAAGTTACTTAGCCCCTTCAGTGCCCTAGGCAACTCTCTAATAATACCATAAATTGCAGAGTAGTTGCAATCTGCATTGGAGTTCCCTAAACCAATAGACTCACAGGTCTGGAAAAATAGAGGTGAAGAAGAAAGTTGAGACAGGTAGATAATGGGGTTGTTCTTCAGTTGTCATTCTTTGTGAGTCTATCCGGGGTTTTCTTGACAAAAACACTGGAGTGGTTTGCCATTTTCTTCTCCATCTCATTTTATAGATAAGAAAACTGAGGCAAATGGTTAAGTGATTTGTCCTCTGTCAGAGACTCAAAAGGTAGGAAGATGGCTTGAAAACAAAAAGGATAAGTTTTTAGATGGCCAACTATTTCAGATGTCGGTTTCATCATCTGTAAAATGGGGATAATAATACCCGCCTCCCAGGGTTGTTCTGAGGATCAAGTGACATCCTCATTCGTAAAGCACTTAGTACAATGGCTGGCACATAATAAGTGCTGTATAAATATTAGCTATTATTATTATTATCTCCTCCAGGTCTATAAAAATTAGGAAGCCCTACATAAATATTAACAATGATGATGATGGTAGTAATAGCGGCGATGATGATCATGAGATAACAATGCTTCATTAACAAAATGTGCAGCGACTGCCCTTCACCTTCTGCTTGCCTCTGTCATGGTATCTTAACTGAGGTCATGGTTTTCTTGGGTTATTGAACCAGCTGAGCAAAAGTGAAGGTAAACTACAGTGCTAGAACAATTTCCCCGCCTCAGAAAGGAAGCTGGAATGTCGATCCCCAGAAACTAATAACCCCGTATTTACCAATAATAACTATATGTTATGAATCCTTTTGCCGGCTCCAGGAGATTTGTGGTCAGGAAAAGCAGGAGCAAGTGGACAAAATGAAAGGCCTTAATTTCTTTTTAAGCACCAAACATTTACATTTGTCACCTCTACAGCTACATCCATTACTGAAGTTTCCCCAGTGCATAGTCCAGGAAAACTGTAGTTCTACTAAATCAATAAAAAACTAATTTTCCGACACAAATCCCGACTATGGTTCTCTGTTGTGCAAATGTATGATTCATCCTTTGAAAAACAAACTTTCCAAACTATTCCCTAATGATATAAGTGAAATTTCTTGATTTGGTCACTAGTATGTTGTAATAAAAGGCTGGAATAAAGACAATTAACTTTGGTTTTCGGAAAACCTTCCCTTTGTATTGATGTACTTGGGCCAAAGTGTAAGGACACACAAAAAGTGTTATTACCACAGACTTCATCTGGCAAGAGAGACCTGTACTTTGCTACTCGGTGAGTAAACAGGCTTCTAATGAGGACAAACTGGCCTTTAATGATATAAAACTTTTAAGGACAAGTACTCGATGTGGTACATCTTTATAAATCAAAAATCCTTTTAAAGTTAAGTGAATTTCCAACTTGTAATGTTCTACCCAAACCCCAGACTACACAATGTAAGCAACCCTTAATCATTCTTCATATCCCACTCTACCCCCCTCCCTGAAAAAACCAAATTATTTGTATATATTTAGGATAGTTCTCTTTGCACACTTTATCTTCACTCTCTTGCCTGAGAGTGCAGAGAGCAGACTTTTATTTTTGTCTTTAGGTTTCCAGTTCCTAGCACAGTGACTGGAACACGGTAGGTGCCTAATCATTGCTTGTTGAATTGAATTTTTAATCACACTTTATACTTTTTTAAAGTGTTTCCACATGCGAGGGGGAGTCAACAACTAAGAAGAATTCTAGCTTTGTATAAATTTATTTACCTGCAGCATAAATATTACCATATATCCTCATTACAATATCTGGATATGCAGTACCCATTTTTTAAAATATAAAATTGACGCTCTTGTATATCACATTTTTGAAAGTATATATTTTGAAGACAGCCTTACATTTATCCTGTAATTGACTCACCCTCATGTATTACATACATTACCTCTTGTTTATCTCCAGGCTACACTGTTGACCCCCATGGCCGAGCTATTCATCCTGAATCCTCACTCTGCCTTTGGAATCCATACATTGAAAGCACCAGAGCTCTGCCCCTGAGGCTTCTCTGATTGGCTGAGGGAGTCTAGACCAGCCATATTTCATTCCTGCCCAGGCTACAGTCGTGTACCATGCCCTAGCAACAAGTACCTTTGTGAGATCACACAAGTGGGAAAGGGACCCGTATGTACCAAAATATTTATAGCAGCTCTTTTTTGTGGTGGCAAAGAATTGGAAATCAAGGGGATGCCCATCAATTGGGGAATAGCTGAACAAGTTGTGGCATATGAATGTAATGGAATACTACCATGCTACAAGAAATGAGGAGCAGACAGATTTCATAATAACCTGGAAAGACTTACGTGATCTGATGCTGAGTGAGGGGAGCAGAACTAGGAGAACATTATACATGATTACAAACACATGGTATCTGTGATGACTAATTTTGATAGACTTGGCTCTTCTCAGCAATACAAGGTTCAAAGACAGCTCCAAAAGTCTCCTGATAGAAAAAGCTATCCACTTCCAAAGAAAGAACTACAGAGTCTGAATGCAGATAGAGGCAAACTATTTGTTCTCTCTTTTTTTCCCTTCTTTTTTGGTTTTGTTTCTTCTTTCTAATGATTCATTCCACTGGTTATATTCTTCTTTACAACTTGACTATTGTGTAAATAAGTTTAATGCAAAGGTATATGTAGAACCTATTGGATTACATGCCATCTTGGGGGGGAAGGGAAGAAGAGAGGGAGAGGGAGAAAATTTGAAACTCAGAAACTTGTGGAACTGAGTGTTGTAAACTAAAAATAAATATAAATTAAAAAAATAACAAGTACCTTTGTTATACATCACACACACACACACACACACACACACACACACACTGTTTTGTTGTCTTCCCCCATTAGAATGTGAGCTCCCTGTGTGTAGGGACTATCTTTCTTTCTACTTGTATTTGTAGTCCCAGTGATCAACATAGCAAGCAATTAATAATTGCTTATTAGCTAATTATTCCTTCAATACTTCACGGATCTATCATTTCAACCACTATGCCCTTCCCTGACAGAGATCACAGTCCCTCCTAAACCCAGTGGCAGATTATCATCAAAAACTGCTGTGACCAAAAGACCATCAACCTGCCTCCAAAATGGTTATGAAATTGAGGCGCACAGAAATTAAGTGACTTGCCCAAGGTCATTCAACGAGTCTGTGGCGGAGCCAAAACTAGAATTCAGGCCTACTAGTGTCTAATTTGATTTCCATTCCACCGCACTGCCCCCACTGGTCTAGCAGACTGCTTAGTCTTCAGTCACTGATATAGTTAGTTGCTTTCTATTGGAATTAAAGTCACAGCTACCCGTCATCTCCCCTGGCGCTCTTACCAGAATGATCGGTTAGATACATTATCAAACCTTTGCCAAAATCAGATGTAAAGATGGGCTTCATCTTCAGTTAGGAAAAGATTTTTTTCATTAATTTGCTGGGGTTTATTTTCCCAAAAAGTTCTTCCATTACTTATAAATATGCAAAAGATCATTTCTCTCTCCTCACCTCCATCTCATCCTGCCTACGCCCATCCACTGAAAGCCAAGAATAGAAAAAAAAATGAGCACATGAACTAGGAGAACATATAGTTATCCCTTCCACTTCTCAGCAGTTAGGGGCACAGTCCTCCTGTGATCTAGAAAATCCACATAATATTTTTTGGCCCTCCCTTCACACCAGAGAACGTCTAAATTTTTTCCTTTTCTCTTATAGGGTGTTTACCTTATTGTAAAATCTGGGTTAAGCATTTTCCCCTCAAATCTCCATTTACTGTAATTTCTTATGCCGACCCAAGATATATCAAAATCTCAATGGGGAAAGTTGAGATGTAGAAGGGATAATTGTAGTAAGAAAGAAAGGGCAAAGATCCTGAGACCCCCAAGAGCCTAATATTTCATTAGGCTGATTAACTGATTAAGCAAAAATGGGCCATCTTTTATCTCCTACTTTCCCATGTTTCCTCTGGTGCAGTTAATTGCCAGAGAACCTATAGGCAAAAAAAAATTATTTGCACCCCCCCCAAAAAAAAAGATATCTGGACATGATTAGCCCAAACAAAAGGCAGGACAAGTCCTCTACAACAATTTACATCACCTGGTCAGGTGTACGATGTAGCCAAACGATGTAGCCAAGGCAGACCAAAAGAGTTAGTAAACAGCCTCCCACAGCCATCCAATTATGTCCATTTTAACAGTATTAGATTATATGTTCTTGTCTGTCTGACTGTCAGTTGGGATAAATGAGTCACAGATTTAAAATTAGAAGGAACTTTACAGATCACCCTGTCCAATTCCTTTATTTTATAGCTAAGGCAGTCCCAAGAAATTAAGCGACTTTGCCCAAGTTCACATAAGTAGTATCAGAAATGGGATCTGAACTCAGTACTTCCGATTCCAAAGCCAGGGTACTTTATACCATACCATTTAGTAGTATGCCAAACTCAGTCGTGGATATAATCACCATCACCAAAAATAAATATGATGTATTCATCATGCTAGTATCTCCCCACCTTTAAAGGCAGGACTATAAGGGCTGCCCTTAGATTTGCCCCAGAGGAAGTATGCCCTTTCCCAAGGGGCTGAGAGAACCATCATCTCCATTTTAATTGATTCTTTGTCTGCCATTAGAGGTCATTTAGTAACTTCTGACATCTTCCTGCACACTAGAGATAACTATTCCTACAGGACCAGGCACTTAATAGCCAATCATTGTATCAGGCATAATGATTGGGATAAGTTGCTATCACGAAAGGAATATCTTTTCATACAGCAACTAAGCAACATTAAATACCAGCAGACAATGCTTCCATCCATCTCCCTCTGAATTGCAAGATGATGGTGTGTTTTAATGGTAAATGAACCCAGCGTTCCCGGAGCCATCGAGTTAATGAGTCATGTAAATTCTCGGCTTTCTCCCAGTCACCCCAGATTTCTATCTGCTTGGTTTCTTTGTGTTGCTGTCATTACTCCCTTCCTTAGGAAATCATCTCTGAGTCTTTCTATGGTGCCACAGAGGTGGATTGTCATTTAAGTGCCTGTTAACTAACCAGAATTGCTCTTCTGTAACTGCAAATAAAATCCACAAGCCCCCCAAATGAGTTTATCATGGGAGCTGATTAATTAGTAACAATGGGGCCCTAGCAATAAAATATGGTTCCTTCCCAGTAGCAATGGGATATAACTTGTGTGTGTGTGTGTGTGTGTGTGTGTGTGTGTGTGTGTGTGTGTGAGTGAGTTGTTATGATTTTAATACATTTTTCCCCACAGCGAGGAGAATAGATGATGGGAAGGAGGGAGCCTGGGATAGATTCTCAGTCTGTGGTAGATAGGCAAAAGTGGAATCAAACATAGAGACTAAAAATAAATCACATATTACCTGTAGCCTCAAAAAATGAGCTCAATGAACATGGCCCTAGGAGACAAGACTCTATCACTAGGGTTTAGAACTCTGGGTCAGTCACTTGACATCTCTTGATCTGAGTTGTCTCATTTGAAATATGAAGATAATCATGCTATAATTTACTATATAGCATATGTAATGCTATGTGGCATAGTGAATAGAGGGCTGGCCAGGGAATCAGGAAGACCTGGGTTCAAAGCCTTTCTCTAACACATACTAGCTGGGTGACTGTTGCAAGCAAGTCCTTTAATCAATCAGTGTCCCCACACAACTCTTTAAGACTATAGATTATGTGATCCAACCATTCAGGAGAGCGATTTGGAACTATGCCTACAGTGCTATAAAACTGTGCATACCCTTTGACCCAGCAATCCCACTTCTAGGTCTGTATCCCAAAGAGATCATAAAAAAAGGGAAAAGGAACTACATGCATGAAGTATTTATAGCAGCTCTTTTTGTGGTGGCCATATATTGGAAATTGAGGGAATGTCCATCAATTGCAGAATGGCTGAACAAGTTGTGGTATATGAATGGAATACTATTGTTCCATAAGAAATGATGACCAGGCAGATTTCAGAGAATCCTGGAAAGATGTACATAAACTGATGCTGAGTGAAGTGAGCAGACGCAGGAGAAGATTGTACACAATAACAGCAACATTGTACGATGACCAACTTTGATAGACTTAGCTCTTCTCAGCAATGCAATGATCTAAGACCATTCCAAAATGGTCATGATGGAAAATGCTATCCATGTCCAGAGAAAAAACTATGGAATCTGAATGCAGATGGAAGCATACTATTTTCTTTTTTTGTTTGTTTTTTCTTTCTCATGGTTTTTTTTTTGTTCTGATTCTTCTTTCACAATATGACTAATGTAGAAATATGGTTACTCTGATTATACATGTAGAGTCTATATCAGATTGCTTGCCATCTTGGGGAGGGGAAAAGGGAAGGGGAAGTAAAAAGGGGAGGGAGGAGGGAAAAACTTAGAACTCAAAATCTTAAAAAGTTAATGTTGAAAACTAAAAATTAATTAATTAATTTTTGAAAAAGACTATGGATTAGGAAAGAGCTGCTTATCTACATTGGTAGAAGAATTTTCCTAAACACAGATGAATCACAGGTCCAAACTTTTTTCTTAATGTTATAAATTGTTAAGAGTTGGAAATCTAGAGGAGATAATTTCTTGAGATTCCGTCCAGAACTAAGAGCCATGAATCTATGCATGATTCTTGCATAGAGTTGAATCATTTATGAAGCTGGATTACCCTTTCTCTCCATCCAATCCTGACTAGAAGTGTAGCAACCACTCAACAGCCTGATAGCCTGGTCACTCAGTGGATCAGAACAGAAACTTTGACCACCTCTGTTTACAATCTAGAAGAGTTCACTGGCCAAACTGGTGCTCCCTCTCTCCTTAGTATAGACACCTGATCATTTAGCCCTTCTACAGACCAGAACTCCCCAGCAGATTGGAAGAAGCTTCCCAAACACAGATGAAACCATCATCAGTGTCCCCAGTAGCAGGAATTACAGGTGCGTGCCACCACCTCAAGGTTTCATAGAGTTGACTAGAGAGATCCTCAGGGCATGACAACAATTCAAAATTAAAGTGAAGTTGTCAGATTTGGGAGTGTGGGTATAGAGGAGCACCTAGGTGGTGCAGTGGATAGAATGCCAGACCTGGAGTTGGGATGACCTAAGTTCAAATCTAGCCTCAACACTTACCAGCTCTGTAACCCTAGCAAATCACTTAACTAACCCTGTTTGCCTCAATCTCTTCATCTGTAAAAAAAGCCGGAGAAGGAAATGGCAAACCACTCCAGTACCTTTGCCAAGGAAACCCCAAATGGGGCCACAAAGAGTCAGACATGACCGGACCAACAGCAACAGTGGAAGAAAGGTCATGGATTCATACTGTGAGGAAATAGAAAAGTTTTTACTCCTTCCCTTCCGAAGAAAATTCTAGGGGTGGTGAGATCAAAGGAAAAGGCTGCTGACACACATCAGGATAGCTTACTAAGTAGTTTAGATTTCGTTTTCTTATTGCTGATAAAGGATTAAACAAGCCTGTTACGAATGGAAGGCGTTTCACACGCATTTGAGTTTTTAAATGGCATTGAGACTTTTGGATATTTTTAAGTCATAGCCTCCCCATCCCTAACAGCAAAGTGCACACACACACACACACACACACACACACACACACACACATACTACGTAAAATGTCTCTGACAAGATCTAGGTGATATTTACTTGGGGAAAAAAAGTGTTCGCCAACTTGGATAGTTCTTTGCAGTTAAAAGGGCTAGGACGTCAAGCAACTGTTATTTCCTCTATGCCAGGGATAAAGTCAAAATAACAGAGAACGAGGAAAAGTTAGCATGTTCCTATTGCCTGAGAACAACATTTTTAAAGTGGTTTATGTGTCCATCTTAACTCCACCACTCAAACTCAGGAATTTAACTTTTTTGTGATCCACGTTTTTGAACGAAGACAGACTTTGAGAGACAGTGAAGGAGAGAAGGGCCTGACACACTATGAGGCTAGCGTTACTGAACAACAGAACAAAAGCTCCTTTTAGCTGAATCTCCAGTACCAACAACCAAGAAAGGGAATTTCTGAGCAGAACCTCAAAAGTTCCTTTACAATGAGGCACGTGGCTAAATAGTTACAACCTGAATAAACAAACTTCATGGACCAGAAAGGCAAGTACCTTAAAGTAAGAAAAAAGAGGAAAGAGGGCAAGAGAGATGAAACAGAATCAGAAGAACCCTAGGCTCACATCTTCCCTGCAGTAACTACTAGCTATCTGATTATGCGATTATATACAAGTCACTTATCCTACGATGCCCAGTTTCTTCATCTGTAAAACTAGGATTTTTTTTTAACGTGACTTCAAATGTTTGCAGTAAAGATCAAAAGGATCTTGTAAGTTAAGTTTTGATCGTGCAAAAGAGTACAAAGAGCCCTGGATTTGGAGGCAAGAGAGCTGAATTCAAATTCTGTCTGTATTTACCATTTGTGTGAACTAGAGCAAACAACTTAATCTCAGTGTCCTCATCTAGAAAAAGAGGGTGATGGCTTCACTAGATGAGCTCTTTGGTCCTTTCCAGTTCTAAATGACCCTATAACCTAAAAAGATACTATATAAATGTCACCTTTGTTGTTGTTATTGATATTCAAATGCAATCTCTTTGAAGGTAAAAACTATTTCAGTTTTGTTTGTGTTCTCAGCACCCAGCACAGTGCCTGACACGTGGTAGACATTTAATAATAGTATAGAGTTTTAAGATTTGCAAAGCACGGTTAAAATATTATCTCATTTTATCCTAACAACAACTCTGGGAGATAGGGGGCATAACTATTCCCATTTTACAGTTGAAGAAACTAAGATAGACAGAGATTAAGTGAATTGTCCAGAGTCACACAGCTAATAAAGTCTGGGGTCACATTTGAACTCATCCACTGAGCTGCCTTGCTGAATTGAACTGAAATATTATCTCAGCACTCATGCTAAAATTGTCACCCTTTGTCCCTTTCCTGGTCTCTTTTCTCAGGACATCTTAAAAGTAGTAGAGAGAGAAGAAGGTAGGAACATATCTTGCATCAGAGATCCAAAGGCAAGGACCAAAATTAGGAACATTGGCCAGGTCACACAGGATAAACTTAGAAAGGGACCCCATTTCCTAAGTTCAAACCTTGCCAAAACAAACTCTTAGGAATTTCATTCCAAGAAGATCTATCCAGACTCCCAGCTAGTCAAGGGGACAGCATAGTGAGAGGGTCTCTGTCTCAAAGTCCCAGTTAGGAATCTGAAGTAAGAGAAACTGATGTAAAAAACACGTTAGAACACTGAGTCCCAGAGAAAGGAGAAATATATTTTCAAGATAAAAGAAAGAACCTGGCCAAGCAAATTGTCACCATTTTCCTGGTTACATTCCCAACTGTGTGCTAGACTCTTTATTATACTCTTTTTTTAAAAAATGTTATTAATTTTAGCCTTTTGCAAGGCTATCGTATTGAAACAAAAAGTAATGTATGAGAAAAATGAGCATTCTACTCAAAATAGCTAAATAATGAATAGTAAATTTTATCCCTAAATTCATGCTTATCCATTTTCACACAGCCTCAGCACAGTACTACAGTCAGAAATGACAATGAAAAATATCCCAATACAGGAAAGGACTTATTCTTAAATAATAAGGTGATAAGAGTCTTCAGACTCAGAGACCCCTACAGCAAGCAGGGGAATTAAATGACCATCAGGTCAGCAAGCAAAAATATCCTTAGGAGTTAGAAAATTAGGCAAGCCCACTTAACAACTGTAGGAGAAAGGTTCTGATGATTACCAGGTTGACACACAAAAAGGATTCAGAATAGAAGCAGAAGCAGAATTCTTCTTTGTGAAAAAACAAAAGAAAATAAACATGCCCTCCATATCAAAAAACATAAGCTTAAACAAGAGAAAAGGAGCAAAAAGCCAAAAATAAGACTCTTTCCATAATTGAATCCCCACCTGAAAGCCCAATATAACAATATTTTGATTGTCCAACGTGTACAAATATGCTTTTAGCCCAGTTCTACTGCAGATAAGTCTATGACTGACTAAACGAAGACAGACTATAACTCTAGAGTCCAAAGTAAATTACTTTATCACCATATCTGTTTCTCAAGATGCATTTTCCCCAACAGAAATAAAAGGTTAAAAACATTTTCATTACAGATAAGAAGCCATATCTTAACTAAAGCACTGAAAAAATTTCCAACCCACTGACATTTTTATATTTATAGATCATGACAAAAGTCTCACCTGCTTTAACTATAATGTCATTCAATAAGCTTAAACATCTTGAATGTATCTTTAATGTGCCATTTTCTCAACAAAACCCCACTATATAAAAGCATACAGCCTTTCAGACAGAAGATAAGTACATAATAAATCAGCTTGGAATCATTTTTTTCCCCAGCTCTTACTCACGGTGGCATCCTAAAAATTCATTTTACTTTATCTTTTCCAATTCCATGCTTTTTTTTTCCTTCCTCCTCATGTTTCCTTCCTCCTCTTCAGACAACCCCTTTGCATGGTTTTATTTTCCATATGTCCCTCCTTCACCCTAGGCCCTGCTGTCAGAGAGAAGAGAGATGGCATGCAGTATCAGGGGGAGCATCCACAGCTTGCCTTCAGGAGGAACACTCATGCTCTTCAGCACCGTCTATGATTAGAAAGGAAGAGACTAAAAACCCCATTTGCATATGCTTTTATTCCCTTTCCACACCCTGCACGCTAATGTTCTCCGGAAAGTCCCTTCTCAATTCCCTACTCCGGTCAGAGCTGGGGAAGACGTTGAACCGGAATGAGAGATTATGTTTCAATGTGATCCCTTTCATGTGAGACCAAATTTAGTCACTTCAGTTTCACAGAGGAAATGGGGGTACGGACAGGCCCTCTTCTTGCCCAGTACAGGGTGTATGCCATTCTTTGGGCCAATATACTCTGAAGAGTTCTTATGGTCTTATTCTATTTTTTTTCCACACAAGAGGAAGCTCTGGTCAGGCGCTCGATACTCTGGCTTCCTGTCTGTACTCTCCGTGGTCTAATCTGGGGAAATCCTGAGAGTACTATCATCTGCCTGATAAGCCTCTTAGCTTTTCAAGTACACCCTGTTTAGTTTCGGTCAAAACCTCAATTTAACGTTACCCAAAAACTACGTGTGTAGGCACATTTTTTTTAAAGTTAGACTTTTTGATGGGGGAGAGGGAAGGAAAGGAATCATATAAGAAGCCCTTGTCCATTAAGTTTGAACGCACTTGAATGAACCAATGTTCTAAAATGCAGAATTATAGGTCTAGAAATTGCCTTAGAGGTCATCTAATCCTACTCCCTCATTATGTTGATGAGGAAACCAAGGCCCAGAGAAGTTAAATGACTTGCAAGATTGCACAGATAGCAACTGACAAAGTCTAAATTTGAACTCAAGACCTCTGACTTCAAATGCATTACTTTTTTTACT